>JAVHNO010000220.1:0-13165 GCA_031439595.1 Pterocarpus santalinus | reverse complement strand
TCTCTTTCTTCTTTAAGTTCTTTTGGCCATTGATTGCAATCAAGTCTTAATCCAAAGGAATTGGTTCCTTTTCAATTTATTTCAAGTCTTTTAATGATTGATTGGAAGCAAGTCTTAATCCTTAAGGAATTGGTTTCTCTTTATTCTTTAAGTTCTTTTACAATTGATTGGAAGCAAGTCTTAATGATTAAGGAATTGGTTTCTCTTTCTTCTTTAAGTTCTTTTGGCCATTGATTGCAATCAAGTCTTAATCCAAACGGAATTGGTTTCTCATTCACCATTGTGTTCCTTTTGCAATTGATTGGAAGCAAGTCTTAATGATTAAGGAATTGGTTTCTCTTTCTTCTTTAAGTTCTTTTGGCCATTGATTGCAATCACAAGTCTTAAATCCCAAAGGAATTAGTTTCTCATTCACCATTGTGTTCCTTTTGCAATTGATTGGAAGCAAGTCTTAATGATTAAGGAATTGGTTTCTCTTTCTTCTTTAAGTTCTTTTGGCCATTGATTGCAATCAAGTCTTAATCCCAAAGGAATTGGTTTCTCAATCTCCATTGTGTTCCTTTTGCAATTGATTGGAAGCAAGTCTTAATGATTAAGGAATTGGTTTCTCTTTCTTCTTTAAGTTCTTTTGGCCATTGATTGCAATCAAGTCTTAATCCAAATGGAATTTGTTTCTTATTCTCCTTTTTGTTCCTTTTGCAATTGATTGGAAGCAAGTCTTAATGATTAAGGAATTGGTTTCTCTTTCTTCTTTAAGTTCTTTTGGCCATTGATTGCAATCAAGTCTTAATCCCAAAGGAATAGGTTTCAGATTCACCATTGTGTTCCTTTTGCAATTGATTGGAAGCAAGTCTTAATGATTAAGGAATTGGTTTCTCTTTCTTCCTTACGTTCTTTGGGCCATTGATTGAAAGCAAGTCTTAATCCAAAGGAATTGGTTTCTTATTCACCATTGTGTTCCTTTTGCAATTGATTGAAAGCAAGTCTTAATAATTAAGGAATTGGTTTCTCTTTCTTCTTTCAGTTCTTTTGGCCATTGATTGGAATCAAAGTCTTAATCCCAAAGGAATTAGTTTCTCATTCACCATTTTGTTCCTTTTGCAATTGGTTGGAAGCAAGTCTTAATGATTAACGAATTGGTTTCTCTTTCTTCTTTACGTTCTTGTGGCCATCGATTCGAATCAAGTCTTAATCCAAAAGGAATTGGTTTCTCATTCACCATTGTGTTCCTTTTGCAATTGATTGGAAGCAAGTCTTAATGATTAAGGAATTGGTTTCTCTTTCTTCTTTAAGTTCTTTTGGCCATTGATTGCAATCAAGTCTTAATCCAAATGGAATTTGTTTCTCATTGCCCATTATGTTCCTTTTGCAATTGATTGGAAGCAAGTCTTAATGATTAAGGAATTGGTTTCTCTTTCTTCTTTAAGTTCTTTTGGCCATTGATTGCAATCAAGTCTTAATCCAAATGGAATTGGTTTCTTATTCCCCATCGTGTTCCTTTTACAATTGATTGGAAGCAAGTCTTAATGATTAAGGAATTGGTTTCTCTTTCTTCTTTAAGTTCTTTTGGCCATTGATTGCAATCAAGTCTTAATCCCAAAGGAATTACTTTCTCATTCTCCTTTTTGTTGCTTTTACATTTGATTGGAAGCAAGTCTTAATGATTAAGGAATTGGTTTCTCTTTCTTCTTTAAGTTCTTTTGGCCATCGACTGCAAAGAAGTCTTAATCCCAAAGGAATTGGTTTCTTATTCTCCTTTTTGTTCCTTTTACAATTGATTGGAAGCAAGTCTTAATGATTAAGGAATTGGTTTCTCTTTCTTCTTTAAGTTCTTTTGGCCATTGATTGCAATCAAGTCTTAATCCCAAAGGAATTAGTTTCTCATTCGCCATTGTGTTCCTTATACAATTGATTGGAAGCAAGTCTTAATGATTAAGGAATTGGTTTCTCTTTCTTCTTTAAGTTCTTTTGGCCATTGATTGCAATCAAGTCTTAATCCAAACGGAATTGGTTTCTCATTCACCATTGTGTTCCTTTTGCAATTGATTGGAAGCAAGTCTTAATGATTAAGGAATTGGTTTCTCTTTCTTCTTTAAGTTCTTTTGGCCATTGATTGCAATCAAGTCTTAATCCCAAAGGAATTGGTTTCTTATTCTCCTTTTTGTTCCTTTTGCAATTGATTGGAAGCAAGTCTTAATGATTAAGGAATTGGTTTCTCTTTCTTCTTTAAGTTCTTTTGGCCATTGATTGCAATCAAGTCTCAATTCCAAAGGAATTGGTTTCTAATTCTCTTTTACTTCCTTTTACAATTGATTGGAAGCAAGTCTTAATGATTAAGGAATTGGTTTCTCTTTCTTCTTTAAGTTCTTTTGGCCATTGATTGCAATCAAGTCTTAATCCCAAAGGAATTAGTTTCTCATTCACCATTGTGTTCCTTTTGCAATTGATTGGAAGCAAGTCTTAATGATTAAGGAATTGGTTTCTCTTTCTTGTTTAAGTTCTGTTGGCTATTGATTGGAATCAAGTCTTAATCCAAAAGGAATTGGTTTCTTATTCTCCATTGTGTTCCTTTTACAATTGATTGGAAGCAAGTTTTAATGATTAAGGAATTGGTTTCTCTTTCTTCTTTAAGTTCTTTCGGCGATTGACTGCAATGAATTCTTATTCCCATTCACCATTGTGTTCCTTTTGCAATTGATTGGAAGCATGTATTAATCCTTAAGGAATTGGTTTCTCTTTGTTCTTTATGTTCTTTTGGCCACTGATTGAAAGCAAGTCTTAATCCAAAAGGAATTGGTTTCTTATTCACCATTGTGTTCCTTTTGCAATTGATTGGAAGCAAGTCTTAATGATTAAGGAATTGGTTTCTCTTTCTTCTTTAAGTTCTTTTGGCCATTGAATGGAATCAAGTCTCAATTCCAAAGGAATTGGTTTCTCATTCATCATTGTGTTCCTTTTGCAATTGATTGGAAGCAAGTCTTAATGATTAAGGAATTGGTTTCTCTTTCTTCTTTAAGTTCTTTTGGCCATTGATTGGAATCAAGTGTTAATCCAAATGGAATTAGTTTCTTATTCACCATTTTGTTCCTTTTGCAATTGATTGGAAGCAAGTCTTAATGAATAAGGAAATGGTTTCTCTTTCTTCTTTAAGTTCTTTTGGCCATTGATTGCAATCAAGTCTTAATCCAAAGGAATTGGTTTCTCATTCACCTTTATGTTCATTTTGCAATTGATTGGAAGCAAGTCTTAATGATTAAGGAATTGGTTTCTCTTTCTTCTTTAAGTTCTTTTGGCCATTGATTGCAATCAAGTCTTAATCCAAAGGAATTGGTTTCTCATTCACCTTTTCGTTCCTTTTGCAATTGATTGGAAGCAAGTCTTAATGATTAAGGAATTGGTTTCTCTTTCTTCTTTAAGTTCTTTTGGCCATTGATTGCAATCAAGTCTTAATCCAAATGGAATTTGTTTCTCATTCACCATTCTGTTCCTTTTGCAATTGATTGGAAGCAAGTCTTAATGATTTAGGAATTGGTTTCGCTTTCTTCTTTAAGTTCTTTGGCCATTGATTGGAATCAAGTCTTAATCCAAACGGAATTGGCTTCTTATTCACGATTGTGTTCCTTTTGCAATTGATTGGAAGCAAGTCTTAATGATTAAGGAATTGGTTTCTCTTTCTTCTTTAAGTTCTTTTGGCCATTGATTGCAATCAAGTCTTAATCCAAACGGAATTGGTTTCTCATTCACCATTGTGTTCCTTTTGCAATTGATTGGAAGCAAGTCTTAATGATTAAGGAATTGGTTTCTCTTTCTTCTTTAAGTTCTTCTGGCCATCGATTCGAATCAAGTCTTAATCACAAAGGAATTAGCTTCTCATTCACCATTGTGTTCCTTTTACAATTGATTGGAAGCAAGTCTTAATGATTAAGGAACTGGTTTCTCTTTCTTCTTTAAGTTCTTTTGGCCATTGATTGCAATCAAGTTTTAATCCCAAAGGAATTGGTTTCTTATTCTCCTTTTTGTTCCTTTTACAATTGATTGGAAGCAAGTCTTAATGATTAAGGAACTGGTTTCTCTTTCTTCTGTAAGTTCTTGTGGCCATCTATTAGAATCAAGTGTTAATCCAAAAGGAATTGGTTTCTTATTCTCCTTTTTGTTCCTTTTGCAATTGATTGGAAGCAAGTCTTAATGACAAAGGAATTGGTTTCTCTTTCTTTTTTAACTTCTTTTGGCCATTGATTAGAATCAAAGTCTTAACCCAAATGGAATTAGTTTCTCGTTGCCCTTTGTGTTCCGTTTGCAATTGATTGGAAGCAAGTCTTAATCATTAAGGAATTGGTTTCTCTTTCTTCTTTAAGTTCTTCTGGCCATCGATCTTGCAACCAAGTCTTAACTAAAAAGGAATTGGTTTCTCTTTATTCTTTAAGTTCCTTTTACAATTGATTGGAAGCAAGTCTTAATGATTAAGGAATTGGTTTCTCTTTCTTCTTTAAGTTCTTTTGGCCATTGATTGCAATCACAAGTCTTAATCACAAAGGAATTAGCTTCTCATTCACCATTGTGTTCCTTTTGCAATTGATTGGAAGCAAGTCTTAATGAATAAGGAATTGGTTTCTCTTTCTTCTTTAAGTTCTTTTGGCCATTGAGTGCAATCACAAGTCTTAATCACAAAGGAATTAGCTTCTCATTCACCATTGTGTTCCTTTTGCAATTGATTGGAAGCAAGTCTTAAATGATTAAGGAATTGGTTTCTCTTTCTTCTATAAGTTCTTCTGGCCATCGATTCGAATCAAGTCTTAATCCAAATGGAATTAGTTTCTCATTGTCCTTTACGCTTCTTTTGCAATTGATTGGAAGCAAACGTAATCCTAATAGAATTGGTTTCTCTTTCTTTTTTAACTTCTTTTGGCCATTGATTGGAATCATAGTCTTAACCCAAATGGAATTAGTTTCTCGTTGCCCTTTGTGTTCCTTTTGCAATTGATTGGAAGCAAGACTTAATCATTAAGGAATTGGTTCCTCTTTCTTCTTTAAGTTCTTGTGGCCATCGATTCGAATCAAGTCTTAATCCAAAAGGCGACCGCTTTCTTATTCTCCTTTTTGTTCCTTTTACAATTGATTGGAAGCAAGTCTTAATGATTAAGGAACTGGTTTCTCTTTGTTCTTTAAGTTCTTTTGGCCATTGATTGCAATCAAGTTTTAATCCCAAAGGAATTAGTTTCTCTTTCACCATTGTGTTCCATTTGCAATTGATTGGAAGCATGTCTTAATCCTCAAGTAATTGGTTTCTCTTTCTTCTTTAAGTTCTTTTGGCCATTGATTCCAATCAATAAGTCTTAATCCAAATGGAATTAGTTTCTCATTGTCCTTTACGTTCCTTGCACAATTTCTGATTGGAAGCAAGTCTGAATTCACGCGAATTGGTTTCGCTTTCTTCTTTAACTTCTTTTGGCCATTGATTAGAATCAAAGCTCCAACCCAAATTAATTAGTTTCGCTGTTCACCATTTGTGTTCGCTTTGCAATTGATTGGAAGGCAAATCTTAATCATTAAGTTAATGTTTTCTCTTTCTTTTCTTTAAGTTCTTTTGGCCATCGATTGCAATCAAGTCTTAACTAAAAGGAATTGGTTTCTCATTCTCCTTTTGTTCCTTTTTTACAATTGATTGGAAGCAAGTCTTAATGAATAAGGAATTGGTTTCTCTTTCTTCTTTAAGTTCTTTTGGCCATTGAGTGCAATCACAAGTCTTAATCACAAAGGAATTAGCTTCTCATTCACCATTGTGTTCCTTTTGCAATTGATTGGAAGCAAGTCTTAAATGAAAAAGGAATTACTTTCTCTTTCTTTCTTAAGCTTTTTGGCCATTGAGTGCACTCACAAGTCTTAATCCACACAATTAGTTTCTCATTCACCCATTGTTGTTCCTTTTGCAATCATCGGGAAGCAAGTCTTAAATGATTATGAAATCGCTTTCTCTTTCTTCTTTAAGTTCTTCTGGCCATCGATTCGAATCAAGTCTTAATCCAAATGGAATTAGTTTCTCATTGTCCTTTACGCTTCTTTTGCAATTGATTGGAAGCAAGTCTTAATCCCCAAGGAATTGGTTTCTCTTTCTTTTTTAACTTCTTTTGGCCATTGATTGGAATCATAGTCTTAACCCAAATGGAATTAGTTTCTCGATAAACTCCATTGTGTTCCTTTTCAGAACTGATTGGAAGCAAATACTAATCATTAATGAAATTGGTTCCTCTTTCTTCTTTAAGTTCTTTTGGCACATCGATTGCAATCAAGTCTTAATCTAAAAGGAATCGTTTTCTATTTCTCCATTTTGTTCCTTTGTACTAATTGATCAGCTGAAGTCTTAATGATTAGGGAACTGGTTTCTTTGTTCTTTAAGTTCTTTTGGCCATTGATTGCAATCAAGTTTTAATCCCAAAGGAATTAGTTTCTCTTTCACCATTGTGTTCCATTTGCAATTGATTGGAAGCATGTCTTAATCCTCAAGTAATTGGTTTCTCTTTCTTCTTTAAGTTCTTTTGGCCATTGATTCGAATCAAGTTCTAATCCAAATGGAATTAGTTTCTCATTGTCCTCACGCTTCCTTTTGCAAATGATTTGAAGCAAGTCTTAATGACAAAGGAATAGGTTTCTGTTTCTTCTTTTTTAACTTCTTTTGGCCATTGATTGAATCTGTGTCTTAACCCAAATGGAATTAGTTTCTCGTTGCCCTTTGTGTTCCGTTTGCAATTGATTGGAAGCAAGTCTTAATCATTAAGGAATTGGTTTCTCTTTCTTCTTTAAGTTCTTCTGGCCATCGATTCGAATCAAGTCTTAATCCGTTAATTCCGCTTTCTCATTCTCCTT
The DNA here is from genome assembly GCA_031439595.1 of Pterocarpus santalinus. NCBI lineage: Eukaryota > Viridiplantae > Streptophyta > Magnoliopsida > Fabales > Fabaceae > Pterocarpus > Pterocarpus santalinus. Next base: position 6,304 of record JAVHNO010000220.1, on the reverse strand, counting down.
TGTGTTCCTTTTAAATGGACAAGAAGCAAGTCTTTTTGCACGATTACGGAATTGGTTTCTCTTTCTTCTTTAAGTTCTTTAAAGGCCATTGATTGCAATCACAAGTCTTAATCACAAAGGAATTAGCTTCTCATTCAATTATTGTGTTCCTTTTTGCAATTGATTGGAAGCAAGTCTTAATGAATAAGGAATTGGTTTCTCTTTCTTCTTTAAGTTCTTAATGGCCATCGAGTGTAATCACAGTCTTAACTACAAAGTGAATAGCTTTCTCATTCACCAAGCAAAGTTCCTTTTGCACTTGATTGGAAGCAAGTCTTAATGATTAAGGAATTGGTTTCTCTTTCTATAAGTTCTTCGGCCATCGACCGCAATCAAGTCTTAATCCAAATGGAATTAGTTTTTCATTGTCCTTTACGCTTCCTTTTGAGGTAAATTGATTTGAAGATAAGTCTTAATCCTTAATGAATTGGTTTCTCTTTCTTCTTTAAGTTCTTTTGGCTAATGATTGCAATCATAGTCTTAATCCCAAAATGGAATTAGTTTCTCGTTGCCCTTTGTTCCTTTTTGCAATTGATCGGGAAGCAAGACTTAATCATTAAGTGAATCGGTTCCTCTTCTTTCTTTAAGATCTTGTGGCCACGATTGCAATCAAGTCTTAATCCAAAAGTAATTGGTTTCTTATTCTCTCTTGTGTTCCTTTACACTTGATTGGAAGCAAGTCTTAATGATTAAGGAACTGGTTTCTCTTTCTTTCTTAAGTTCTTTTTGGCCACTGACTGTAATCAAGTTTTAATCCTAAAGGAATTAGTTTCTCATTCACCATTGTGTTCCATTTACCACCTTGGAAGCATGTCTTAATCCTCAAGCACTTATTTTCTCTCTCTTCTTTAAGTTCTTTTCAACATTGATTGGAATCAAGTCTTAATCCAAATGGAATTAGTTTCTCATTGTCCTTTACGCTCCTTTTGCAATTGATTGGAAGCAAGTCTTAATGACTAAGGAATTGGTTTCTCTTTCTTTTTTAACTTCTTTTGGCCATTGATTGGAATCAAAGTCTTAACCCAAATGGAATTAGTTTCTCGTTGCCCTTTGTGTTCCGTTTGCAATTGATTGGAAGCAAGTCTTAAACCTTAAGGAATTGGTCTCTCTTTCTTCTTTAAGTTCTTCCACATCGATTGCAATTCAGTCTAACTAATCCCAAAGGAATTGGTTTCTTTATTCTCCTTTGTGTTCTTTTTACAATTGACGTTGGAAGCAAGTTTTAACGATTAAGCACTTAGTTTCTTTTTCTTCTTTAAGCTTCTTTTGGCCACTTACTGGACAATCACAAGTCTTTAGTCACAAAGGAATTAGCTTCTCATTCACCATTGTGTTCCTTTGCAGTTGGATTGAAGCAAGTCATCAATGATTAAGTGAATTGGTTTCTTCTTTTTCTTTCTTTAAGTTCTTTTGGCCATTGATTGAATCAAGTCTTAATCCAAAAGAGAATTGGTTTCTTATTTATATTTGTGTTCCTTTTACAATTGATTGGAAGCAAAGTCTTAATGATTAAGGGTGGTTTCTCTTTCTTCTTTTAGTTCTTTGGCCATTGATTGCAACTGCCCAATCCTGTGCTAATTAGCTTATTCATTAACTGTCTCGGTAACGATTTCACAAGCTGCCTTAATCCCAAGTGAATTAGTTTCTAAATGCAAAATTCGTATTCGCTTTTAAACTGATCCAAACGTGTTGAATCTCCTGAAGTCTTGGTCGAGCCCATCTTCAAAATGATTTGGCGTGTCTGAGTTCACCTGCTGGCCTGTCGTTTTCTCTGAAGCTCTGCCGCTGATTATAATCAGTCTGAACCAAGAACATGCCCACAGGTTCTTTCAATGATTGAAGCAGATCCACCTGTTTGGTTTCTCTGTTCTTCTTTAAGTTCTTTACTGTACATTGATTGCAAACTAAGTCCAATCCTAAAAGCAATTGGTTTCTCATTACACTATTTGTGTTCCTGTTTCGCCAATTGATTGGGAGGCATGTCCCATTAATGATTAATGAATTGGTTTCTCTTTCATCATGAGCACCACGGGTCTTTTGGTAGTCGTTTGCAATGAAGTCTGGTCCCAAAGAATTGGTTTTATTTATTCTGCTTTTTGTTATTTTACAATTGATTGAAGCAAGTCTTTAACGGTCAATGAATTGGTTTATAACTCTTGCTTCTTTAAGTTCTTTTGGCCATTGGTTGCAATTCACAAGTGCTTAATCAAAAGAATTAGTTTATAGATTCCTACATTGTGTTCCTTTTGCAATTGATTGGAAGCAAGTCGTAATTATTAAAGGAATTGGTTTCTCTTTCTTTCTTGCCAAGTTCTTTAATATTGATTGTCCAGCAAGTCTTAATCCAAGGGGTTGGTTTCTTTCATCTCCCTTGTTGTTCCTACTTTACGAATCTTGATTCGACGCAAGTCTTAATTGATTGAGGAATTGGTTTATATTTCTTCCTTTAAGTTCTTTTGGCCATTGATTTTTGCAATCAAGTCTTAATCTGTCCAAAGGAATTAGTTTCTCATTCACCATTGTATTGTTCGCTTTTTGGTAATTGATTTGGAAGCTAAAGTCTTAATGGCGAGATTGGGAATTGGTTTCTCTTTCTTAACTTTTAAGTTACTTGATCGTTTGAATCAAGTCTTAATCCAAAAGGAATTGGTTTCCTTTTATTCTCCTTTTTGTTTCCTTTTTGACAATTGAGTTAGAAGCAGAGTGATCTTAATGATTGAGGAGTTGGTTTCTAACTTTGCTTTTCCTTTAAGTTCCTTTGGCCATTGATTGTAATCCACAAGTCGTGAATCCCAAAGGAATTAGTTTCTCATTCACCCATTGTGTTCCTTTTGCAATCACTGATTGGAAAGCATGTCTTAATGATCAAGAAATTGGTTTCTACACCTTATTCTTTAAGTTCTTTTGGCCATATCTTCGATTGAATCAAGTCTCTAATCCAAAGGAATTGGTTTCTAACTATTGCTACTTTTGTTCCTTTTACAATTGATTGGAAGCAAGTCTTAATGATTAAGGAATTGGTTTCTCTTTCTTCTTTAAGTTCTTTTGGCCATTGATTGAATCACAAGTCTTAATCCCAAAGGAATTGGATTTCTCATTCCACCCGTTGTTGTTCCTTTTGGCAATTGATTGGAAGCAAGTCTTAATGATTAAAGGAATTGAGTTTCTCTTTCTTCTTTAAGTTCTTCTTGGCCATCCGATTGAACTACAAGTCTTGAATCAAAAAGGAATTGGGTTCTTATTCTCCTTTTTGTTCCTTTGTACAATTGATTGGAAGCAAGTGCTTAATGATTAAGGAATTGGTTTCTCTTTCTTCCTTTTACAAAGTTTCTTTTGGCCATTGAGCTTGCAGATCAAGTCACAATCCAAAGCTGAATTGGCTTTCTCAAACTTCTACATTGTTGTTCCTTTATAGCAGTTGGGAAATGAGTCATAATGATTAGGTGGTTTCTCTTTGTGCTTTGATTCTTGCAGTGATTAGACCAGTGCTTGTCCAAAGGGAATTGGTTTAGATATATCATTTGAACCTTTCTAATTGATTGGAAGCAAGTGCTTAATGATTAAGGGAATTGGTTTCTGCTTTCTTGCTTTTAAGTTCTTTTGGCCATTGATTGCAACTACAAGTCTTAATCCAAAGAAGAGAATTAGTTTCTCATTCACTCAGTTGTGTTCCTTTTTGCAATTGATTGGAAGCTGAAGTCTTATTGATTAAGGAATTGGTTTCTCTTTATTCTTTAAAGTTCTTATTTGGCCATCGATTGCAATCACAAGTCTTAATCCCAAAGGAAGATTGGTTTCTTATTCTCCTTTGTGTATCCTTTACAAATTGATTGGAAGCAAGCCCTAATGATTAAGGAATTGGTTTCTCTTTCTTCTTAAAGGATTCTTCGCCATTGATTGTAATCACAAGTCTTAATCCCAAAAGGAATTGGTTTCGTCATTCACCATTGTGTTCCTTTGCAATTGATTGGACGCTAAGTCTTAATGATTAAGGGAATCTGGTTTCTCTATTCTTTCTAGGATTAAGTAAGTCTTGGCCATTGATTGCAATCACAAGTCTTAATCCGTCAAAGGAATTGGTTTCTCATTCTCCTTTGTGTTCCTTTTACAATTGATTGGAAGCAAGTCTTAATGATTAAGGAATTGGTTTCTCTTTCTTCTTTAAGTTCTTTTGGCCATTGATTGCAATCAAGTCTTAATCCCAAAGGAATTAGTTTCTCATTCACCATTGTGTTCCTTTTGCAATTGATTGGAAGCAAGTCATAATGATTAAGGAATTGGTTTCTCTTTATTCTTTAAGTTCTTCTGGCCATCGATTCGAATCAAGTCTTAATCCAAAAGGAATTGGTTTCTTATTCTCCTTTTTGTTCCTTTTACAATTGATGTGAAGCAAGTCTTAATGATTAAGGAATTGGTTTCTCTTTCTTCTTTAAGTTCTTTTGGCCATTAATTGCAATCAAGTCTTAATCCCAAAGGAATTAGTTTTTCATTCACCATTGTGTTCCTTTTGCAATTGATTGGAAGCATGTCTTAATGATTAAGGAATTGGTTTCTCTTTCTTCTTTAAGTTCTTTGGCCATTGATTGAATCAAGTCTTAATCCAAAGGAACTGGTTTCTCATTCTCCATTATGTTCCTTTTACAATTGATTGGAAGCAAGTCTTAATGATTAAGGAATTGGTTTCTCTTTCTTCTTTAAGTTCTTTTGGCCATTGATTGCAATCACAAGTCTTAATCCAAAGGAATTAGTTTCTCATTCACCATTGTGTTCCTTTTGCAATTGATTGGAAGCAAGTCATAATGATTAAGGAATTGGTTTCTCTTTATTCTTTAAGTTCTTTTCCCGGCCATCGATTGAATCAAGTCTTAATCCAAAAGGAATTGGTTTCTTATTCTCCTTTTGTTCCTTTTACAATTGATTGGAAGCAAGTCTTAATGATTAAGGAATTGGTTTCTCTTTCTTCTTTAAGTTCTTTTGGCCATTGATTGCAATCACAAGTCTTAATCCCAAAGGAATTAGTTTCTCATTCACCATTGTGTTCCTTTTGCAATTGATTGGAAGCAAGTCTTAATGATTAAGGAATTGGTTTCTCTTTCTTCTTTAAGTTCTTTAATGGCCATTGATTGAATCAAGTCTTAATCCAAATGGAATTGGTTTCTTATTCTCTATTGTGTTCCTTTGCAATTGATTGGAAGCAAGTCTTAATGATTAAGGAATTGGTTTCTCTTTCTTCTTTAAGTTCTTTTGGCCATTGATTGCAATCACAAGTCTTAATCCCAAAGGAATTAGTTTCTCATTCACCATTGTGTTCCTTTTGCAATTGATTGGAAGCAAGTCTTAATGATTAAGGAATTGGTTTCTCTTTCTTCTTTAAGTTGTTTTGGCCATCGACTGCAAACAAGTCTTAATCCAAAAGGAATTGGTTTCTTATTCTCCTTTTTGTTCCTTTACAATTGATTGGAAGCAAGTCTTAATGATTAAGGAATTGGTTTCTCTTTCTTCTTTAAGTTCTTTTGGCCATTGATTGCAATCAAGTCTTAATCCAAATGGAATTAGTTTCTCATTCACCATTGTGTTCCTTTTGCAATTGATTGGAAGCAAGTCTTAATGATTAAGGAATTGGTTTCTCTTTCTTCTTTAAGTTCTTTCGGCCATTGATTGAAATCAAGTCTTAATCCATAAGGAATTGGTTTCTTATTCTCCTTTTTGTTCCTTTTACAATTGATTGGAAGCAAGTCTTAATGATTAAGGAATTGGTTTCTCTTTCTTCTTTAAGTTCTTTTGGCCATTGATTGCAATCAAGTCTTAATCCAAACGGAATTGGTTTCTCATTCACCATTGTGTTCCTTTTGCAATTGATTGGAAGCAAGTCATAATGATTAAGGAATTGGTTTCTCTTTATTCTTTAAGTTCTTCAGGCCATCGTTTCGAATCAAGTCTTAATCCAAAAGGAATTGGTTTCTTATTCTCCTTTTTGTTCCTTTTACAATTGATTGGAAGCAAGTCTTAATGATTAAGGAATTGGTTTCTCTTTCTTCTTTAAGTTCTTTTGGCCATTGATTGCAATCAAGTCTTAATCCCAAAGGAATTTGTTTCTTATTCACCATTGTGTTCCTTTTGCAATTGATTGGAAGCAAGTCATAATGATTAAGGAATTGGTTTCTCTTTCTGCTTGAAGTTCTTTTGGCCATCGATTAGAATCAAGTCTTAATCCAAACGGAATTGGTTTCTCATTCACCATTGTGTTCCTTTTGCAATTGATTGG
>JAVHNO010000022.1:90000-122500 GCA_031439595.1 Pterocarpus santalinus | reverse complement strand
CAAAAAATGAGAATTTTATAAATTTTATAAGATTGAATAAAAAATAAAATTTCAATTAATCATTTGATATTGATATAATTGCTATGCTTAGTGTGCGACTCGTTGGTTTTTTTTTTTTTTTAGAGTGGTTAGAGTTCAACAATAAAAAAAACCGACTTGTAATATGAATTAATTAATAACGAACTAATAACCAACTCATCGCTTCGGATTATCTGGATTTAAAGAACTAATCAAAAAAAATCTAAATAAAGATATGATATTTTGGTGATATAATTATAGCAACTGAGATATTGCAGAAAAAAGGAATAAAAACGAATCTGATTATGAGTTGTAAAGCAATAAGAATATACAGATAAATGAAGGGGTGAAAGAAAGAGAGAAAAAAGATATATCAATGATATAGAATTCGAATATGTAAAGGTCTTTTGGTTATCTCATAAAAAGGTTCAAAAAAAGATAGTGTAATAAAGCATCAATATTAACTAATCCATATATAGATAAATATATTCCCAGAATAAACAAATCAAGAGCACCGAGTCAATAAAAACTGAGAAGGTTGATTCAAGAAAAAATAAGAATATTATTTTAAATCGTATTTGAGAGGCTCCATTGTAGAATTCCAGACCTAATCATTAATCGAGAAGCGGTGGGAACGACGAAACCCGTGAATACCTAGGATTTCTTTTTAAACAAATCTTAATGATTCATTGCACGGGATGGCGGAACGAACCAAGAACCAATCCATTTTTTTGAGGAGTCATAGGATAACCCTTCATTACATATAAAAGAAAATGGATAATGAAAGAGTAAATATTCGCCCGCGAAATTTTGAATTTTTATTTATTTAGAAATTTGAGCCAATCCGATACGATAAATATGATCATAATAAAAAAAAATCAAAATAAAATAAAGATTCGTTAGGATCTTATATTATAATAGAACAAAACAACATTATCTAGTTATATATATAGGTGGGAAAAATTGTCTATAAGAATAAATGTCTAGTTCTATATCAAAACAAGATATACAAATCTCCAATAGACCAATCGATTCTATGAAATAAAAAAAAAAACCGCGATTCTATTATATTATTCATTAAACATATGTATATATATATATTGTATATTATTTTATTGGTATTCGTTAAATCCATTTTTTTTGAATTGCTTTATTCGCGAGGAGCCGTATGAGGTGAAAATCTCATGTACGGTTCTGTAATAGCGATGGAATTTAGAAACAACCATCAACTATAACCCCAAAACAACCAGATTCCGTAAACAACATAGAGGAAGAATGAAAGGAATATCCTATCGAGGTAATCATATTTGCTTCGGAAGATATGCTCTTCAGGCACTTGAGCCCGCTTGGATCACATCTAGACAAATAGAAGCAGGGCGGCGGGCAATGTCTCGAAATGTCCGCCGAGGTGGACAAATATGGGTACGCATATTTCCAGACAAACCGGTTACAGTAAGACCTACCGAAACGCGTATGGGTTCGGGAAAAGGATCTCCTGAATATTGGGTAGCTGTCGTTAAACCAGGTAGAATACTTTATGAAATGGGCGGAGTCGCAGAAAACATAGCCAGAAGGGCTATTTCAATAGCAGCATCAAAAATGCCTATCCGAACTCAATTCATTATTTCAAGATAATAATTAGAACCAAAGGAAAGAGGTCTTTAGGATGAAAAATAATTGCAATTGTGGGTTTCTTTTTTTTGTTGAATACAGAATTTTTTTTTTACTTCAAGCTTTGGACTGAAAGAACAGATAAAATAAAAATGATATGATTCAACCTCAAACCCATTTGAATGTAGCCGATAACAGCGGAGCCCGCCAATTGATGTGTATTCGAATCATAGGAGCTAGTAATCGACGATATGCTTATATTGGTGACATTATTGTTGCTGTAATCAAGGAAGCAGTACCAAATACGTCTTTAGAAAGATCAGAAGTGATCAGAGCTGTAATTGTACGTACTTGTAAAGAACTCAAACGTAGCAACGGCATGATAATACAGTATGATGATAATGCTGCGGTTGTTATTGATCAAGAAGGAAATCCAAAAGGAACTAGAATTTTTGGCGCAATCGCCCGGGAATTGAGACAGTTAAATTTCACTAAAATAGTTTCATTAGCACCCGAGGTATTATAAGACGAAACGATATATTATTTGTGAATGAAATAGATTAATTAATAGATTATGTCTTACACATATACCTTCTGTAGTAATTATTATATTAGTAATAATTATATATATAATTAATAAAAAATAATAATAATATTTGAATATTTCATAACCCCCCCCAAAAAAAAATACTTCAAAATCTAAAAGAAAATAATATAAATAATATAATAATAATAAATATATAATAATAATAAATAATATATATAATCCATAATTAGATTATTATATTCAATTCAATATATTCAATATTCGATATTTTTTTATTTTGAAAAAATAGAAAAAGGAGCATGCTGATTATATCGAAAGTAAAGGGCAACATTTATTTTCCTTTATTATGGGTAAGGACACCATCGCTGACATAATAACATCTATACGAAATGCTGACATGAATAGAAGAGGAACGGTTCAAATACCATCTACTAACATCACCGAAAACATTGTTAAAATGCTTTTACGAGAGGGTTTTATTGAAAACGTGAGAAAACATAGGGAAAGGGAAAAATTTTTTTTAGTTTTAACTCTACGGTATAGAAGAAATAGAAAAGGATCATATAAAACGAGTTTGAATTTAAAACGGATCAGTACACCTGGTCTACGAATCTATTCTAATTATCAAAAAATTCCGAGAATTTTAGGAGGGATGGGGATCGTAATTCTTTCTACTTCTAGAGGTATAATGACAGATCGAGAGGCTCGATTAGAAAGAATCGGCGGAGAAGTTTTATGTTATATATGGTAATCTTTCTGATATCCGAATTATATGAAAAACTTCTATAAATTTTTGTGAAAAAGGAAAGAGAGAGAAAACATAGGATCACTCCTCATACTTTAATGAATACGTGAAAAGGGTTTAACGGGAATAGGAATAAAAAAACGGATTCATAAGGGTTTAATTAAATTACTGAATCAATTTCTGGGGGTATGTTCCAGGTTCATTTAAATTTAAATAATGAAAATATGATTCTAGACTATATTTCCGAAAAGGTTCGACGTACTCTTCTTTTATATGTATACGACAGGGAAAGAAAAAATGGAAGTATAAGTTATTTAATTAGACTGTTTTTTCAGCCTCAACATTATTTGTTTTGAGGGGTACGATTAGAAATTCAAAATTTAAGGAAACCATATTTTCTTCCAATAAAATGGATTCAGGATTAAGTTAAGGAATGACAAATATGAAAATAAGAGCCTCTGTTCGTAAAATTTGTGAAAAATGTCGATTGATCCGTAGGCGAGGGCGAATTATAGTAATTTGTTCCAATCCAAGACATAAACAAAGACAAGGATAATATTTCCACAAGACAAGAAAAGTCTTTCAATTATAAAGGACCGGATGCACAAATAACAAAATTTTTAAAATCACATATTTAATTTCAATCTTTTTTAAATTACATTAAATTATATATATAGTAATATATTTAATATTTTTTAAATTACATTAAATTATATAAATTTTATATATATAGTAATATATTTGAATATGTGCAAATTTCAATTTATTATGAAATTTGAAATTCTATTTAGAAATGAAATATATTCTATATATATAGAATATATATATTAACTTATATATAAATATTAATATTCATATTTATATTATCCATTATAATATAAGAGATATCTTTATATAAGAGATATTTTTGATATTTAAATACATAGAAATAGAATACCAATTAATAGAATAGAAATTCTAGTTTCTAATTAGAAAATAGTAAAGCATCCGTTTTTGACATGAAATGGATATATCCATATATCTCGGACTTCTATTTATGAGATAAGAATTATGAAATAAAAAAAAAGATAATAAGATATGGCAAAACCTATACCCAAAATTGGTTCGCGTAAAAATGGACGTATTGGTTCGCGTAAGCATGCTCGTAAAATACCAAAGGGAGTTATTCATGTTCAAGCTAGTTTCAACAATACCATTGTGACTGTTACAGATGTACGGGGGCGGGTGATTTCTTGGTCCTCCGCAGGTACTTGTGGATTCAAAGGTACGCGAAGGGGAACACCGTTTGCCGCTCAAACCGCAGCAGGAAATGCTATTCGAACAGTAGCGGATCAAGGCATGCAACGAGCAGAAGTCATGATAAAAGGTCCCGGTCTCGGAAGAGATGCGGCATTAAGAGCTATTCGTAGAAGTGGCATACTATTAAATTTTATACGGGATGTAACCCCTATGCCACATAATGGGTGTAGGTCCCCTAAAAAAAGACGTGTGTAAAATGAGAAATAAACATAGAATGGATTTCAAGAGAAATAAACAATTCAAGGATTTGAAAAAAAAAAAAAGAAAATAGATTACTATGGTTCGAGAGAAAGTAAGAGTATCTACTCGGACACTACAGTGGAAGTGTGTTGAATCAAGAGTAGACAGTAAGCGGCTTTATTATGGACGCTTTATTCTGTCTCCACTTATGAAAGGCCAAGCCGATACAATAGGCATTGCGATGCGAAGAGTTTTGCTCGGAGAAATAGAGGGAACATGTATCACACGTGCAAAATCTGAGAAAATACCACATGAATATTCTACCATAGTAGGTATTCAAGAATCAGTACATGAAATTTTAATGAATTTGAAAGAAATAGTATTGAGAAGTAATCTGTATGGAACTCGGGACGCGTCTATTTGTGTCAAGGGTCCTGGATATGTAACTGCTCAAGACATCATTTTACCACCTTCTGTGGAAATCGTTGATAATACACAACATATAGCTAACCTAACAGAACCCATTAATTTGTGTATTGGATTACAAATCGAGAGGAATCGCGGATATTGTATAAAAAGACTAAAAAACTTTCAAGACGGGAGTTATCCTATAGATGCTGTATTCATGCCTGTTCGAAACGCAAATCATAGTATTCATTCTTATGTGAATGGGAACGAAAAACAAGAGATACTCTTTCTCGAAATATGGACAAATGGAAGTTTAACTCCTAAAGAAGCGCTTTATGAAGCCTCCCGGAATTTGATTGACTTATTTATTCCTTTTTTACATGCGGAAGAAGAAAACTTAAATTTAGAAAACAATCAACACAAAGTTACTTTACCCCTTTTCACTTTTCATGATATATTGGCTAAACTAAGGAAAAATAAAAAAGAGATAGAATTAAAATCTTTTTTTATTGACCAATTAGAATTGCCTCCCAGGATCTATAATTGTCTCAAAAGGTCCAATATACATACATTATTGGAACTTTTGAATACCAGTCAAGAAGACCTTATGAAAATTGAACATTTTCGGGTAGAAGATGTAAAACATATATTGGACATTTTAGAAATTGAAAAGCATTTTGCATAAATTTGCAATCCATTAGATTTTTTTCATCTTTATTTTTTTTTAGAAAAAATAAAGATGAAAGATGAAAAAAATAAAGATGAAAATATGGAGTTTGAATCTTTATCTTTAGAAAAAATCCATATACTCGGAGTAGGTTCAAAGATGTATCTAGGGATTAGTCCTTTCAAAGTGAATTCTCCCTAGATACACAATACACATGGCATGATATTTTATTTCACAATTGAATCAATTTAAAAAAGACCTAAAGTTAGGGATTTCTCAATAGGTAATGTTGCTCCAATACCCAACCAAAGGGCCACTGCAGTACCAATCAAAAAGACGGTTGTTGCTACTGGACGACGAAATGGGTTTTGGAATTTATTAACATTCTCCAAAAAGGGTACTGTTAATAATCCCGCAGGTACCGAAACCATTAAAAGAACGCCCAATAACTTATTGGGCACTGTACGAAGTATTTGAAATACAGGAAAGAAATACCATTCAGGCAATATTTCCAAAGGAGTTGCAAATGGATCCGCGGGTTCCCCAATCATTGATGGTTCTAAAACTGCTAAGCCTACGTTACAGGCAATAGTACCTAGAATAACTACGGGAAAAATATATAAAAGATCATTGGGCCATGCGGGTTCTCCATAATAATTATGACCCATTCCTTTAGCCAATTTAGCTCTTAATACAGGATCATTCAAGTCAGGTTTTTTTGTTATTGGGATAGGTGAATTCTTATAGATCCATCCTCCGAAAGAACCGGACATGATAATTTTTCATCATCCGGCTCGAGCACGAATCAAACGAACCGAGTGTACCTATAGAAAAATTTATATGTTATCTACACATATTTGAGGATTCTATGTAAGAAAATGGACTCGATTCTCTTTTCCGGAGTTACACAACTATCTATTGTGAAAAACTCAGTTCTTATTAAGTAAATGCTCAATACCCAAGTAGGCTTTCTTAAATTGATAGTGCTTTCTGGGTCATCTCAGACCTTGCGATTGTTATCCCCCCTCACCCTCAAAGAAAGAATCTCGGGACTTTTTACATACAAAGGATTTACTTGTTACTAATAGAATCTAACCCCTGTTCTTCTTTAGATCTACTTGTTTCACTCCGATAGTATCAGAAATCGAGTCAATGCATAGGAAATGAATGCATTTCCATACTATTAAGTTAAGTGAAATAGATAAGACAGATTATACCACATCACTTATTTTACTGGATCTTACGGAGCCTGTTCATGCAGGACATAATCGAGTCTGATCATAGAAAAGAGTCTCTTCAAGCGAACCGGCTTATCCTCTGTAGGGGGCTTGCGCGGTGGTTGGAACAAAGACACATTTTATTGCAAATTCAAATGTGGCAGATAAGAAAAAGTCATCCATCTGCGCGGTCCAATCAATAGTTCAAATCACACACTCCCATAATCCATTTTTTCTTCGGAGAATCCCCTTCAACTATTCGTGTATGTCAAATAAAACAAGACTCTAATTTTGTTAAGTGTTAAGTTGAAGGGAAATATCCAAATACATGTCTTATTATTTTTAATAATCCATATTTGTAGCAATGAAATACTTTTGTTCCTCCCCAAAATGATAAATGATTGATTACAAATATCTATGATCCATATATATTCTCTATAAAGGACCGGAAATGCCTTGCTTACGTATCATTGGAAAGTGCATTAACATAAATACAGCAGTAAGAAGAGGTAATACAAAAGTATGTAAACTATAAAAACGAGTCAAGGTAGATTGTCCTACACTAGCACTTCCGCGTAATAACTCCACCAAAGACGATCCTATTACAGGAATAGCTTCAGGTACCCCTGTTACAATTTTGACTGCCCAATAACCAATTTGGTCCCAAGGTAAGGAATAACCAGTTACACCAAAAGATGCGGTCAATACAGCCAAAACAACACCCGTAACCCAAGTCAATTCGCGAGGTTTTTTAAAACCGCCGGTGAGATACACACGAAATACGTGCAGGATCATCATTAAAACCATCATACTTGCCGACCATCGATGAACTGATCGGATTAACCAACCAAAGTTAGCCTCAGTCATTATATATTGAACAGAAGTAAAAGCCTCAGTAACGGTCGGACGATAATAAAAGGTCATAGCAAACCCCGTTGCTACTTGGACTAAAAAACAAGTAAGTGTAATTCCTCCTAAACAATAGAATATGTTGACATGAGGAGGAACGTATTTACTAGTTATATCATCGGCAATCGCCTGAATTTCAAGACGTTCTTCGAACCAATCATAGACTTTATTGAGATAGGTAAACCAAGGGAACTCCCCCTCTGAGAACCGTATATGAGAATTTCATCTCGTACGGCTCAAACAGAAATACCCCAATACTGGTTGTAACGGAAACGGATATGTTTAATAAAAAGTTTGAAACTTCTTAACTTAATCCTATTATTCCAAATCTTATATGAAGATAAGAAAAATATAGAAATCCGAAAGCTATTCTTTGCGGTTATAATGCCAAAATCTCAAGTCGGCTCACTCGTCTTTATCTTGATCCTTACAGGCCTCTTGAATATTCTATTTACTTCATTTTTTCTTTTATTTATTTTTTTTTTTTTTTTGTATAATGTGACTTTACTGCTGTCTTCTTTATTATTAGTATTGATAAGAATTCTCTTGTTAAGACCCTATGAACAATTAAACAAAACCTCAGATTCATACCAGAACCACGATGATTCAAAAAAACCTTTAATGTCCAAAAATTCCCTGAGTAAGAACTGCTGGATTATCACTTATTCAATAAATGATAGAATGAAAAAAAAATCAAAAGAAACGTTTGTGCTTTGATCAAAATAAAGACAAGCAGTGGCAGTTTGAAAGAATCAAAATATTTTGATTTATTCTAACTTATCTTCTTAGAAAAATTTTTGAAAGTCCGGTTGCGAGGTCGAAATATTAAGTATGAATCATAGTTCTAATACTTTAAAATCCATTTTCTATATTCCGTGCTCCAGATACTAGAAAAATATCTGACGGGGTAAAACCATCTCTATCAAGATGACAGATCCTTTTTTCGTTCTGTATTTTCAATAAGATCAATTCTAACAAGTCGCACACTCATATTCCGGAAATACAGAAACAACGAAATTCCACGGTCGAACTACCAAATTCAAAATGGAATGGGCTAAAAATCAAAGACCTAAATGCGTAACTTTCTTTTTTATTATATTAAATTAAAAAAGCTAGTTAGTCGGTTCTTGTGAATCTAATTCATAGAAATTCCGTCCAGTAAAATGGACGAATTATAAATCTCTAAAATAATAGATAGAAATATCGCAAATAGAGCCATTGCAACACCCATCAAAGGAGTAGTTCCCCATCCCGGAGCTACTTTACCATATTCTGAATTCAACGGTTTCAATAAATCCCCTACAGCAGTTCGTCTTGGACCAGATCTAGAACTACCCTCAACGGTTTGTGTAGCCATAAATCCTATTTTTTTATTCATTGAGATCTGTTGACTTTGTATACCATTCCATTGTAAATATAGGATTTTATCCTATAGATCCATTGTGGTCTTGAAATTTTATAAGAATGGAAACAGCAACCCTAGTTGCTATCTCTATATCTGGTTTACTTGTAAGTTTTACTGGGTATGCCTTATATACTGCTTTTGGGCAACCCTCTCAACAACTAAGAGATCCATTCGAAGAACATGGGGACTAGTTGAAGTAATGAGCTCCCAATATACCAATATTGGGGCTCATTACTTCAATTGAGATAATGAAAAATCATTTCGTCTTTTTAGTTGGAACTTTAGGGGGTTCTCTAAAAAAGATAGCGAAAAAAATTATTCCTAAAGTCGAGACTAAGAGGAATGTATAAACCAATGCTTCCATAGATTTCATCGTGGTTTACAATTATAGCTTTCATACCTGTTTATTTTGGATCATCTCCCCTATAAAGAAAAAGAAAGAACAAGAGTAAAAAAAAGCAATCATTCAAATCAAGATTAATCCAGTTCCCTATGTTAAATTAAAATCACACCCAAAATATAGTCAAAAAGGAACAACACAAAAAGAAAGAATGTTCTATCAGACTACTTGTCTTCTTGTAGTTGGATCTCCCAGTTTTTGGAATGCTCCAAATTCTACTTGAGCATCCAAATCGGGGTCGATACCAGCAAAAACATCTCTGAACAAAGTTCTAGCACCATGCCAAATGTGCCCGAAAAAGAAGAGAAGAGCAAACGAAGCATGTCCAAAAGTAAACCAACCCCTTGGACTGCTACGAAAAACACCATCCGATTTCAAAGTGGCACGATCTAATTCAAAAATTTCACCCAATTGAGCACGTCTAGCATATTTTTTCACAGTAGCGGGATCACTATAACTGACTCCGTTGAGTTCGCCACCATAGAACTCAACAGTTACACCTACTTGTTCGACACTATACTTCGATTCTGCCCTTCGAAAAGGAACATCGGCTCTAACAATTCCGTCTCCGTCTACCAAAACAACCGGAAATGTCTCAAAAAAAGTAGGCATACGCCGTACAAAAAGTTCACGCCCCTCTTTATCTCTAAAGATAGGATGTCCTAACCAACCGACGGCTATTCCATCTCCATTATCCATTGAGCCCGCTCTAAATAATCCCCCTTTTGCCGGATTATTGCCGATGTAATCATAAAAAGCTAATTTTTCGGGAATTTTAGACCAAGCTTCTGATAAACTTTGATTTTCGGCTAGCCCAGCACCAACTCGTCGATATATTTCTTGCTGGAAATATCCCTGATCCCATTGATAACGAGTGGGACCAAATAATTCAATCGGAGTTGTTGCTGAACCATACCACATAGTTCCAGCAACAACAAAAGCTGCAAAAAATACAGCAGCGATACTACTGGAAAGGACGGTTTCAATATTTCCCATACGCAATCCCTTGTATAGACGTTGGGGTGGACGCACACTAAGATGGAAAAGGCCCGCTAATATGCCCAATGTCCCTGCTGCAATATGATGAGAGGCTATTCCCCCGGGAACAAAAGGATCAAAACCTTCTACACCCCATGCGGGATTTACAGATTGCACCCTTCCGGTTAGGCCATAAGGATCGGACACCCATATTCCAGGACCATACAATCCTGTTACATGAAATGCGCCAAAACCAAAACAAGCCACCCCTGCAAGAAATAAATGAATTCCAAAGATTTTTGGCAAATCCAAAGAGGGTTTCCCTGTACGTTCATCACAAAAGATTTCTAGATCCCAATAGACCCAATGCCAGATAGCCGCCAAAAAGCACAAGCCCGAAAACACAATATGTGCTCCGGCCACACCTTCATAACTCCAAATACCCGGATTCGTCGTAGTCCCTCCTGTGATACTCCAACCGCCCCACGAATTGGTTATTCCTAAACGAGTCATGAAGGGTATAACGAACATACCCTGTCTCCACATTGGGTCAAGAACAGGGTCGGAGGGATCAAAAACTGCTAATTCATATAGAGCCATCGAACCAGCCCAACCAGCAACCAGAGCTGTATGCATTATATGGACAGAAAGTAAGCGGCCGGGATCATTTAATACAACGGTATGAACACGATACCAAGGCAAACCCATGAGAATACCCCTTTTTTATCAGCAAAAAGACACTATGTAACTTTATTGCACTGGAAAAAAATAGACTATGGAACCCCCCTCTCAGTAGATTATATCGGGTAAAGGATTAATATTTGTTCTAGGTTTTTAGGAAAAATGGAACAATTATATTCATAGGAACAAAAAAAAGCGGATCTATTTTATTCTATACCCGATAAATAACAATACGCAATGGTGGTGGGGGGGGGGGGGTTGACCAATTGAATAAAAATAAAGGATAGTTCTTACGAACAGGTTCTTTGAATGATAAATGTTTGCATTCACGGATGGAAACACTCATATAAAATAGGGTCAACCCCCCCCTTTTTTTTTATTTATCATTTATAAATACAATATGATAAAGACAAATAAATTTTAACACAATAAAACCCATTTTTACGTTTCCACATCAAAGTGACATATATTACTTCATTTTTGTTCTCCATTTAATGCCTATTGGTGTTCCAAAAGTTCCCTTTCGAAGTCCTGGAGAGGAAGATGCATCTTGGGTTGACATATAGTGCGACTTGTCAGATATATTGGGTTATATGGGATTTCCCCGTTTTCTCCCCCGATCGAGATATCCTCTCTTTCACCCCGAAAAAGATTGATTGAATCATCAAAAATCTGGAGCGTGAAGTGTAATGAAGTTCAATTAGATCGATTTTTTGGTTTTTTGAGGGGGTATCCAGATTACTATTCTCAATTTTGAATTATTTATGGTTGGCTTGGCTGGACCAATAAAATGAAGCATCCAGGCTCTGTTTATAAAAAAAAACCAATTGGTAATATATCTACGATTACTACTTCTAGCATGTCATATATGTGCCAGAAAACATGAAATAAGAAATTCACAGAAAAAAAGGGAAGTCGTAGCAAAAAGATGTAGTATTGCAGTATTTGTCCTATATGTGCAAATAAAAATCGGGCAGATCTTTACTCAGAGTAGAACAGAAACCTAAAAGAAAAGAATTGAAGAAGCCCATTCAGAAACAAGAAAATTACATTGTGATTTGGATTCGATCTCGATGAAAAAAATACATCAATGAGAAGTTAGTTCAATAAGTTTACTACATTATATATATATATTTCTTATATTCTATTATATATGGAATATATATTCATATAGATAAGGGGTCAAAAGTCGTCTTTCTTGAAATAATGTAAGAAAAAGACCTTTCCCTTCCTTAGAAGTTCTAAAAAGTCCATTCTTAAAATAAAAAGTAAAGAGGATTGAAATCTACACATTGATTTATTTTTGCGATCTTTTGTGAACCGTATGCATCAAAAGATGCATGTACGGCTCTTAAAGGATAAAATCTTATCCTAATCAACCGACTTTATCGAGAAAGACTCCTTTTTTTAGGTCAAGAGGTTGATAGTGAAATATCGAATCAACTTATTGGCCTTATGATATATCTCAGTATGGAGGACGATAACAAAGATTTGTATCTGTTTATAAATTCTCCGGGCGGATGGGTAATACCCGGAATAGCAATTTATGATACTATGCAATTTGTACAACCCGATGTACAGACAGTATGCATGGGATTAGCCGCTTCAATGGGATCTTTTCTTTTGGCAGGAGGAGAAATTACCAAACGTCTAGCATTCCCTCACGCTTGGCGCCAATGAGTCTTTTATTTGAGAAAAAAAAAGAAGACTATGCCTTCGCCATATAAATATTAAGTAATAATAGCATGGCACTTCGAGTTCGATATGAATTTTTTTCCCCAATTTCCAAAACCATTCGATTATGTATCGAAAGAGTAGTATGAAAAAAGACGTATTTACCATTTTATATGATCCATCGGGAGCCTATTTCAGTGTCACAAACTTTTTTGTTTTCGGTTTTTACACCGGAAAGGTTTAACAATATTTATGTTATGAAAGAATATATATATCATATATCAACTATTTGAAAAAAAAAAGACACTTTGGGATTGCTGAAGAACAGACGAAATAATAAAGCAACGGAACCATCATAGTATTTTAGAAATACTCCCAAAAGGAAGGATGGTTATTGGATCATTTACTGATACTGATCTGGGTCTGATAGACCCAGTCTATTTTCTATTTCTTCGATGTAAGGTAGAAATCAATTCCATAGTAGAGCCGTATGCAATACGCAAAAGATGCCTGTACGGTTGTTCAATTCTATCTTTTTTTATCTCTCTCGCACGATAAGGCGAGAGAGAGTTATATCATCAGGGTAATGATCCATCAACCCGCTAGTTCTTTTTATGAGGCACAAACGGGAGAATTTATCCTGGAAGCGGAAGAACTACTGAAGATGCGCGAAACTATCACAAGGGTTTATGTACAAAGAACGGGCAAACCTTTATGGCTTGTATCCGAAGACATGGAAAGAGATGTTTTTATGTCAGCAGCAGAAGCCCAAGCCCACGGAATTGTTGATCTTGTAGCGGTTGAATAAAAAATTAGTAGCAAGGATTCCGCGCAAATACACGATTTGATATTTTTTTTTTTCTTATTAATCTAATCTTCTTATCTTCTTACCGGATTTATTATAATATTTCTATAATATTTCTAAAAATCTTTCTATTAATTAATCTATTAATAGAATAGAACTGATTCATAATCATCGGGTTAAGATTGATCTAAACCAACTCATTATGTATACGACTCACCATGCCAACTATGAAACAACTTATTAGAAACACAAGACAGCCAATCCGAAATGTCACGAAATCCCCCGCTCTTCGGGGATGTCCTCAGCGACGAGGAACCTGTACTAGGGTGTATGTGCGACTCGTTCAGATCATAGACTAAGAGAAAAGAAAGGAAAAATGATTTTCCAGTATCGGTGGATCGGTTAAGATAGTGAATGGAAGAGCTCCATTCACTATCTTAACTTAAAAAAATCTATAAAATTTGAATTTATAATAAAATTCATAATAAATAATATATATATAGATATATAGATATAGATATATATATAGATATATATATTCTTCTATTGTGTATCAAATTTATGGTTTCGATTGGTGCAAACCCAATCACCTCAATTTGCAATTTAAGATGAGAAAAATTTCCCCATTGGTAGCAAATGCTTACCCATTAAGCGGGGGAAATCCTATATTTCAATTAAAAATCGGAAAAATTATGCTCTTATTTTTATTTTTGCAAGAACGGACTAAGAGGGTCAGCTACCCAGCTAATCTTCATACTTAAATACCGTTACTGTATAGCTAGATTTCGTTGTGAAAGACCTATTACTAGATATTTCATGGGTAGAGCCAAAGAGTGTGAACTGTACAAGTTAACAATAATATTGATTAAATCCAGGAAGGGGCTCCGGTGTATAGAGAGGATCTCGCCGTTTAAAAAGTAATCATAGAAACGATGGAACCCACTATTTATTTCTCTATTTCTATTTTATTTACTATGTTTTTTCTCAATACACTTTCTTATTTCGAGGTTAAATGCTTCAAAATCAAAAGAAAAAAATCGTGGTCGGGAAGGTTATAGTAGCAAAAGAAGCCATTGAAATTCTTACTTTATACATTGGAAGAATCCATTTTTGTTATTAATAGACTAGGAAGGGAAAAAGAATAACTGAAAGAAAAGAAATCTAATAGTTATTCATCAAAGTATCATTTATTCAATGACCAGAATTAAACGAGGAAATATAGCTCGGAAACGTAGGACAAAAATTCGTTTATTTACATCAAGCTTTCGTGGGGCTCATTCAAGACTTACTCGAACTAGTACTCAACAGAAAATAAAAGCTTTGGTTTCGGCTCATCGGGATAGAAATAGGAAAAAAAGGGGTTTTCGCGGTTTGTGGATCAATCGAATAAATGCAGTAATTGGTAAGAATCCAAAAAAAATATACGATAGTTATCGTAATTTATTGTATAATCTGTACAAGAGGCAATTGCTTCTTAATCGTAAAATAGTTGCACAAATAGCTATATTAAAGGGGAATTGCCTTTTTATGATTGCCAACGAGATCATAAAATAATAATTCCCCGGAGAATGAACTCCGGGAAGGTAGTAGAGTAGGGATTTGTATGCTAAAATAGAA
Organism: Pterocarpus santalinus; assembly: GCA_031439595.1. Classification (NCBI taxonomy): domain Eukaryota; kingdom Viridiplantae; phylum Streptophyta; class Magnoliopsida; order Fabales; family Fabaceae; genus Pterocarpus; species Pterocarpus santalinus. Next base: position 107,339 of record JAVHNO010000022.1, on the reverse strand, counting down.
TTGATATGAGAAAGTCATCAAAACGAACAACCACGCTCAATAAAAAAAGATTGATTCTTCTTCACCGATTATCTTTTTTCTTACAACACAACAACCAAAATTGGATTGTCGTAGTTTTCGAACAAAACATCAATCCACATTTGATTTGAGTTTCAATTCAAATTTGTGAATTCAATTGAAGAATAACTCTAGTTTTTTTTTTGTTTTAAAACCGGTAGTAGTTCTAGCGGTCGACTCGCCTTTTTCAAATTGTTTTTCATTATTAAGAAAAGGTAACGAAGATAAAATACGAGCTTGTTTTATAGCAATCGTAATTAATCGTTGTTGTTTTAAGGTCAATCTATTCACCCGTCTAGATAATATTTTTCCTTGTTCACTAATAAATCGACTAATTAAACTCATGTTTTTATAATCAATTCGATCCCCCGATTGGATCGGGGGCAAACGCCTACGAAAAGATCGCTTGGGTTTAAGAAAGAGTCGCTTAGATTTATCCATGATTTGTTTATTCCTTTCCCGAGAATCCTATTTCTTACAAAAAAAAAAAAAGGATTTGTTTTATTTTATTGATTTTCTTACTTTTTTTGTTCTATAATTAAATGGATTTTGTTCTATAATTAAATAGATGTTATATGTTATATATAATCTAATTTATATATATTTAATATATAAATTAGAATATAAATTAGAAAATATATATGAGAAATGGATCATTTTTCATATTCCTTGGAAGGGTGACACACAAGAGATCCGTTTTTTCTATTTCTTTATCTCTGCATGAATCGTATGTTTGCAACAACAAGGACAGAATTTTCTTAGTTCTAATCGACTAGGCGTATTGTGTCGATTCTTTTGAGTAATATATCTGGAAATACCCGTTGATTCCTTATTAACACTCTTTTGAGCACAACAGGTACATTCCAAAATAACCCTTACTCGGATATCTTTACCCTTGGCCATGAACCTCCTTTTCTTTTGGTTTTTGATTCACTTAACTCTTCTATTCTATTTTAGGATTCGAAGCGAAGAAGAAGAAAGGAATGAAAAAAAAAAAGTAAAAGTTGATAATTCTAAATCAAATTATGAAAGATTTCGTTTCAATTAACATAGTACAGGAAAATTTAAGTAATACAATGATTTCAAACGATTTTTTGAATCGCAGTACAGTATTTCAGTTTTCATTTAAGTATCTTCTATGATATTGTTGCCCCCACCCTAGCCATTCTATTTCCATTTCTGGTCTCACTCTTTTAAGAATGGAAATGGAATTGAATTATTCATTCAATTCCATTGAAGCCTGTACCAGATTCCGAGTTTCACCGAGGCCGAATCCACCTTTATTCTTTTTCTTTTCTAACTTTTTCTATTCGAATCGAATTCTAAAAAAAAAAAAAAGAAGAGGGGGATTAATCGCAGATATTTGATTGGATCTCTAATCTTCTTCACCCCTTCCCGCGCCAATAACTAGAATGAAAAAAAGGGGAATATCAATGCATCCGGAAAAAACGATTGATTTCTATTAAGAGACCCGCTAAAGCCCCAAACCATAGAGTACTTACCACTGGTGCCACGGAGAGATATGTTTTAAGATCTCGCATTTTTAATCCTCCTTTTTTCTTTATTGTAATTTGTAATACATAATTTCATATAGGAATATGATCAGATGGTTATTACGTTAATAACCACTTGGATTTTCGGCCGAATTCCTAATTCAAATTGAAATGTACAACGATTCATTCGATAGCTTTTTTTTTCTAATAAAAAGGTCTATTTCTGCCCGAACATTCCATAAAAATGGATTTCCATTTTAGGGGAATTTCCTATTTTTTATTATTTCTATTTCACTTATTTCTTAATAAGTCTTTGATTATTATGATTTTGATTATTATAAGAATTTTTGTATTCTTAAGTCTATTACTATTATTATATAGATATGTAGATATTATCCAGATATATAGAATATCTAATATTCTATAATATATATATATTATTCTATTTTATTCTATTTTTTTATTTTTTTTTTTGAATTCAATATTCTAATTTTATTCTTATTTTAGAGAATTAGAATATTTTCATTTTTCATATCCTATAATATAGACTAAAATTATAGAATAAGAAAAAAATGACAGGATAATAGATATATATATCTATCAACGGAGAAAAGAAAAATGTGGAAAACAAGACAAAGATTCTTTACAATGACACTGGAAACCAATTGAAAGGGATGTAGCGCAGCTTGGTAGCGCGTTTGTTTTGGGTACAAAATGTCACGGGTTCAAATCCTGTCATCCCTATCCCTAACTAGTACTTATCATATGAGGAGTAACAAGGGATCAATTGAGAGACCGATTCAAATTGGAGATACATATATATATATCAATATATATTGATATAGTATATGCATGCAAGATGTATTGGGGTCACATAAAATTGATTATTATTATTATGTTATTATTATGAAAATAAAAAGCGCTCTTAGTTCAGTTCGGTAGAACGCGGGTCTCCAAAACCCGATGTCGTAGGTTCAAATCCTACAGAGCGTGATTCCATTCTTGTTAGATCGAGAATGACAATGAAATAATTGAACAGCAGTCTAAAGTCTGAATTTGACCTCCTGCGGATTAGGATTAAAACAAAGAAATAGGAGGTCAATAAACAAAAGAGATGTTAATTAATCAAAGGTCCAACTGATCACCACGTCGGTATTGTAAATATGCAGTTACGAATAATCCAGCCAAAGTAATAGGAATTAGTGCTAACACAATTCCAAATAGAAAAACTTCAATCATTCTTTTTTGTTTGAAAGGGAAAGGGGGAGGTAATATATATCCTTAAATATTAATCTGTATTGACGACCATGAATCTCAATGATCAAGAATTGGAAATTGACATGGTAAGGAACTATAGAATATCTAGAGTATCAAAAAATTTCCAATTCAATTCAAATTTTCAAATTAAATAAGTCGTATCTTACTCAGACCGATAAAAAGAGCTGAGGTTATAGTTAAAGCCGCTAGTAGAAAACCGAAATAACTAGTTATAGTGGGCATAAAGAAGCTAAGTGAAATAAGTTCTTTTTATACATATGTTTACAAAGCACTTCCCTAAGTTTCCATTTTTGAGAGAAAAAAAATCGAATAGTAGAATAAGCAAAAATACCACTTGAGAGATACAATGGAAAATCTTGGATTTATCAATCAATCATTACAGACGAACAAAAATATAGTGACATAGGTAAGAAATCAATTCATCACTTGTGACATCTATTCTATCCATCCTGTGATTCAAAATCAACAGATTTTTTGAGCAACTCGTGAGTTGAGTAAACTAATCCAAAAAGATTTTCATCTTTGATATTTCTAATTATAGAATATTAAAAAAATAATGATTAATATTAAAAAAAAAACCATAAAAAAAAAAAAGAACTTTGTTGTTTAACTTCATTCAACTTTGAATTTATATGGAAGAAAATCGGAAAACTATACACCCCTTTTTTATTGTATCTAATTTATTCTATTTTTCATTTTTTGATTTTAGAATAAAAGAAAAGTTACCTTAGAATGCCCTTTACTTTTTTTTTATTTTAAATCATTAGATTTAGTAGTGGGTTCCATTCCTCTACTATCTACAACGAGAATAAATAGGATATGAGATCACTCGAAACTAGGGTTCCACAGTTTTTTTGTCTTTCCATATTCTATTTTAATAGAAAACTCTATCCTTGTAATTTAGCCACGAAAGAGCCTTTGTTTCTGTCATCAAATAGTATCTATTACTGCTATCTTTGTTACTTGTTACTGGAGGACTAACCAATTCAACTCTTTAAAATGAAAAAAAAAAGGGGGGGTTTCCAACAAAAAAAACATCTTCGACAACCACAAAAAAGTCTATTTCTAGATTTGACATCTAATTGAATTGGAGAAATAAAATATGAGAATCTCCCTCATGAATTATCAAAAACAAATCCGTCGGATTCACATTTTAATTGATCTTCAGTTTCTAGTCCGAAGCTAGTAATGTGGAGAACCCTCATCTTATACTATAAACATCTCTTATACTATTAAACTTTGAGGAATTTTCTATTGAGTACATCGATACAACCAACAAGGAAATTAGAAAGAATCTAGTACTTGATCTCGCCACGGATTGTGAAATTTCGTTGCTGTGTCAGAAGAAGGATAGCTATACTGATTCGGTATACTCGAAAGACACCCTGGGTACAATATTGACGATCTAACAAGGATGAATCTCAGTAAATTTCTACTTACTGATCTCATCTTTTATGGAATCGATCCCCCTTTGACTGTACAAGAATATGTGGAGCTCGACATGTCTGGAAGCACCGGAGAACGTTCTTTTGCTGATATTATTACCAGCATTCGATACTGGATTATTCATAGCATTACTATACCCTCCCTATTCATTGCGGGTTGGTTATTTGTCAGCACGGGTTTAGCTTACGATGTATTTGGAAGCCCCCGCCCAAACGAGTATTTTACGGAGAGCCGACAAGGAATTCCATTAATAACTGGCCGTTTTGATCCTTTGGAACAACTTGATGAATTTAGTAGATCTTTTTAGGAGGCTCCAATGACCATAGATAGGACCTATCCAATTTTTACAGTACGATGGTTGGCTGTTCACGGACTAGCGGTACCCACCGTCTTTTTTTTGGGATCAATATCAGCAATGCAGTTCATCCAACGATAAACCTAATCCGAATTATAGAGCTACGACACAATCAAACCCAAACGAACAAAATGTTGAATTGAATCGTACCAGTCTCTACTGGGGGTTATTACTCATTTTTGTACTTGCTGTTTTATTTTCAAATTATTTCTTCAATTAATAGAAGAAAAGGAAATAGTAAATACGTATTCGGAATTTTCTTATCCCATTCGGAAGGATATCATTTCATAATTATCTATGACTGTTTATGTCTCTAGTATGACTACGTGATCAAATGTGGAGGAAAGTGGGATAAATGGCCGATACTACTGGAAGGATTCCTCTTTGGATAATAGGTACTGTAACTGGTATTCCTGTGATCGGTTTAATTGGTATTTTCTTTTATGGTTCATATTCCGGATTGGGCTCATCCCTGTAGTAATCGGATGAATTGAGTTTTCAAAATTAACGTGTAAGAAGAACTCAACAGGGATCCACTCTTTTTTTGATGAATTCGAGGGGGTCCCGTTGAGTTCTTAATAAGAATAATCTTTCTTATTCGTATAAATGACTCAATGGATAACTTTTTTCGATGTTTCAAAAAAGTCCATTTCATTTTTTTTGATTTGATGTTTTATTTTTTCTTTTTAAAAATGAACTTCATTTATTGATTCAAAAAAGATTATCTAGAGGAAAATATCTGTCGATCCTATTTATTTTAAGTTGAAAGAAAAGTAAAAAAAAGAAGGAATAAAGGGAATCACTTGATTTACTTTTTCGGGGTACCGCAATAGAAATAATATAAATTATGTTATATTATATTGGAAAAATTCTATTGTAATATATTCTTAATTCTATTCTATCTTTACTTTTCTATCGAGCAAATATCATGTGAACCGAACTTTTTCTATACTATACTAATAGAATCTTATTCTAAATCGATTTTAGTATCGAATAGTATCGAATCATGATTGAATTCTTTCTTTTTCTATTCTAAACAAGTTAATTGAAGAAGTTGTATTTGGTCAATAAACCCCCCCCCTTTTTTTGTTTGTCCACTACGTAACGTATTCTACTATATGCAATAATATAATATTATATCTCATAAAGGTTTTGCTCGAAGTTTTAAAAAATTGAAACAAAGCAAGAATAGGATTCTTTAAGGAAGGGGATCAAGAAGTATTATTCTATAAATATATTGAAAAATATTTCTATTTCGATACAAGCAAAAAACAATCGGACTCCAGGAAAAGATAAATAATCCCTCCTAGAATCCCGTTTTCCCTATTTCGATTTCTACTGTGCTTAATATTCTCCGCCTATTCTTTTTTGTTTAGTATCGAGTCGAATTTTCTTATATTACAACAATAAAGAACTAGTAATTGTTTTCTATTCTAGGACATTGAAATCTGAAAACAGTGACATAATCATACTGCTCTAATTTATTGGGTTTGAAAAAAAAGTCAAATAGTCTTCTTCACAATATATATATACTATGACTGACTAGTACTGCAGTACAAGGAATTCTCTAAATATGGTAGAAAAAGACTCGAAAGAATCAAAGGTCCTTTTTCATAAATTTTTGATTATACAGAATAGAATTACGGAATTTATCAACTAAAATTTAGTTCTTTTTACCTGCTTAATATGTTGTTCGCGGACCTAGAAATTAGAAATTCATCTCGGACAATTGCACCTTCTCAAATTGTTTCTTTTTAAGAACCAAAAATATTTGTGCCAAAATAATGGATGCCAAGAAGAACAAGAGACCTTGGACACGTAACGGATCTTGAAGTACTATTTCTGCATCCCCCTGACCAAATCCACCCACATTAGGATTACTCGTTAATGGTTGATCAAGTTTGATAGATTCACCCTCTGAAACAAGAAGTTCTGGTCCTGGAGGTATAATATCAATCACTTCATGTCCATCCGATGCATCCACTATAGTTATTTCGTATCCCCCCTTTTCTTTTCTTATGATTTTTTTGACTATCCCCGCTGCTGTAGCATTATACACATTATTATTACTCTTGCTCCCGTCGGGATAAATTTGACCCCTCCCCCTGTTCCCGCCTACATATATAGGATATTTTAAGAAGTGAACATCTCTCTCAGTAGCAGGATTGGGGGAAAGGATAGGAAAGGTGATTTCACTATATTTCTGACCGGGAACAGGGCCTACCACAAGAATATTTTTTTGTGGGACGATAGCTTTGAAAAGAGAGATTACCTAGCTTTTCTTTAATCTCAGGCGAAATACGATCGGGGGGGGCCAATTCAAAGCCCTCCGGTAAAATAAGAACAGCCCCCACATTCAAAGCCCCCTTTTTACCATTAGCAAGAACTTGTTTCACTTGCATATCATAAGGAATTCGAACAACTGCTTCAAATACAGTATCGGGAAGTACCGTTTGTGGAACTTCAATATCCACGGGCTTATTAGCCAAATGGCAATTGGCACATACAATACGACCAGTTGCTTCTCGCGGATTTTCATATCCCTGCTGTGCAAAAATGGGATATGCATTTGAAATGGGTGCTCGAGTTATTATATATATCATGAGCGATACGGAAATGGATCGAGTAATCTCTTCCTTTATCCAAGAAAAGGCATTTCTAGTTTGCATGGTCCAATCATTGATCCTGAAAATTTCTACAATAAAATTTGGTAGGTCACTGGCATAGTTCCCTATCCATGATTCTGCTATTTACTGAAAAGATTTTCCTGGAATATGGGAAGAATCCCTTGGGTGATGGCTAGAAAGAAAAAGATTTGAATGTTGTTTAGCTTTTGTAAAAAATTTAAAATAACAAACTTTCAAATTTGATCAGTGGATCTTTTTTCAGTCATTCATTGAATGATAAATCACTACAAGTGACGGAGATACGCGATTTAAATAACGGAAAATCCAATATTTCAAAATTGTATCTAAAATGACTGGAAAAGTGGAAACAAGACCAGATATAATTTGATCATTCTGAGCAAATCCAAAATCTTTATAGACAGAACCAATCATTAGTTCCCAACCATGGGTCGAATGGAATCCTATACATAAATCAGTTAATAAAAGAATAGAAAAAGCTTTTATTGTGTCACTTAAGTTATATAGGAATTCTTGAATCCACGAGTTAAGAATAAGAAGTTCTTGATTACCTAGACTGGAATAACCACTTAGAATAACGAAACAGAGTATGTTTGTCGAGAAGTGCAAAATCGCATGGATACGATCTTCGTTGTGCGTCTTGATCAATTGGATGGTTTCTTTGTGGATTTCGGTACGAAGATTTTTTAGACGTGTTTCCGGGTATTCCTTTAGCATTTCATCCAAGAGGAACAGTTCCTTGAATTCTATGAATTTTTTTAGAATATTCTTTTCTTGAATGATATTCAAGAAAATTTCGGATTCCCTAGTATTCCACCAATTAGTAACCCAAGATTCCAGACTTTTCTTAAATGTGAAAGAGATGCACCAGGGCAAAAAGACTATAGGTGTAAGATATAGAAACGGAATGAATTCTTTCTTTTTTGCCATTTTTCGTCTTTATTTAATGAACTCAGCTTCATCTCATTCGTCAACTCTATAGGATGATAATAATGTTTCTATCAAGCATAAGTTCTATTACAAGTCATAGAAAATCTATAATCTATTCCCGCGTCTTTTTATTTTCAATTCGGGAGTTAGTCCTTGAATTTAGAAAGAATACAGAAATAGACTAATTAGAAAGAATACAGAAATAGACTAAAAAATCGAAAGAATCCACTGCCAATTTTTGAATGAAGAAAAAAATATTGTTTCAATAAATATCAATTGCTAAGATTCGAAGCAATTACCCCTTTTGATGAATACACGGAGGAGCACTTCGCGTAATGAATATTAGTCGGATTTCGAAACCAAAGAAGGCCCCTTCTATCAAAACCAAATAGAAAAATTTCGAAAAAAAAAGAAATTTTCCCCAAGGAAGCATTCATTTTTTCAGTTCATTTCTTTTTTTTTTTCAAAGTACTTCAATTGGTACACGCAAGAAATAGGCCAATTCTGCAGCTTTTTGTTCAATTTCTCGTGAAGTCAAATTCTCGTCAATACGAGTCAAGGGAATGGCCCCCTGTCCTATGATTTCCATATAAAGGATACGACGAGTATAAATACCCTCTTTAACTTCTATTCTGATGGACTGAATATCTTTCATAAGGAATCGGAGAAAAATACGACGATTTTTTCCGGGAAATCCCCAACGAAAAATACACACTATTCCCGCTTTTTTATCGAATCGATCATAACCACTACCCACATTCCACCAAATTGTACACCACAAATAAGAACTAATAAAGAGACCCGCGATTCCATAGAAAGACATCACGATTCCTTGTGGAAAAAAAAGAATTTGCTGAGACGGAAATAAAGATAACAAATTCCTACCAAGATAACTGGAAGTTCCAACCAATAAGAACCCTAATGAACCTAAAAAAAGGATAAAGGCCCAGCAGAAATTACTTGTTTTTCGAGACCCAGCTATAAGTTCTACCCATATACGTTCTGATCGCCAACTCATATTAGATCCAGTTCTGTTTTATTGGAATTGGGAGAATAAAAAACCCAAGCAAATGAATTTTACTTTACTTTTCTTTGTTTCCGAAGTAACTCTCATCAACTAGCAGTAAACCTTTAGGAGTAATTCATCGAATTGCTTCCAGATCTAAAAAAAAATATATCTGATTTGTGCCTACTGTCCGTATCTAAAAAATCTTGTTCTTTTGAACATAAAGAAATAAAGAAGCCATTGCAATTGCCGGAAATACTAGGCCCACTAAAGGCACAAAAATGGAGGGTAAGTTTATCATAGAATGGGTACCTCGATTTAATATTTGTACCTGTTATATATATATATTTATATTTCATTTTTTTCTTATATTGTTATAAAGATAGTCTATAATCACTATAATTCAAATATACTTAGTATGACTCAATGGATAACTTTTTTCGATAAGTATATTTGATAAATTATACTAAGTATAGCTAAGTGAATATATATATAGAATATATATGGAATATATATTCTATATATATTCAGTCTATATAATGAGTATAAATGAGTATATTGAGTATAAAATATAATAAATAAGAAATAAATTAATAAAAAATGGAATCAAAAGTGCAAATAGAATCTAATTCTATATTATAGAATTAGATTCTATTTAATTAATTATATAAATTATATATATATATGATTATAATATATAATTATAAACATAAGGAATGTAAAACGTAGAACTAAATAAATGGATTGATTTCGCCTTCTATTTCTCCAAGAAACATATGTATGATAATACACCTTTTAATTTATTTTATTTGGAATTAAAAAAAAAAGAATCAAAAAATCTTTTAGGTTCTGCTAGATTTTAAATTTTGAGTCAAAGGCAAGAAAGCATGGAGCTGAAATAACTCACTTAAAACCCCCTTTAAAGGGTTACGCGGTACGATTGAATCAAATAAGCCCTTATGGAATAAATATTCAGCTGCTTGTGAACCTTCGGGTACTGTCTTATTCAACGTTTGTTCAATTACTCTTTTACCCGCAAATGCAATGTAAGCATTGGGTTCGGCAATAATGATATCCCCCAACATGCCAAAACTAGCTGTCACCCCACCAGTAGTAGGAGATGTAAGGATGGATACATAGAATAACCTTTTATTTGTTTGATAATCATATAAAGCAGAAGATATTTTAGCCATTTGCATCAAGCTCAGACTTCCTTCTTGCATACGTGCTCCTCCGGACGCACATACTAGAATAAGAGGTAAAAGTTGATTAGCAGCATATTCGACCAAACGGGTGATTTTCTCACCTACTACGGATCCCATACTACCCCCCATAAACTCAAAATCCATGATCCCCATTGCTACAGGAATACCGTTTAGTTGACCTGTGCCTGTTTGAACAGCCTCAGTTAATCCTGTCTTTCTTTGATAAGAATCCATACGATCCTTATAAGGTTCCTCTTCCGAATGAAATTCAATGGGATCCAGAGAGACCATGTCTTCATCCATAGGATTCCAAGTACCTGGATCAATCGAAAGTTCGATTCTATCTGAACTGCTCATTTTCAAATGATATCCACAGTGTTCACAAATATTCATTTTTGATTTAAAAAATTTCTTATAATTTAATCCATAACAATTTTCGCATTCAATCCATAAATGCTTGTATTTTTGAGTTTCATCGAGATCATTAGAACTCTCTCTTCTAGTTAAATAATTATCATTTATATCATTTGTGATAGTTATTATACTAGAACTCTCGCTTTCACTACTATTTCTGCCCTTACTACAAATGTAATTATAAAAGTGACTGTCATTGTATTTATCACTCTCACCTAAAATGTGACTACCAATACAGATTTGAGAACGAAGAAAACTCTCAATGCAACTATGAATGTCATTATTCCAACTAGATTTAGTATCATACACGTAATGATCATGATGTCTCTTAGAGACATTATTCAGATAGCTAGAATTCTTATAACTATAAAAAAAACTTTCTGGTTCACTTAGAAAAGAATGATCATTGTCAATCTCCAAAATTGGATTTTCAATATCAAAATATATGGAATAACTGTTCCTCTTGCTATTGTTATCCGTAACTAAAAGAATTTTATCAGATAGGAAATTCCGGATGTTCCTGACACCGACTAAATAATCAACATTACTGTAACTAGAATTGTCACTATCATTCCAGCTAGGAAAGTTTTTTTCCATATCAATAAAAATTAGGTCTTCACTTACACTGGTATTTTCAATAGGACCAAAACTATCCATTGATTTACTTAGCCCACACCCGTATTCTAACTGCCTATTAAACAACATAGAATTGAACCACCATTTTTCCATAGAGTTATTTTCCTCTATTAACATTAAAATACAATAGATGAATAGTCATTCGATGAAAAATCATTAAACATTAAAATGGAATATCTTTTATATTATATCTCATTTGTTTACTATCAAAAAAAGTATATAAATCCAATCACTAGGATTGGTAACTGATAATAATAACGAGCGAGTGGTATAAAAAAAAAAAAAATGATTCTTTTTCGTGAGAACCTGGAGTATTATTTCACTATATATGTCACTATATGTGCTGGAATTCTTTTTCAATTCGATTATTTTTCCCTTTTTATTATAGAAAACGTATTCTAATCTAATAGAAATTAGAATATTTAAATTCAATAATATATTGAAAAATATAATAACAATAATCAAATAAATAAGAAAAAGATATAATATAGATAATATAATCTAGAATACAATTTTATTAATTCTCTTCTCTTTTATATAATAATAATAACAAATCTCTTTTATAAAATAATATTTATATAATAAAAAAAAAAAAAAAATCACCTCATTGGGGGTAATGGATTTATAGACCCAATTACTTCATTTAGTCAGTATTCATTTGCCTTTTCCTATATCTTCTATCTCTATCCATTTTTTTTTTCATTTTGAATTGAAGACCGATAAAAATCCATTTTTGTGGCTCTCCAAAACATCATTTTATGTCAACAATAAGAAATATAAAATTAGGTATGGAGAGCGGGAGGGGGGATAAAAAGAAAAGAGTTCTATAAATCTATATACAAGTCATCCACACCCTCCTTCTTTTTAATTTCATTAATTGAATTTCGTTTGTTGAGTAGGGGAAAGCTCCAAAAAAACACCTGCCCTTTTTAAAATATCCTGAACAGTTCCTGTAGGTTGAGCGCCCTGTTCAAGGAAATATAGAATAACAGGAATATTTAAATAGGTTTGATTCTTTATTGGATCATAAAAACCCACTTTCCGAAGATCTCTTCCCTCTCTTCGGGATCGAACATCAATTGCAACGATTCGATAAACGGCTCATTGGGATAGATATAGATGAACAATACACCCCCCCATAGAAACGTATAAGAAGTTTTCTCCTCGTACGGCTCGATAAAATTCAAAAATTATGTCTATGTATAAAATTATTATGTCAAATAGATCAATAAAATCATGAAATCAATTAGACTGTGATTTAAGTTTTTTTCTTATTCTCTTTTTTGTTTCTAAAAAAAAAAAAAAAATAACTCCTTGTATTCGCAACCTCATAACTCAAATTGGATAACTCTCAAATAACTTAAAGGAAAACAAAAACCTTAGGTATTTCATTTATTGAGCGGTCTCTACCCCCTTTTCTTGCCCGTCTTATTTAGAATCCATGTTTTTCTTCATTCTAATAGAATGGTTATTCTAATGGAATTGTTGAGACAATTTGAAAATGGTATTTGCTTGTTCCAGGATCTTTTAGCTTTTCCTTGAATCATTAGGTTTAGACATTACTTCGGGGATCCTTAATCGTTTCCAAAATGGCAGCAACATACCATTTCTTTTTCTTTCTCTCAACGAATCATACAAATAGAGGGTTGATTCCCGCGATACACTTTTGATCGAAATAGTTTTACCAATTCCAACAAATTTAACTTTTTCTTTAACCTTGCTCAAATTGGATCTTTTCGATTTCTCTATCAAAAATATACTTACGAAGTTGTTCTAACTTATTAATTTTCACTAACCTTAGATACTTGCCCCTGAGAAATGAATCAACTCGAGCTCCATCGTGTACTATTTACATCATCAACCCCTCTCCCGTCCCCCAAACAAAGAGTTCTAGTGGAACAGAACAAACGATGTCGAGCCAAGAGCACTCCATTTCTATATACTAAAAAAATGGCGGATGTAAGAATCCACAGCTAATCTAATCATGTCTTTCAAGTCGCACGTTGCTTTTTACCACATCGTTTCAAACGAAGTTTTACCATAACATTCCTTTAGTTTGGATCCGGTATGTAATTGATTCAATTATGAAATCGTGAATAGTCATTGATTCAATCGATACATAATAATCTATCCTTTTTACTTCTAGGTTTTCCTTCTATATGAATGGACAATTTCGAAATCTAAAGGAAAGAAGTAAAAAAAACTCAAATTAAATCGATATTGTATGAATAAATTTTCTATTCGATTTGATAGTTTGTTTTTGTAAAATAGAAAAAAAAAGAATTTATTCAATTCAAATATATATTAATATATATATTCTATATTAGAAATAAAATAAAATACATATATATATAATAAAAGAGAAATAGATATGAAAAAAGAAGCATTTTAATTAATATATTAAATTAATATAAATCTATATATTGTTTCATATATATTTATTATAAGATTATCCATAGTGATTACAAAAAAAAAAAATAATAATCGACTTTGAAGATGTAGATTCAAAAGTGACTCGATTTAGATTAGAGACGAATGGTAAAAAAAGGGGTTCATTTTTTTTTTTATCCTGAGATACTATTTGTATTCAAATAGTATATACATCATGAATGGATATGCTCTGGGACGGGAGGATTCGAACCTCCGAATAGCGGGACCAAAACCCGTTGCCTTACCGCTTGGCCACGCCCCATTTTTGATTCGACATTAATAAACACTATTATTGGTATTGGTTGTTCGTCAATTCCACCTCAAGAAATCCATAGAATAAATTGTTGCTACGAGTTTGATATGCGTAGATATAGAATCAAACTGAAATTATTGATCATTACATAGAATTCAATTAAGATATTGTATGAAAGTCTCATTTCTTCTTTTTTTTGTCAGACTGGAAAGATTTTGAACTAGATAAGTTCAAATTAAATAAGGATTTTGCAGGGTCTGATTGTATTTGATTTTTTTTTAGTTTTAATAATTTATTAAATAATAATAATATTGATTATTATCTATAATTAATATATCTATTAATACTAAAATACTTATTTTAGTATTATATTAATTATTTTATTTCAAATTGATATATATATTATTCCATATTTTAGTGGAATATATTTTTTTTAATTCTAATATTATACTCTATATTAATATCATTAGATCTATATTAATATTATTAGAATATAATATTAGAATAGAAATCTATATTAATTATGTATATATATAATTCTTAATATATTCTAATATAAATTAGACATATATATACAATAATATACAATAAAGATTGTAATAATAAAAAATTAAATTCTTTTCTTAAAGAACAAAATGTTTGTTATGCTTAATCTCTTTAGTTTGGTCTGTATTTGTATTCACTCCGCCCTTTATTCAAGTGGTGTTTTCTTGGCGAAATTACCTGAAGCCTATGCTTTTTTGAATCCAATTGTGGATATTATGCCAGTAATACCTGTACTCTTTTTTCTTTTAGCTTTTGTTTGGCAAGCTGCTGTAAGTTTTCGATGAGATCTTGAATTTGAATAAATGTCCTAAAAAAATTCGGAATTTATTCGAAAACAAAAATTCGAACATTTTAACAATTTAAAAGATCAGATAAGTCTTACAGTGTGAATCCTCGATTCAAATATTGAAATTTTGGATAGACAAAAAAAATCTGGACCATCTCATTATTCCCTCATTCTTACGTTTTTTCCACTGAGAAATCCTTCTATTTTTAGATTTGTATTAGATTTGAGTCCACCACCAGTACCTGGGTTGTGGATATGAAAGAAAATCTTTTGTAATACAAATATTGGTAATAGTATATTGGTATTCGTAATACTATATTGGTAATAGTAATAAAGGGCTCGGCTCTTCCTACAAAGAAAGAAATTTCCGAATTTGATTTTTTCTATTTCCTTGAAATCACTTCATTTCTTAGAAACTTTGTATCAAAAGAAACATAATGTGTTATATAAGAGAATCTATTCTCTTTTCTCTTTCTCTGTCGTTTTTTTTTTTATCTTGGAGATTTTGTAATGCTTACTCTAAAACTATTTGTTTACACGATAGTGATATTCTTTGTTTCTCTTTTCATTTTGAGTTCTTATCTAACGATCCAGGACGTAATCCAGGACGTGAAGAATAAAAAAAATATTTTAAGTTTTCTATGTTTTCCTTGCTTGTGCTAGATTTTGAAAAATTTTTAGGATTTTATATCTATTATACATCTTTAAGTGGTAAATAGAAAAATCAAACAAAGGAAGCTCCATAAGTTCAAAGAAAAAATACCAAATCATGGACGGAAACGGAAAGAGAGGGATTCGAACCCTCGGTACAAAAATTCGTACAACGGATTAGCAATCCGACGCTTTAGTCCACTCAGCCATCTCTCCCAATTGAAATATATATATTATGTTTATGTTACATTGCATAAACAAACAAAACAAAAAGTAGGGCTTGAAAAAAGACTTTTTTATTTATATCTTATCTCTCTCTCTCTTTTTTCTATTTTATTTGTAATGGATTTGATTTCTATTCATTATTATAATAATAGAACATTACATATATATTATTATTATTATTATTATTCATATTCTATTCATTTAGATATCTATTCTATATATAGAATATCATATTTCTATTTATTCCCATTCCATTTTTTTTTAGTTTCTTTTGATACAGCCAGAGCCCGGCCAGTGCCCTGCCGGGCTCTCGGGCTGTTCGCATGAATCCCGGATAACAATGATTTTTTTTGAATGTATTTGATTTGAAAAAAAAAAAAAATGAAATACCTGTTGATCAAACATAAAAAAAAATATGACTTTTTGATTTCTATGAATAGAAAACTAAAATGATAAATGATATAAGATCAAAATGACATTTCATTTTTTTACTCTTTTTTTTTTTTTCCGGTAACGTATCTAAAAAAAAAAAAAAGAATGGAAGCTATGGATTCTTGCACAATGTATTTTTATATTATGGATTAAGTAGTTTTTTCGAGATGTATTTGTTAAAACAAAACACCTTCAGCTTCATCAAAAACAAAATAAAAAAAAATGAGATTAGCCCCCCTTTTTTAATTTGATTAGGAGGTCGGTCCCCTTACGAAACATGTCAACACTCTAATTAGTATAAACGTATGCTCCTATTTATTTTATTATGACTGATTCCCTGGTTCGACTAAAGGTCCATTTATATGCAATAATAGCATTGGAGCAGCGGGTATAGTTTAGTGGTAAAAGTGCGATTCGTTCTACGGACCCCTTAAAAGTTAAGGGATCCCTCGTTTGATTCATATCCCGATCAAAAACTTTATTTCTTACTTAAAGGGGTTTGTTTAATCCTTTCTTCCTCTCAACGAACAATTCGAGGAATAATATAAATTATCGTAATTTGTATCCGAGAAGAATCAATTCTAAATTGACAAATTGAATTCTAAAATTATGAAACATAAGTTTTTTTTGAATTGGATCAAAAATCCCAATTTCTTTGAGTATTAAGTAAAGGATCCATGGGGAAAGTTATAGAAATTTTATTTTCTCATCGTAACTAAATCTTCTATTTTTTTTTGTATAGGAGAGATTGAAGCAAAATAGCTATTAAACGATTACTTTAGTTTACTAGAGACATCGACATATTTTTTTTTAGCTCGATGGAAATTTTATTCTTTTCCTAAAGATTCTTTCAAATAGAAATAGAGAACGAAGTAACTAGAAAAAAAACGGATTGTAAAAATACTCCTCTTCTATAGGGATCATCTAAAAAGCAAGGCGTTTTAAATGTATTCATACAGAAAGGCTGACATAGATGTTATGGGTTAATTTTTTTTTTCACGTCTTCCATATTTCTGAATTTCTTCCGTAAAGGAGCCGAATGAAACAAAAG
>JAVHNO010000022.1:37500-85000 GCA_031439595.1 Pterocarpus santalinus | reverse complement strand
GGAAATCCGTTCTAGTTTTATGTAATATCCCTTTTAATCACATGTCGTAAACGTAAATATCATACAAAGTTAAAGCTCTGAATATTTACAATATTAATATATGCTAATCTAATAAATAATATTAAATGAAATATATATATAAAAACAAAATCATATACTTATTTTATTTATACCTTATTGATTTTTTATTTATACCTTATTGATTGTATTTGATTTAACCCTTTATTAAAATAAAAAGATTTCAAAACTTATTTCTATTTTATGTATTTTTGTTGCCTAAGTATATTATCTTGAGCCGCACATACATTGTGGCGAGCTAAACTATAAACTAAAAAAACTAAAAAAAAAAAAGACTATTTCGTAAATTAGTTAATGATGGCCTTCCATGGATTCACCTATATAAGCCGCAGCTAAAGTAGCAAAAATAAGGGCTTGAATACCGCTTGTAAATAATCCAAGGAACATGACAGGTATAGGAACTACTAAGGGCACTAAAGAAACAAGAACAACAACTACTAATTCATCAGCTAATATATTTCCGAAAAGTCGAAAACTAAGCGACAAGGGTTTTGTGAAATCTTCTAAGATATTAATTGGTAGAAGGATTGGAGTTGGTTGGATGTATTTACCAAAATAAGCTAATCCTTTTTTTGAAAGACCCGCATAGAAATATGCCATTGATGTAAGTAACGCTAATGCAACAGTAGTATTTATATCATTTGTGGGTGCAGCTAACTCCCCGTGAGGTAACTGTATTATTTTCCAAGGCAAAAGAGCCCCCGACCAATTCGAAACAAAAATAAATAGAAACATAGTTCCAATAAAGGGAACCCACGGACCATATTCTTCCCCAATCTGAGTTTTGCTCACGTCTCGAATGAATTCAAGGACATATTCAAAGAAATTCTGACCAAAAGTGGGAATGGTTTGTGGATTTCTAACAACTAAAATGGCTGAAACTAATAAGATAGCAATTACAACCCAAGAAGTAATAAGTACTTGGGCATGCACTTGGAACCCCCCTAATTGCCAATAGAGATGTTGACCTACTTCCACAGAAGATATATCGTATAATCGTTTTAATGTGTTGATGGAACATAATAGAATATTCATATTGCCCTTCCCTCGAAAATAAATAGAACTTGAAAAGGAATTATTTTGATTCAACCATCTCTTTTTTGAATTGTCTGCTTAAATCTTATATTTTGAATACTGACTAATCACATAATATTTCTGGTTTTTTTTTCTTTTTTTCTTTTTTTGCACGATTTAGTAATTTAGTTATAGTATAGTAACCGATTCTATAAAATCTACGAAGTTCCCGACTGAATAATTGATTTATTTTATTATTAATTAAGAATTTCGTATATAGCTAGAACGACCCTCACAAATTGCAAATACTAATTTGTTAAGAATTAATCGGATTGAAGCTATAGCATCATCATTAGCTGGAATCGAAATATCCGCGAAATCCGGGTCACAATTTGTATCGATTAAACAAATCGTTGGAATTCCCAAAGTTATACATTCTCTAAGAGCGGTATACTCCTCTTGCTGATCAACTATTATCACAATATCGGGTAACCCCGTCATGTATTTAATGCCACCCAGATAGGTTTCCAAGTGAGATAATTGTCTCTTCAACATAGCGGTATCCTTTTTTGGAAGACTGTTGATTCTGCCCGTCTTTTGTTCCGTTCTCAAGTCCCTGAACTTATGAAGTCTCGTTTCTGTAGTATACCAATTGGTTAACATGCCGCCGAGCCATTTTTATTAACATAATGACACCGAGCTCTTGTTGCAGCCCGTGCTATTGAATCAGCTGCTTTATTTTTGTGCCAACAATTAAGAATTGTTTTCCCTTACTTGCTGCATCAAAAACTAAATCACAAGCTTCTGATAAAAAGCGAGCAGTTCTAGTAAGATTTATAATATGAATACCCTTACGTTTTGTGGATATATAAGGTGCCATTCTAGGATTCCATTTTCTAGTACCATGGCCAAAATGAACTCCTGCTTCCATCATCTCTTCCAAAGTTATGTTCCAATATCTTTTTGTCATTGATCCCCCCAAAGAGAGAGAGACAGAGTGTCCTGAAATAAAAGTTTTGTTCCGATGGAACCTTCTCTTCTATCGAAGACTGGCCGTTGATACATGGTCCAGGCCATTCATTTTTTTATATTTTTTTCTTTATTCTCTTTTAAGTTTTAATCAAACGACCCCCCCCCCCTTCTTAAATCTTAAATAAAGGAGTAAATAAATCCGCTTTTAGCAATCATTTAATCCTAGGAAATGATTGCTGCGACGTATCACATAAATTCTTGAAAATTAAGAAATCCAATAATTCTCTGTGGTGGAACAAAATCTCTTTTATTTCTTCCTCGAATAAATTCTTTTTTTTTCGGGGCAATCTTGGTATGTTGTCTTAGGTTTGAAGGGTGTATTACTTTTTTGAATCCGGTACCAACGGGTATCATTCCCCCCAAAACAACGTTCTCTTTCAGACCTTTCAACCAATCGATACGACCTCGGAGAGCAGCTTTTGCTAAAACTCTAGCAGTTTCTTGAAAACTCGCTTCGGATATGAAACTTTGGGTATTCAGAGATGTTTTTGTTATTCCCAATAATAGAGCTCGATAACAAATTACTTCTTCCAAGGCACGCCCCGCTCGTTCAGCTCGCAACAATCCAATTTGTTCGCTAGGTGAAAAAACATTAGACATTCCATCTTCTGAAACCAATACTTTTGATGTTATTTGACGTACAATAATCTCTATATGTCTATTATGTATGTGTACTCCCTGGGATCGATAAACCTTTTGGATTTTATTAACCAAAGAAATTCGACTTTGGACGATAGTTAGCTCAGCACCAATAAAAAATCTCCAGGGAATGCCGAGAATTTTTGTTATACGCTCGTTCCAAGCGTCAACTCTCTTCCCTAGGTTCATCGATATTGAATCAATCGAACGCACTTCTAATACCTGTTCCACTTTTGGAAGACCTTGTGTTATATCACCAGATCTCGATTTTTCATAAATAAATGTGACTAATATATCTCCTTCAAAAAGGATTTCTCCATAATGACCATGAACTGTTGCTCCTGGAGTCGCCAAATAGGTGTTAGCCGATCTTATTAATACAGAATCAATTTGAACAATTAATACTTGCCCCGATTTTAGGTGTAGTCCACTTTTTGTTTGAGCTAGACATACATTTTCACAAATAAATTGCCCCAGGCTAATTATTGTAGTCGTGTTTTCAAAATATTTATGATCATAATCATGATGGAGAAAATGCCAATTCAAACGGAATGGATTTAAAATGATGTTGCTGCACGGATCGGGCTTATAAATTTTCTCGTTTTCGTCCATTAAATAATATTTAAATACTTGACAAGTTTCCTTTAACTTGTCAAGTTGCAAATTCTTATTCATTTTACCTTTTAATAACTCATAATCAGATCTCGATGAATAAGAATTTGCAACTTGAAGTGCTATTCCTAAAGGGCCTAATGAATTCTTAATTGGAATTAGAGGATCTTTTTTAATTTTTTTAATTTTCTTTTTTAGCCCGTTGTGGTATTTTACATTGCTGAATGGTCCTATTTGAAAACAATCAGATGATGACAAAATTATCAAAGATCGGCATTCTGTATTTCTGTTCAATAACACACGAATAGTTCCATGATTTTGGATATGTGATTGTTGAATTTTTGCCTTGGAATAAATAGGAAAAAACGGATTGATATTGATTCGATCTGACTGATTATCCGAGATCCATTCTGAACCGGACGGGTCATTCCTTTTTCTGATATACGAAATATGGGATTTCGCTAAGTTAATTCTTAGGAAATCTCCAATCAAACCATTTGTACTTACTTCAACAAAAGAAGCACGGGATTCTTCGATAGAAGAACTTTTTTTGTCTTGATCCCAATTCAATACTAAACAAGTCCGAACTAATTGAATGCTTGTGTCAGAAATTTTACGAATTGATTTTCCATTTCCATAAAGAATATAATTGAGAACTTTAAGTTCCAAATTATCCTTTTCCTCGAACAGATCTTGGGGAAAAAGTTTTACAAAATTGATACCGTTCGTTATTTCATATAGAATTACAGGTCGAACCAAAACAAAATACTTTTTCTTGATAGTTGTGATCCATTGGACATAGATCCAATTTTACATTTTTTTTGATTCCTTCGAATCTTTTTTTTTTAACCTTTCGGGTCGTATCAAAATGCCACTGTGTCGGTATACCTTATCCATCTCTCCAGGAAAATAGATATCCCCAGAAAATATTTGTAATTCAAATTTTAATTTTTTCTTCTCCATTCGCACCAATCCGCCTACTCGACTTCTTATATTTAAAGTGATTGGTGTATCGGCTCCAATGATACTGTTGTTCCGTACCATTATGGAAGAAGGTTCGGGTAAAATATGCACTTCTTCGGGAATGAAAAAAAGTCGATCTACTTTGATTTGGTATTTTGGTTTAAATTCTTTGATTCCTTGATATTCAATTAAATCCTCTTTTTTAAAAAGAGGCGGAATTCCAATAGTCCTATATTTAGGAATTCCTGAACTTTGCGTTCTATATTGAGGATCGTCGAAATGAGCAAGAATACTATTTCTACGAAAAATACCATTCAAGGGTATTTCAATCGAGATATCAGAAGAGGACATTAATTGTTTGTCTGGCTCTTGAATCGATTGGAATGGAAATGGAATGATGAATCCATTTCTTCGCCTCTTTGCCAATAAATCCGAAGTCATGTGAGAAATAGTAGGATGTATAAAATGACAATGATACATACATATAGTTGGATTAAATCCTGAATAATCCGAAATCCGAATTTCTTTTTTACTGTAAGGGTTAGAACTAAACAATTTATGTCTTACTAGATCATTTTTTACAAACTCATTATTTACAAAAGGGTTAGAAATGGATCTTTCTCCAATAGAACGAGAATGAGTGTTCATTTGATCTTGATCCTTGAAGAGTGAAGAAGATAGTGCACTCCACCTGCACGACCTTCCTGATAATATCCATAAATGGCTTGTCTTTGGTAATATATGTACATTACTATAAAAAAATTCAGGGGCATGGTTTACATCGGTACTCCAATGCATTTCTCCCTGTGAGTCAGAATAAATATGTTTTCGAACTCTCTCCTTCAAATTCAAAGCGTATGTTCCCGCGCGAATCTCAGCAATCACTTGCTCTGATTTTACATATTGATCATTTTGAACTAATAAAAAACTTTTTGGTGGAATAGTCACGTTATGAATAATATCATCACTTTCAATAGTTACATACAAGTCTATATAAGATACAAAAGCAGGATGCCCATGACGTGTACGCGTAGGATGAACCAAATCCTCATTGAATTTTATTTTTCCATTAGATGGGGCTCGCACATGTTCTGCAGTACCCCCTGTGAATACTCCACCTGTATGAAAAGTTCTTAATGTTAGTTGAGTGCCCGGTTCTCCAATCGATTGGCCCGCAATAATTCCTACAGCTTCGCCCAATTCTACCAGGTTGCCATGAGTCGGACTCCGACCATAACACAATCGGCAGATCCAAGATGTATTCCTACAAGTAAAGGGGGTTCGAATAGATATAATACTAAAATACTTATTTTTTTAGTATTATATTAATTATTTATTTTTAATTTGATATATATATATTATTCATATTTAGTGGGAATATATTTTTTGATCTTCTAATATTATACTTATATTAATATCATTAGATCTATATTGGCTATTATTAGAATATACATAGAATAGAAATCTATATTAATTATGTATATATATAATTTTAATATATTCTAATATAAATTAGACATATATATACACACATACAATAAAGATTGTAATAATAAAAATTCTTTTCTAAAGAACAAATGTTGTTATGCTTAATCTCTTTAGTTTGGTCTGTATTTTGTATTCACTCCGCTCCCTTTATTCATGGTTTTTTCAAGAAATTACCTAAAGCCTATGCTTTTTTGAATCCAATTGTGGATATTGGTTGCACAATTTGTACTTTTTCTTTAGCTTTGCCTGGCAAGCTGCTGTAAGCCGATGAGATCTGAATTTGAACAAATGTCCTAAAAATTTTAACCATTCGAAAACAAAAAATCTGAACATCTTAATGACTGTAAGATCAGATAAGTCTTACAGTGCAACTGATTCAAATATTGTACTGATATAAAAACGATCCATCTCACAGACACACACACATTATTCCTCTATTCTTACAATATTTTTTCCACTGGAGAAACTATTTCATTTTTTAGATTTGTATTAGGATTTGAGTCCACCACCAGTACCTTGGGTTGTGGATATGAAAGAAAATCTTTTGTAATACAAATATTGGTAATAGATACGGTATTGGTAATACTATTGCAATAGTAATAAAGGGCCTGGCCTCTTCCTACAAAGAAAGAAATTTTAACTTTTTTTTTTTTTTTTCTATTTCTTGAAATCACTTCATTTCTTAGAAACTTGTATCAAAAGAAACATAATGTGTTATATAAGAGAATCTATTCTTCTTCTGTCGTTTTTTTTTTATCTGAGATTTTGTAATGCTTGAATTAAAACTATTTATGTTACACGATAGTGATATTCTTTGTTTCTCTTTCATCTTCGGATTCTTATTCAACGATCCAGGACGTAATCCAGAATGGAAGAATAAAAATATTTTAAGATTTTCTATGTTTTCCTTGCTTGTGCTAGATTTTAAAAAAATTTTAGATTTTATATCTATTATACATCTTTAAGTGGTGACTAGAAAATCTCAACAAGCAGTTCCATAAGTTCAAAAGAAAAAATAATGATAAACAAGGACGGAAACGGAAAGAGAGGATCTGGAACCCTCGGTACAAAATTCGTACAACTTGGATTAGCAATCCAGACGTTCAGTCCACTAAATATCTCCCAATTGAAATATATATATTATGTTTATGTTACATTGCATAAAACAAACAAAACAAAAAGTAGGGCTTGGAAAAAGACTTTTATTTATATCTTATCTCTCTCTTTTTTCTATTTTATTTGTAATGATTTGATTTATTCACTATTATACCAATGAGAATTATTATATATATATTATTATTATTATTATTCATATTCTATTCATTTAGATACATCTATCTTTCATATATAGAATATCATATTTCTATTTATTCCCATTCCATTTTTTTAGTTTTGATACAGCCAGAGCTCTGGCCAGTGCCCTGCCGCTCTATTGTTCGCATGAATCCTGATAACAAATGATTTTTTTTGAATGTATTCTGATTTGAAAAAAAAAACAGTCACCTGCTGATCAAACATAAAAAGACTTTTATTTTAAGTAACAGAAAACTAAATGATAAATGATATAAGATCAAAAAGACATTTATTTACTCTTTTTTTTTTTCCGGTACCATCTGTGTTTTTTTTTTAGCCAGTTATGGATTCTTGCACAATGTATTTTATATTATGGATTAAGTAGTTTTTCGAGATGTGTATTTGTTAAAACAAAACACCTTCAGCTTCATCAAAACAAAAATAAAAATGATTAGCCCTTTTTTAATTTGGATTAGAGGTCGGTCCCCATGAAACATGCGCGTCAACACTCTAATTAGTATGTCATGCCCATTTATTTTATTATGACTGATTCCTATCTGACAAAAGGTCCATCACGATATACAACAGTACTGGAGCAGCGGTATAGTTTAGTGGTAAAAGTGCGATTCTTGTTCTATATGGACCCTTAAAAGTTAAGGATCCCTGCTCTGATTCATATCCCGATCAAAACTTTATTTCTTACTTAAAGGGGTTTGTTTAACTTTCTTCCTCTCAACGAACAATTCGAGGAATAATATAAATTATCGTAATTTGTATCCGAGAAGAATCAATTCTAAATTTGACAAATTGGAATTCTAAAATTATGAAACATAAGTTTTTTTTGAACTGATCAAAATCCCAATTTCTTTGAGTATTAAGTAAAGGATCCATGGGGAAGTTATTAAGTTATAGAAATTTTTTTCTCATCGTAAATTAAATCTTCATGTATTTTTTTGTATAGGAGAGATTAGCCAAATAGCTATTAAACGATTACTTTAGTTTACATGATTTGACATATTTTTTTAGACTGATGGAAATTCTCTTATTCTATTTCTCAAAGATTCTTTCTTCAAATAGAAATAGAACGAAGAACTAGAAAAAACGGATTAAAAAAATACTCCTCTTCTATAGGGATCATCTAAAGATAAAGGCGTTTTAAATGTATTCATACAGAAAGGCTGACATAGATGTTGCGGGTTAATTTTTTTTTCACGTCTCCATATTTCTGAATTTCTTCCGTAAAGGAGCCAATGAAACAAAGTTTCACGTTCGGTTTTGAATTAGAGACGTTAAATAAAAATGATGAATAAACGTCGACTATAACCTTAGCCTTTCCAGCCAACGATGCGGGTCTGATTCCTGCCACCCGCTTTATCCTATCTTATATTCTATTCGAATCCTTCTTTTTTATTATCGAATGAATCCATTTTTTAGTAAATTTGAAAATTATTCATTTGAATTTCCGTATTTTGTTTTAGTTATTTTATAATATTATATTCATATTCAATGAAATTGGAATTTGATTATTATATATATTATAGTAGAATTTCTTCTTTCTTTTAACTAACTTTCACTAAATTTTAGTGAAAAGTTAGTTACAAGAAAAAGAAGAAAAGGTCCATTGTCTAATGGATAGGATAGAGGTCTTCTAAACTTTGGTATAGGTTCAAATCCTATTGACGCAAAATTATTTGCATTATATATATATAGAATTGAATTTATCTATTTCTAAAAATATAAAGAGATTTTGAACATTTGAATTGAACAAGAGCCGCTTATACTTTTAGAATAATAACTTATATTAGAATTCTAAATATATTCTATTTTATATTCAAAGAAAAGATATTAGAAGATTAAAGAATAATAATACTTGATACATCACCTTGTTGAATTAGAAAGTTATTAAATTATTTATCAATTTTTCTACTTATTCCTGGAGTAAAAAAGAGTCTCATCTGTTCCTGAATCACTCTCTTAAAGGGCTTCTGCTTCCCTGAGTGAATGTCTTGGTGAGGGAAGACATTATTTCTTGGAATTGAGGCTTATCTGATTTTTGGCAAGGACGTAATTCAACTTATAAATTTTTACCTGTCCAATTTCTAATGAATCAAGATAACCATTCGTTCCGGGTATAAATAGTTATTATCTGTTCTTCCAAGTGAGGAGCTGATTGGGATTGTTTACAACTCGCGCAATCGTTGACCTCTTTTGCTGAAATTTTGATTTCCTATGCAGCTTTATCGGAGATCCAGCGAATTGCAAAGCTTCTAATTCCGCGAATTGCGCCAATTCCACACTTAATTTACTGTTACTTGTTTCATGGTTTTTATCGAGCCGCAGATCCAACTCTGGAAACGGAACATTCTACATTAATCGCAGGTTCTGATTCAGCATTGAATAGATCGTATGGATAAGAATATTTGGCCATCTGTAATGGAAATTACACTTTGTAGTGAATATAAGCTGAAACATCTCCTGATTGGTCTCAACTATTGGTAAAGCAGTCATACTTCCTTCACCCAATCGAGAACTTGATTGGGGCGGCTCTTCAAAAGACGGGAATGGGCAGCATCTCCCGGATAAGCTTCACATTCCGGCGGTCTTCTTAATATAGAAGAGACATTTGGCGATAAGCCTGTGCTTGTTTGGAGGATCGTCATAAATGATTAAAGTGTATGCCTGCGGTACATAAAATATTCAGCCAGAGCTGCTCCCGTATATGAGCGAGGTATTGCAATGTAGCTGGAGAATCCAAGTAGTTTCAGCTACTACAATAGTGTATTCCATTGCTCTCTTTCTTGTAAGTAGTCAAACACTTGAGCCACAGAAGATGCTTTTTTGACTCAACAGCTGCATAAACACATTACATTGTCCTGCTGATTGAGAATCGTATCTGTGGCTACTGCTGTCTTACCCGTTTTTGTTCGTCCTCAATAATTAATTCTCGCTGACCACGCCCATAGGGATCATCGAATCAATAGCAATAAGTCCTGTTTGAAGAGGAGGCTCATATACGGAACGTCTCGGAAATAATGCCGGAGCGGAGATTCGATTAATCGAGATTCCGAAGCTAAAATTCTCTCGACTGTCAATAGGTTTAGCCAGGGCATTTATACCACGACCCAATAAGCCTCACTTACTGGTATCTGAGCAATTTCTTCCTGCTGCTTTACCGAGCTTCCTCCTTGTATCATCAAAACCATCACCCATTAATACAACACCAACATTATTTGATCTCCAAATTCAAAGCAATCCCCAGTACCCTTCAAATTCCACTAATTCCCCTGCCATTACTCATCACACCATGAACACGAGCAATGCCGCCTACTTGAAGTGCCGCACACATACAGTAACGTGGTATTTACAATCTTTGATCGGTAATATATTGTTCAATACGTTCGCAGATAATTTAATACTAATCTCATCTGCACGAATGGTTACCATGAGTATTTAACAAATTAGAATAGAAAATGATGTCATACCTAAACTTACTAAAGTAAAGGACTAATCCATATTTTACATCTTCATTTCAACATGCCAATATTAGTACTGATGGTACAAATGTAACTCTGCTGTTCAAGCAACGTCCAGAGTTCCTAGAGCTCCTTGTAAGGCTTGTTGGAAAACCTGCTGTCGGACTTGATTAATCGCCCTTTGTTGTCTGAAATGAATAGCTCTGCCTTGTAATTTTCTTAATTGTTCCAAAGTCGTATAAATTGAATTAATTAATTCAATTTTTCTCGTTCTATCTCGTAGGGTTTGGTCATTCACTGAAAACCGATCTGCTTCGCTCTTCGATCTTCCTTAAACGGGCCCGGGCTTTTTCCAGCTGTTCAATGGCTCCTTCCTGGGCAGTTCTTCTGAATTCCTGAATAGTCTTCAGGATTCTCTGTTTTCGATTATCTAATAAATCACTTAATGAAAGTAGATTCTCTTTCCATTCATTTTAAACATGATCTCTTCCTGAACTAAACATGAATCTTTCGATTCATTTGGCCTTCTACACTCAAATTACTTAAGGGAAATTTCCATCTTTGTTTTTAATGAGCCTATCCTCTCCTCTCTTTGTATTCCAAATATATTGAAAGATATTGAAACTGATAACTACAAGACCCGAATTTTTAGAGGACTCTTCTGAACAAAAACAAGTACTTGTCAGCAAAGTTGTTTTTTTTTCTTCAAACCAAAGAGACTCTTATTAATTTATACATAGGTCATCGATTTGCATTGTATAAAATATAGATGACATATCCATTTTTTTGATTAACTATTTTGAATTTTTCTGCCGTAAAGAGATTCAAGCTATTTTATCACATGAGTAAATTTAAATCGAAAAAATTTAAACGATTTTTTAAACCATTTTTTAAAATAACATAGTGGTAGAAAGAATACTACACTGTGTCTAGATTTAAAACTGCTTAGCTTTGCTTTGCTTTTTAACCATGTAATGGTCCAAAGTTGTTGGTTGATAGAGAATCAAACATATTTGGTTAAATAAATCACGAAAATGCTATGGTTCTTAAATGAAATATTTTTTCTTAATTTATTCAAAACGAAATTTCTTCAGAAGTAATTCGGGATCATGCACTTTTTTGTTTATAAACAATCAGAAAAAGTGCAGTTGGTTGATCCAACCTATTCTTTGAAATAAAACAACTCGCACACACTCCCTTTCAAAAAAAACTCAATACAATTTAGGGAGCAATTCACTTAGATTCTATTATCGGTTAAGCAAAATATCGGTATTAAAACCCGAAACTTCCGGCGATGGCCAGTAACCCAAAGAAAGGAAAGAATCGTATTATATTTTTCAGCATGATCTCCTATGGATAGACGATTATCTTTCTACGATTCCGAATTTATTAGCATATATTTACATATATTATTGGTCGATTAAATTTGATTTAAGATTCCCATAAGAATCATACTTATTGGAATTTAGATACTAGTTCTTATATTTCAATCGTAAAATCTCTAGTTGTTTTAAACGCTCAAAAATTCTTCTGAAATGAAAAGGATTGACCAGGGAAGGAATAAGGCAAGCAGTATGTTGACTTCACCTTAAATCAGTCCTTCCTGCCTTCTGTACAACGAATAAAAATTGTAGGAGTGGAAATCAAATAATATAATTCGAAAAGCAAGAGCAGCAAATCAAGCACACGGAAAAAGATATATGTGTATTTATTTTTCTATTTTTGTGCTAAACAAAGGATTGCAAATAAAAGTGCTAATGCTACAACCAGCCCATAAATTGTTAACGCTTCCATAAAAGCCAGACTACAATAAAGTACTTCGGTATTTTTCCCTCTGCCCTGGTTGTCGCTAATCCTCTACTGCTTGGGTTCTGCAGCAGTGCCTTGGCCAACCCCAGGTCCAATAGAAGCAAGTCTCACAGCCAATCCAGCAGTAATAACGGAAGCGGCAGAAATCAGTGGATTCATGATAAGTTCTTCACCCAATAAAAAAAGGGGGAATAGTTAATGATACAATCAACCAACCTATTATGACTTAATTTTTCAATTAATAAATAAGATTTATTCAGTCGAAGTAATTGAGAATTAAAAAAATGGAAATAATAATATTTATTGAACTATCCGAACTACTTCATTATATATTTTTTTTCTATCCACGTAGTTTTTGTGAATCCATACAACTTTTGCTCTTATCTTACCTTATAATTTTGAACCATTTTTTTTTTTTTTTTTTGATTCTTCGTTCTTTTTCTTGATTTAATACGGAAGGGCTTCGTTTTTTTGAATCCCTATCGAAATTTACAGTAGCAGGACAAATTTAGATAACTATATCTATAGTTAGTTCATATAAAACTAGTTAATATCTAATATCACATATACATGTATTTCTTCGATACCGTAAACAAATTCTTCGTGTCTTAGATTCAATTGGATTCGCGAATCATTCTTTGAAACCCCCAAACATATCGAGTTGTTTTATACCTATTAGATTATATACACCTAGTTCGCCTCTCTTCCCCACTACTGTTTTTTTAATCTCAGTTTTTAAAGCCCTAGCTCCTTCTTCTTGATTATATCCGATAATTCAATCAAAAAAATTAGTGACCTTGAATTTTTTACAGAAATATTGAAATTTGAGGATCAAATGGAAATTGGATTTATTTGGAAAATTGTTGAATGGAATATGAATGAAATGAAATCCGTTCTAGTTTTATGTAATATCCCTTTAATCACATGTCGTAAACGAAATATCATACAAAGTTAAAGCTCTGAATATTTACAATATTTAATGATATCCAATCTAATAAATAATATTAAATGAAATATATATATAAAAACAAAATCATACTTATTTTATTTTATAATTTTTATTGATTTTTATTTATAATTCATTGATTAAATGATTTAACTCCCTTTATTAAAATAAAAAGATTTCAAAACTTATTTCTATTTTATGTATTTTTGTTGCCTCTAAGTATATTATCTTGAGCTGCACATACATTGTGGCGAGCTAAACTATAAACTAAAAACTAAAAAAAAAGACTATTTCAAATTAGTTAATGATGGCCTTCCATGGATTCAATTTATATAAGCTGCAGCTAAAGTAGCAAAATATACGAATACCGCTTGTAAATAATCCAAGGAACATGACAGGTATAGGAACTACTATAAGTACTAAAGAAACAAGAACAACAACTAATAATCATCAGCTAATATATTTGAAAAGTCGAAAACTAAGCGATTAAGGGTTTTGTGAAATCTTCTAAGATATTAATTGCAGAAGGATTGAGTTATTGATGGCTTACCAAAATAAGCTAATCCTTTTTTGAAAGACCTGCACAGTATGCCATTGATGTGGGCACGCTAATGTGCAACAGTAGTATTTATATCATTTGTGGTGCAGCTAACTCCTGTAGGTAACTGTATTATTTTTCCAAGGCAAAAGATTCTCGACCAATTCGAAACAAAATAAATAGAAACATAGTTCAATAAAGGAACCCACGGACCGTATTCTTCCCCAATCTGATTGCTCATTCAATGAATTCAAGGACATATTCAAAGAAATTCTGACCAAAAAGTGGAATGGTTTGTGATTTTTAACCAAAATGGCTGAAAACTGACAAGATAGCAACAAGCAAACTCCAAGAAGTATTACACTTGGGCATGCACTTGAACCCCTAATTGCCAATAGAGATGTTGACCTACTTCCACAGAAGATATATCGTATAATCGTTTTATCGTGTTGATGGAAACATACAGAATATTCATATTGCCCTTCCTCGAAAATACCAGAATTTGAAAAGGAATTATTTTTGATTCAACCATCTCTTTGAATTGTCTGTTTAAATCTTATATTTTGAATAATACCAATCTTCCATAATATTTCTGGTTTTTTCTTTTTTCTTTTTTTGTTTTTTGCACGACGTAGTAATTTACAGTATGGTAACCGCATTCTATAAAAATCTGGCAGAAGTTCCTGACTGAATGTACCGATTTATTTTTATTATTAAATAAGAATTTTCGTATATAGCTAGAACGACTCCCGCCAAATTCTGCAAATACTAATTCTTGTTAAGAATTAATCGGATTGAAGCTATAGCATCATCACGGCTGAATCGAAATACCATGAAACTGGTCACAATTTGTATCGATTAAACAAATCGTTGGAATTCCCAAAGTTATACATTCTCTAAGAGCGGTATACCCTCTTGCTGATCAACTATTATCACACATCGGGTAATCCCTGCTGTATTTAATGCCACCCAGATAGGTTTCAAGTGAGATAACGTTCCTCTCAACATATATCCTTTGGAAGACTGTTGATTCTGCCCGTCTTTTGTTCCATGTTCTCAAGTCCCTGAACCCAGAAGTCTCGTTTCTGTAGTATACCAATTGGTTAACATGCCGCCGAGCCATTTTTATTAACATAATGATATCTGAGCTCTTGTTGCAGCCTCAAAGTATTGAATCAGCTGTTTTATTTTTGTGCCAACAATTAAGAATTGTTTTCCCTTACTTGCTGCATCAAAAACTAAATCATG
Organism: Pterocarpus santalinus; assembly: GCA_031439595.1. NCBI lineage: Eukaryota > Viridiplantae > Streptophyta > Magnoliopsida > Fabales > Fabaceae > Pterocarpus > Pterocarpus santalinus. The sequence continues at coordinate 69,867 of JAVHNO010000022.1, read as the reverse complement.
CTTTCTGATAAAAAGAGCAGTTCTAGTAAGATTTATAATATGAATACCCTTACGTTTTGTGGATATATAAGGTGCCATTCTAGGATTCCATTTTCTAGTACCATGGCTAAAATGAACTCCCCAAGTCATACTTTCATCTTCTTCCAAAGTTATGTTCCAATATCTTTTGGCCATTGATCCCCCAAAAAAGAGAGAGACAGAGGTCCTAGCAAAAGTTTCTGTTCCTGATGGAACCTTCTTCTAATGAAGACTGGCTGCCGATACATGGTCCAGGCTATCTATTTTTTATATTTTTTCTTTATTCTCTTTAAGTTTTAATCAAACGACCTCTTCTTAAATCTTAAATAAAGGAGAAATAATCCGCTTTTTAGCAATCATTTAACCCTAGGAAATGATTGTTATGATGTATCACATAAATTCTTGAAAATTAAGAAACTAACATCTTCTGTGTGGAACAAAATCTATTTTCCTGAAGTAAATTTTTTTTCGGGGCAATCTGGTGTTCAGGTTTGAAGGGTGTATTACTTTTTAATCCGAAACACGCAAGATCATTCCCCAAAACAACGTTCTCTTTCAGACCTTTCAACCAATCGATACGACCTCGGAGAGCAGCTTTTATAAACTCTAGCAGTTTCTTGAAAACTGGGCTTGGATATAAACTTGGGTATTCAGATGTTTTATTCTACACACAGAGCTCGATAACAAAATTACTTTCTTCCTGCTGTACCCTCTGCTCTCGTTCAGCCTGCAACAATCCAATTTGTTCGCCAGTGGTGAAAAAACATTAGACATTCCATCTCTGGAAACCAATACTTTGATGTTATTTGACGTACAATAATCTCTATATGTCTATTATGTGTACCCTGGGACTGATAACCTTTTGGATTTTATTAACCAAAGAAATTCGACTTTGGACGATAGTTAAAGGCTCAGCGCACCAACAAAATTCCAGGAATGCTGAGACTTTGTTATACGCCTGTCTCCTAAGCGTCAACTCATTCCTAGTTCATCGATATTGAATCAATCGAACGCACTTTAATACCTGTTCCACTTTTGGAAGACTTTGTGTTATATCACCAGATCTCGATTTTTCATAAATAAATGGATTGTCTATATCTCCTTCAAAAGGATTTCTCCATAATGACCATGAACTGTTGCTCCTGGAGTCGCTGCTAAATAGGTGTTAGCCGATCTTATTAATACAGAATCAATTTGAAATAATTAATACTCTGCCCCTGATTTGTGTAGTCCACTTTTTGTTTGAGCTTACATTTTCACAAATAAATTGCCCCAGGCTAATTATTGTAGTCGTTTTTTCAAAATATTTATGATCATAATCATGATGGAGAAAATGCCAATTCAACGGAATGGGATTTAAAAATGATGTTGCTGTACGGATCGGGCTTATAAATTTTCTCGTTTTCGTCCATTGGTCAATATTTAAATACTTGACAAGTTTCCTTTAACTTGTCAAGTTGCAAATTCTTATTCATTTTGTCTTTAATAACTCTTGGTAATCAGATCTCTATGTAGATTAAGAATTTGCAACTTGAAGTGCTATTCCTAAAGAGGGCCTAATGAATTCTAGACCAAATTAGAGGATTTTTAATTTTTTTAATTTTATTTTTTTAGCCTATTGTGGTATTTTACATTGCTGAATGGTCCTATTTGAAAACAATCAGATGATGAAGAAATTATCAAAAAGATCGGCATTCTGTATTTTCACCACAACAATGAATAGTCATGATTTGATATGTGAATTGTTGAATTTTGGCTTGGAATAAATAGGAAAACGGATTGATATTGATTCAACTTGACTTGATTATCCGAGATCCATTCTGAACCGGACAGGTCAGTCTTTTTTCGATATATTTGTGCCAAGGGATTCGCTGTTAGATTCTTAGGAAAATTTCCAATCAAACCATTTGTACTTACTTCCAACAAAAGAAGCACGATTCTTCGATAGAAGAACTTTTTTGTCTTAATCCTAATTCATTACTAAATGAAAGTCCGATCTAATTGAATACAGTCAGAAATTTTGATAGAATTGATTTTCTCCATTTACTAGAATATAATTAGAACTTTAAGTTCCAAATTATCCTTTCCTCGAAAGATCTTAAAAAGTTTTACAAATGATAATAAGCCCGTTATTTCATATAGAATTACAGGTCGAACCAAAACAAATACTTTTTCTTGATATGTAATCACCATTGACATAGATCCGATTTTTCATTTTTTGACTCTTCTAACTTTTTGAACCTTCGGACGTATCAAAATGCCACCGTGTCGATATACCTTATCCATCTCCAGGAAAATAGATATCCAAAATATTTGTAAATTCAAATTCTTTTCTTCTATTCAAAATTCCAACCGTCACCCGACTTATATTTGCGCGATTGTATCGGCTCCAATGATACTGTTGTTCCGTACCATTATGGAAGGCTGTCTGCAAATATAATTTCTGGAATGAAAAAAAGTCAGACTTACTTTGATTTTATTTGTTTAAATTCTTGATTCCTTGATATTCAATTAAATCTTTTAAAGAGGGGAATTTGTATTCATAATAGGGAATTCCTGAACTTTATACTCATATTGAGGATCAAATTAATGAGCAGATTTATTTCATTGAAAAATACTATTCATGTATTTCTAATCGAGATATCAGAAGAGTGACATTAAATTGGTTTGTCTGGCTCTCTTGAATCGATTGGAATGAAATGGAATGAGAATCCATTTCTTCGCCACAATAACCAAATAAGTGTGAGTAGTAGTGGATGTATAAAATGAATGATAAGAAGATATAGTTGATTAAATCCTGAATAATCCGAAATCCAGTAATCTCTTTTTTTTATCAAGGGTTAGGAACTAAACAATTTATGTTCACTACAGATTGAGTTTACAAACTCATTATTTACAAAGGGTTAGAAATGATCTTTCTCCAACAGAACGAGAATGAGTGTTCATTTGATCTGATCTTAGATAGAAGATAGCACCACTTGCACGACCTTCCTACAATACCCATAAATGGCTTGTCTTGAATATATGTACACACAGATAAAAATTCAGGGGCATGGGTTTACATCGCACTCCAATGCATTTCTCCTGTGAGTCAGAATAAATATGTTTTCGAACTCTCTCCTTCAAATTCAAGCGTATGTTCCGCGCGAACTCAGCAATCACTTGCTCTGATTTACATATTGACTACTTGGAACTAAAGAAAACTTTTTGTGAAGGTCGTTATGGCGACATCACTTAATAGCATACAAGTCTATAAGATACAAAAGCAGACATGCCCATGACGTACGCGTAGGATGAACCAAATCCTCATTGAATTTTATTTTTCCACAGATGGGCCCAAACATGTTCTGCAGCACCCTGGTCATCCACCCGTAAGGAAAAGCTCCAATGTTAGCTGAGTGCCCGGTCTCTCCTTCCAACCGATTGGCCTGGCCAATCTTTGATAGCTTCGCCTCCAATTTACCAGTTGTTGTTGACGTGGACCTGACCATAACACAATCGGCAGATCCGAAGATGTATTCTATGGCAAAGGGGGTTCGATATATTGATTGTGTTTGAAAATTCTATAGAATCGATTAAGTCCAATCCCAATATCTTGATTTCGTATCGGCAACACATCGTGAACCTATATAGATATCGTCTGCCAACACGACCAAATTAATGCTTGTATCAAAACCTCTTTCTGGCATCATTCCATTCCTGCATTACAGAAATTCCTCGAATGGTACCACAATCCACTGTCGTACAACAATGTGCTGAACCACTTCAACAAGTCTGTGAGTAAGATATCCAGCATCTGATGTTCGTACAGCAGTATCTACAACCCCCCGCATGGGCTCCGTAACACGAAATAATATTCTAAGATAAAGAGAGTCCTTCGCGTAAACTGCTTTGAATGGGTAAAATCAATCATTTGTCCTTGTGGATCTGACATTAACTTCATACCCAATAATTGGTGTACTTGAGATGCATTTCTCTAGCCCCAGAAAGACATTATATAACATCCACTATGGCCATCCTAAAAATTAGGGATCATTTCTTGTCGCAATATTCACTTGTAGCATACCATATCTCAATGGATTGGCGTAATTTTTCACTGCATGTACATTTCCATAATGATGATGTTTTTCCAAAATCAAACTTTGTTGTTCAGCATCTTGACTAGCTAAATTTTTAGAAGGTATTGATAAAAGATCGATTCCTAAGGAAGATGGCAGTAGCTTGACGGAACTCCCAAAGCATTGATCCAGGATGTGTGATGGCATGCCATTCCAAGTGATCTATTAATCTACTAATAAGTCGTTTAATGGCAGTTCAATTCTATCACTTTATTGTGAAAGACCAGATTGGCCTAAGCTCTTGCCATACAAGTACCTCCATATTCTGCTCAGTGGGATTAAGTTCAACAATGGATTTGAGTCAATGATTTGAAAAACTGCCTTTCTTTATGTTGATTCGCGTAGAAATTAAAAAATCTATGATCCTGCCTGATCCAGTTGAGACCTTGCACCCAAACCCGCATCAGAAATTACTTAGCTTAGATACCATGTAAATAGCCCGACAAAAGCCTTGTATAGCCGATTTCTCGATAAAAAGAAATATGACCAACGGTATCAATTTATACAATGAATTTCTTTTTTATATTTACTTTACTATATAACAATTATAACTGTATGATAGGTAACCCAAAGTTTCATAATGAACTTTGATAGAGATTTTCTTGACGAAATATCGCGCTGATTCGTGCCACCGGAGCCAAGAAGAATATTTGCTTATTCTTTTCTGTCGATAAGCCTAATTGCATTACAGGAATTACAAAAAAGGTCTTTTTTTTCGTATACTTATTGTTATTATCGTGAATTCCTTCATTTTCGAATTTCTGTGATTACGCGGACTATACTCATTGCACTAATACCTGACGATTCTACCGTAAATATGTAGTCATTACATATCTTGAGTTGGTACGGAAATGGATCTCATCGACGGGAGCACAAGAGGTTCATATGAGAAAACATAAGTAAACGTGCCTGCTTGAGCTTCCAAAGATAAAGGTGTCATGAACAGCCAAATTATTCCATCAAAGTCTGCATTTTGAACTTTACAAACTAATGGGTAAACAATACACGCCTTTTCTACTTAAATGGTTGTCGCCTGTATGCCTTAATCTATGCAGTATAGGCGCTCTATTTAGCAATACGGGATGCTCCTGCATAACTTCTTAAAGTATTTCTATAATCGAGTTCTTTTTTCCCAATTTATTTCTTAGCAATTCTATGTTCGAAGAAATGCTTTCTGAATTCAGACCACGAATCACAAATGTCTGGAAAGTTCTATTGCTATTTCGCGAGGTAATCCACATCATGATAATGAAAGTGATGTGCCCATTTGATAATAACAGAACGCCCTGAATAAATAACCTGTTTGCCAAGCAGGTTTTCATGAATCTTCTCTTTAGTTCTCAATTATGTCTGAAAGATCGATTTGTAAACCTTATTATGACCATCCCTTTATTGGTTGCCTGCGGATCCATTATCAAGAAGTGTAGGTTCACTGGCTTCTTGTAACAATTTCACACATTACTAATTCACCTGGCGTAGATCTACTTGTATGCTAATAGGTCAGATAAGAGTATTGTTCCGATAGATAACTCTTCTATAGAGTTCATTAATATCTGAGCTCATTAGTTTTCCTCATCTATTTGGAATAATGGGTCTCAATTAAAGAACTAAAGAGTTACATAAAACCATCCATTCCGGGTTTATATTTGTTCGGATAAAATGCTTGAAGCTAATTCCATGCGTCGAACCAAAAATTTTTTTCTTCTTTCCAACTTTTCGATCTTCCCATTCATTTTTCATTGCCCGCGGATCCCTCTCGCCCACTCCTTTTCCATTCTACTAATGAAGAAGAATCAATAAGAATTCTCAAATCCAGATCGGCTAGTTAAATTCTCGAATAGCACCTGCTCCACTCAGAAATTCTCGATTTCGAAATGTATCGAAACCTTGCAGTAAAGCGTGGGATGCTGTATTTGCCAGGATTGGATTGTCATATTCGAATAAACTCTCGTAATCGTAAGAAAGTAGGTTTTTTTAACGACGGGTCTAGCAAACGGTAATTTGGATAGGATCCAACAGATCTCCCCTTTCAAAATCGGACGGAAAGTTTCCTTTCATCCGGCTCAAGTAGTTACACCAAAAATAAAGAAGAGGGATTTCCGTTTTCAAATTCTATAAAACGGAAAATCTAATAATCTAAAAAAAAATGTTTACTCTTACTCAAGTTCTCAATAAAACCAAACAACTTTTTTCATTGTTGATGCATTCCTCTTCTCAATTACTTATAAGAAAAGAGGTATAAAATTCTGAGTAGTCTACACCTCTTCGAATGAGGAACTCCTTTAAATTTCTTAATTAAAGGAGAATCCCGGAATTCATAAGAGATTTCCTTTGTCTATGCTATGTATCATTCCATTCGATCTTTTAGGTCCAGATTTCACCTCGACGGATATGTTACGATGTCCTTAAGCCTATATGCCATAGGTAAACTTCTGCAACCATGATATATTTGCTTATTTGAACATAATTTCCGTTCTTTTTCTAAAAAAATGAAGAATAAAGACCCACAAAAAGTCTTTTTTTTTTTACGAGGTACAGCTAAAACTTATATTTCTTTTTGTTACTGAATCGACCATAGATCAATTCCTTTAAATTGGCGAATATTCAATACATCCCAATTCTGAGCTTCATATGTTACTCACTGCCAGAGACATGTCAGATCCAGACATCCACTAATTCAATTGAATGGAATGACAGTTTTTTGTTCAGAATCTGTACAATAAAAAATTTGGACTGAATCACACCGCAGTAAACTAGACCTTCTGTAATTCTTTAAGAGGTTTATCTAAAAGATTCGCGATATAAACTAATAGGGAAGATGTTTCAAATACCACACATGGGTTACTGGGCATGCCAGTTTTATATAGCCCATTTGATATCTACGTATTCGAGAATCAAATAAATTCTACCCCGCATTGTTCGCAGGGGTAAAATTTTTGGTTGGCTTTTATCTCCGCTGATCACTGATAATTTCCACAAGCACAATCCCACTTTTTACAGGCCCGAAAATTCTTTCACAAAATAATCCATCTTTTTCAGGCTTATTGGTTTTGTAAATGAGTATGAGGTTTTGTTACCTCCCCCAACTATCTCTCCATTAGGTAAGATTTTTTGCCTGCCCAAGCAATTATTTGTTGAGTAGAAACTGATCCACCCGGAGTTGTTGATGCTTATTGCATCAATCATAGAATAAAAATTATGATTCTGTCCAATTAAGCTTCCTTCCTATAAATCCGGGAAGTTCTTTCTCAGATACAAGCAAGAAATGATCCAATTCCCCATAGCCAAAGATCGTAGGTTTCGAACGAGCAATCGAAAAGACTTCTTGGAGCGTCCACAGGTTTCGGTATTGTTCCTCCAATGATCGTGTAGTCGCGAGTACTGCTTGGCGAGCTTTAATATGATCAGATTTATAAGTAAGCATCTCTTGCAAATATAAGAGAGCAACACCAATCCCTCAATGAAGGGCCCAAACCTCCATCTCGACCTGACGCCAGTTGTCCTCCCTTGGGTTTAGCCTCTTCCTCTATGAGGTTGTTGGGTGTAACAAGTGCATAATGCCTGCTGAACGCCCATGATTTTATCATCAACTTGATAGAATTAATTTAAGATATAAGGCTTTCATATTATAACAGGCTGTTCAAAAAGGATTCCCTGTTCTTCCATCAAATATTCTGCTTTTGCCCGGATACTCGGGTTCAAATATCCACGGATTCGATGTTTTTTTACTGGCTTCATATAATTCAGAAAATACTAGTTTTCTCGGGAAGCCTCTTGCTCATATCTCTCATCGAAAGGTGCTATCTGGATAATGTCTATCTAGCATATCCTCCGATAATCCGAGTGAGCATCTCAAATATCTGTCCTACATTCATTCGTGAGGGCAATCTCTAACGGATTGAAGACCATATCAACGTGGTCTCTCCATCTTGCAAATAAGGGGCATATCCTGTCTAAGACAAAAATTTTGGAAACGATACCCCTTATTTCTCCATGTCTCCCCGGCCACTTTATCACCTACTTTTGATTTTCACGCGTTTCTGTAAAATGATATATACGAATAGTTTCTGGATTATAATTAGAACCCCTCTTTTTTTGGATCCATCTCACATCAATAACTCGACCCCTACCGCCTATAGGTAGCTTTTAGACAAGTTTCCTTTGGAGGAGGATACCTTGAATTCCAAGTATGGCTCGTACACCTATCTTCCGGGGCATACGCATGATTCTTGGCACCATTTGAGGCGTTAATTTCCACCCATATTCAAAATATCACCTGTCTCTACCCAAGATCCCAGGATCACAATTCCATTTTTGTCTAAATTTCGAGTAAAATGGGCTTCTAGGTGTGGAATTTCTAGTGATTTTCAGGACCATGGCTTGTCACATGAGTCTGAATTTCATATTTCCGTATGTGAAAGGAGGAAGTATAGAAAATATCTTCATAGACCAGACGCTCACTAATGAGTACAGCATCCTCAGAATTGTAACCTTCCCATGGCATATAAACTACTAATATGTTTTTTTCCCAAAGCGATAGTTCAAGCTCGCAAATTGTAGCAGCACCGTCCGCTAAAATTTGTCCCCTTTTAATGCATTTACCTCGCTGAACCTGGAGGTTTTTGATGCATGCAAGATGATTTTTGTTGGAACCTTGATACATAACCAATGGGATGTTTAGAGTATCCCCATTCCCCAATAGAATGATCTTGGTCAGTATCGGTATGACGATCTTTCCTCGTGTTCGGCCGCGGAAGCTTCCTGAATCTAAGGCCACTTGACGTTCCAATCTAGTTCCCACAATGCACTTTTCGGACCGAGAAAGTGGAACCGTTTGACGCCGCATATTAGAACTCATTAAAGCTCGATTCGCATCATTATTCTCGATAAAAAGGAACTGTGGAAGCTCCAATAGAAAAAATATTGAAAAGGGAAAATATCTTCGAAGATTAACCTGTTCCCATGCAATAGTCAGGAATTCTTGACGATATCGAGCTGGAACAACCTGTTCTTCCTGAATACCTGATCCAAAGTGCCAAAGCAATTTCCTATGTAGTTACTTCATGATAGTATTCATCTCTACTTGGTAGATAAAAAGCATCCGTATTCTTTTTTGATCTCTCAGAAATCTTCATAAAATGGACTTTCTATAGACCCCCAATGACCAACTTCTCGCATAGAATTGCTAAGGATCCAATAAGTCCAACATTTATTCCTTCAGATGTGTCAATTACCAAATGCGCATCCATAGTGACTATGAGATGGATATCTCTGCATCCGAAAATCCGCTAGTAGTTCGCCCCTGTCATCATCCTCTCCAGTCTAAATAACTCAATTTTCTCCCATAAGGAACTATTTGGGTCAATGGATTGGTTCGATCCAGAACTTGAGATAATGGATGTAATCCAAAAAAAGATTCAAAAGTGGTTGTTGGTGGAGTTGAAGTCACCAAATTCCGAGGAGTCGGTATCAATTTAAGTCTAATTGCTCCACATTATAGTTCCTCTAACCATATTTTTCTAAACGAACCAGAGCTAATCCGGAATTGATTTTGTAAGATCTCGCTACGAATCAGAATACGTTTATTTTTCAAATGATTCATATCGTCAAGTGTACTCCATTCCAAATTTCATTCCAATCAAAATGATCCGCAGCTGCCAATATATCTCTTCGCGGTAACAAAATGTATTGTTTTTGAGGTATATCAAGATTCAGCCTCTTCGAACTATACTTGTCGACCAACTCTTCCTAATTCACATCTTTGTTGAAAAATTTTTTGTACTTTTTTGCACAAAAGATTCAGAAAATACTGGATCTCCGCCTTCACACAAGCAAATTGCTGATAAAACTCCAAAATAGCATTCTCTTTTTTTGGACCCACTTTTTTTTTTCTCCTTATCATTCAGAAAGACAAGAGGCCAGGATAGCAAACATTCTCTAGAATTTCTGCACTAAATTCCGAAAGCTCATTATAATAGAACTAGAAATAGATATTTTCTGCTTCTACCCACACACGAGCCCATATCCCGCTTTCTATCAATCTCTACCCTAATCTTCCCCAATCCGATATTATGGTGCCAGCATAGACCGTTCCGTGTTATGGTCCACTCCTGACCGGGTAATAGATACCAGAGGCTTTGCAATATTTGATTGATTACAATTCTATATATTCCATTTAAGATATAGTAGTTCCCAGAGAGTCTCATTAGGAGGAATGTTTCCAATAAAAATTGTTTGTTCTGGATATCCTTACTAAGCTTTTTCCAAATTAATCCTGCGGATACATATAATTCCAGAGGAATAAATATGCGATTCATATACAGTATCTTTTTTCTTTTATCAAGGGCTCTACTAAATTTCAACCGGTATGTTTCCCGCAAATAATACCTGAAATTCACCCTTTCTTGATCCGGATCTTTCACCCCTTTTTGGGAAACTTATAAAGATTCTTCTCAAGCCCCGATCAATGAACCTACAAAACCTTCAAATTGTATCTGATTCAACTCCCGTATTGTAGACATTCCCTGCATTTTCACCCTTTTCAATCATTTTATTTTCAATTCCCCTTTCTATTTTATAGAAAATATCCCACATTTGCTGTCCCATTCTTTCATCGAATCACATGAATAGATTTAACAAAAATGGAATTTCGGTTCTTTATACTGTATCACATGAAATTTTTTTTTTAACTAAACTGCATATGAAATACCCTGTTATGAAAAGAGGAAAAAAAAAATAAAATGAATCGAATTTTATACTCAAATTGAAGTTTGCAACAAAACAAACAGATAGAATCTAAATTCTAAATGGAAAGGAATTAAAAAAATCCACCTAGACTTCTGGTTTTTTTAAGAATATCAAAACAAAAAAATGGATTCCATTTCTAACATTATTATGTTATGATATTACATATTTCAATTCGATTTATTAACAGAAAAAAAAATCAACTCTGGATTTGCTCTTCGCTCGATAACACATTCCAATCTAATAATCAGAAACAGATTATAGAATTGATTTTTTAGTGTACTCTAACCTCTTTTCAAAATTGTTAAAAAAAGAATTAGAATTCGCAGAGACGAGAGATTTTTTTTACCCCCCCTTTTTTTTTTTAAATTTGAGAATACGATTGGAGTGCGTAATAAAGCTTGTATTTATTAAACATGCACAAATCTAACTCTCGCAATAGCTGATCTATACATATGTCTTCTTAATATTTTATGGCGGTCCTATTCGTTGGGGACAGAGCATGTTGTGGTAATTTTAGATTTTCTATTCAATTTATTTAATGAAAATGAATTGTTAAAAAAAAAAATGGGAGCACGAGAATTTTATTATAAATTCTCTTAGGAGTATATAATTTATTCCATACGGAATATGGATAAGATACCTGATTAGATATTATTATCTGTGTAAAAATTAGATTATTTATGTTCTAAATACATATACTGATAGTTGCTGGGTTATAATTCGAAATGGAGAAGGATTTTTTTTTCAATAAAAAGAGCAATATTTATTAATTATGTATCAAATTGGATTTTCTTATCTCATAAAGACATATCACGATATTCTCGATTCAAATTCAAGAATCGTTCAGAGAATTTATAGTTAACGGTTCCATTTTTGTCCCTTCCATTTTTGCGTGTTTGTCGCTGAAGGCAGACGTGTTTGTTTTTTTCACAAAAAAAAGGGTATTTTCAGATATTTTTTTTTTTTTTATGGTTTTAAGTGCGGCATGGCCGAGCGGTAAGGCGGGGGACTGCAACTCTTTTTCCTGCCAGTTTCAAATCCGGGTGTCGCCTCTGATCGACAAGAGAGAATTGAACTAGTTTATTCCGTTTTGCTGGATAGAAAACTTGCATTTTTTTACAGTAGAAGCTAAAGTGGAGAGGATGAAAGAACTCTTGAGACTTCTTTGATTCTAAATTCTAAGCATGGGGTTGTTCTTTAAAATGCTGTAAATCTGCGTACTACGGACTCAAGGAAAGATTATAGTAGTAAAAAGAACTGATAAATCTTAGAGATGATAGTCCCTTTACTCCAATTACTACTGTAGTGTCCGTCTACTGACTGTAATCTTTGAATTAGATTGATAGGGATGGATAGGTCGGCTGGACAGAGAATCTGAATTCCATTTTGTGTCAGAAGGGGGCAGAAGAAACCCTTGCATACAGACTCATAGAAAGCTCTATGATGTTCCGGCAGTTATTCAATACAGCTAGTTATTGAATAGCTAATTGGCTTTTTTTTTTTTTAATAGTTCTTAGTTTTTAAGTATAATATTTTTATTTAATGTACTGAATTAATTGTCTTAATCTTTTATCTCTATTAGAATTTAATAGAATACCAAAAAGATTAAAAAAAGAAAAGATTTCTTTTCGGTAACCTCAATGTCAAAAGAAATAGTTTATTTACTGTGGCTTTCTTCTGATTTGATTGTTTTAGAGAATGAATCGGGAGACAGTAAGTATGATTATCTAAACAGACAATAAGAGTATGCAAAGTAATTCTGTCTTGATTCTATATATATATTCTACATTTTAAATAAAATGAGAGGGAAACAAAAGAAAAACATAAGAGTCTTTGTATTCCTACTCTGTTAGTAACAAAGACTTCCTTTACTACTTCCACAGTAGTTTCCTGGATATTTTGTTTATCCGTAATTTTTTCCTGATTCTACTAGAAATCAGATAAAACTTTGTTAGACGTTCTTTCTAATTGGATTTATTGGATTGTTTCGTGTTAATAGTGTTAGGCCAGAATAGAATCCTCTTTTTGACTCTCTGTACCAGCGATTCCACTATTATTATGGCTTTATAGTATTATTAGTGATTACCACAATACAAAACAAAAAAAAAAAAGAAAAGAAACCAGAAGAATTAGTGAACAACACTGGAAATAATTCCTTCATATTGATATTGTTGATAGAGATAGGAGAAAAAATCGACATGGATATAGTAAGTCTTGCTTTTGGCTGCCAGTTTGTAATTTGTTGCTTTACATTTTCCTTTCTCTCGTAGTATGGGAAAGAAGTGGACTTAAAGGTCCTACTAATTGAGATAAGGATCAAACTGTATCAATTATTTTATAGCTGGGTTCTGAAATTTTTTATACTATTGAATTTAAGTATTTGTATTTAATTAATACCAATTAATTGAATTCAAATATATCTGCATTTCGGAAGTCTGTCTAATATTGTATTCGAGGTGTAAATGTATTCTATGCATATATATAGAAATAAGAAAAACTCTCTTTCAATCAAAACAAATATTTGAATTATTCCATGAAATTGTGTCAAGGATAAAAAAATAGAAAATGGATTCCTATTCCAACCGGGAATTCTTTCTAAGATTTCTATTTAGATGAACTGGCTCTAATAAAGCTATGGTATCGAAAATGAGGAAACCACGGAAACCCCCCTGAACACTCTTCTTTTCTTTTTCAAAAGTAGAGAACTATATATATAGTTTTGTTATTGGTTATTAAGCGGATAAGCACAAGTTCGATAGGAAACAAAATCGACATAGGAGTTGTCTAACGAGATACTACACATAATAAGATGTTGGTTGCCTTAGGCGAATGTTATCATATTACGTATTTACCTTTACTAATTTGCTGCTTTTCTTTTTTATTTGTATTTTACACTTTTTTTTTGTCTGGAAATTGGATTTATGCTTTCTTTTTATTGAACTCATTTGCAATCATGGTTCAAATGTTAGTGAGGAAATGGGTTGGGTTTTACCACCAATCTTTTTCGGAACATGGAAAAAGCTTCATCGAAACCCCGGACCATCTGTTAAATTATTTAATAACACCTATTGGGAATCAATTACTTCTCTTGGAAATGTTGAAAAAGATTACTTGATTTTTTTATATGATACCGGGATTGGTATTGAAAAGAATCATAACCATAATTCGAATTGAATAAGAATAATAAGAGTTGCTTTTGGATTTATTACAGATTGATTGGAACCAATACAAATCAAATAGATGAACCAAAAGAAGAAAATTGGGATACTATAAGCATGCACATTACATATAATGTAATTGAGATTCTATAATATATAAATAAGAAGATATATATGAATCATGAAGATAAGATATTGTGGATTGATCCATATTATTTTATAGAGTAAAACTTTATTACACTATTAATAATAGATGGATATTATGGTAGAAAAGAAATCAAATCGATTTCTTTCTCTACCATACGATATCCGGATTTCATAGGATTCTGTTGATTCTAGTCCGATTATTTCATTTAAACCTTTAAGACCAAATTGGAATCTTTTTTTTTTTCATATTGCATTGCATTGACATGAATTAAGAAATCATGTTTAGTTTAAGTAAAATTAGTCACTTTGACTTACCGTTTTTACGTAAAATTATAAGTAAAAAGGCAGTAGGAACTAGAATGAACAGTGCAGTAGCAATAAATGCGAGAATATTTACTTCCATAATCTCTATGCTTTATTTCTCTTTAATTTCAATGAAATAACTTCGGGATTTAATCCCATAGAGAGATGATAAATTATTTCGTCGGTAAATTCACGGTATAAATTATGCATCTCGATGATATCAAATGGGGGATCAATATCATGAATAACAATATCTGAGCTTATCAAATCGATTCATCGTCGAGAATTGAATAGTATAACATAGGAAGATCTTTCTTTATCCATACTCAAATTCTAAAAATGTTGTTTCCGATGCAATCAAAATTCCGATTTCTTTTTTTTTTACTTTAACTTTGATAAGATAAAGGTTCCGGACGAAGAAAGAAAAAAGAAGGTTCAGTGTTAGGAATGAGATTTTGTTTGTTATTTTTATTGTTATTTTGATTCCCTTTCACACAATGAAATGAATTAACGTTCTTTTTTTGGATTTGTGGATCCATCGACCGGACGGGGTTGCTCGAACTCCGCAGCTTCCGCCTTGACAGGGCGGAAAGCTCTGACCAATTGAACTAAGATAATCCCAGGGAAAGATGGGCGTACAGCATAGATATTCTTATGATTTCATTCAAACCTCTTTCTTTTTCGATTTTTAGATTAGAGAATCGTTTTGCTATAACTGATTGACAGAGGCGGGACTTATATATATTATTGATATATATCAATACGCACTTTATTTAGAGAGATCGACACGGATTACTCGTAATCCGTTCGTTATTGCCAAATCAATTCAAAAAATTTAATCAATCATCAATAAAAACAAAACACTCTTTTTTATTTACTTCTTAATCTTTACTTCTAATCCTTTCCTTTATACTTTATACTTGAGATCCTGATATGAATTCCAGATCATTGATCAAGATTCGAACTTCCATGAAATATATATTATATTATATATAATATATTTATATATATGTAATGTAATATGGTACGGAAAAAAGAGCGCTAGATATTATTTATCATATTTTATTTTCTTCCTTCCGTATCCGAGCACATCGGCCATTTCCGGAGAACAACAAATGGGTTATTTTACTCTCATGGTGGATCGGCAAATTATTGGGCCGAGCTGGATTTGAACCAAAGCGTAGAGATTATTACGCTGCGAACTGAATCTACAGAGTCCGTCCTCATTAACCGCTTCGGGCATCGACCCAGGAAGAATCACTTTAAGTCTTTTTTATAATCTATGATCAACTTCTTTTCGTAGTGTACCCTTACCCCCAGGGGAAGTCGAATCCCTGCTGCCTTCCTTGAAAGAGAGATGTCCTGGACCACTAGACGATGGTGGGGCCTCACTTTCCGACCGCCGTTATACTATGAACATAGTATAAACAGTTTTTTTTGTAATTGTCAATAGATTGGAATGATATGATTCGATCAGAAGCGATCTTTCCATTTTTCATAATAGAATTTCCATACCATAGAATTTAGGGGTTCATCATTTCGATTTCGAAATTGTACATTCCAATCGCGAATCTATAATTCCAAAAAAGAAAAATAGGATGGGTAATGCGAAAGAAGGATAGATCTTCTCAGGAATGATTGGTTTGTTGAAAAGGCGGGGGTTAAAACTGAATTTCTTTCACTTTTATTCATTGTTAAAGATTCGGTAGGTATATCTCTATTTCATCCTGCCGGAAAACCGATAATCAATCTGAAAATCGGGTAGAAGGATAGGATAAACAAGCTATTGAAAATTTCTTGTATTTTCAATAAGAATTATTGAAGGACAGGGAAAATAGAGAAATCCATTTTTCAATGATTCGATAAAATATTTGAATCTGGTAAGGATACGTAATGTATCAAATACTCAACACAATGAATTTCGTTATGATGAGGGTGACTTCTATTCGAATTCGAATCGGTGTTGAAATAATTGATTACATTGATATTTATCAAATCTAATATCAATAAACCCTTTTTATTAACTTTATATTTCTATTCACTAGGTAAATCGAATTTTTTCTTAATGAGTCGCTATGTAGATAGGGGGGGTAGGTATGTGCATATATTCTAATCTTATCTATATAAGAAGTATACGCAGTAACAAATATCATATGTACTAGACTCATATTGGCTTATTCCTGAATAAGGAATTGAATCAAGCGGAGCCCGTTTAACTCAGTGGTAGAGTAACGCCATGGTAAGGCGTAAGTCATCGGTTCTAACTGATAAGGGCCTTTGTACCTTTTTCATAAAACTCCAGCAGTAGTATTCGTATTTGAAGGAAGAATAGAGATATTGTTTTTATTTCTAATAAAAAAAACTAAGGAATCGTAGAATTTCATTAGAAAATGGAATTATGAATTTTAATAAGTTATTGTTATCATTCTAATGAATTCAAATTATAGTAAACTAATTCTAGTTAGAAAGTGGAACATTTTTATTAGTCTCTTTTTTTTAATGAATAATGATATATTCTTTAATTCCCAGATATTGCTATTTTCGATTATTCCAATCAATCAAAAAAAATTGGGAAAGATTAAAAAAAAGTAAGTGGACCTAACCCATTGAATCATAACTATATCCACTATTCTGATATTCAAATTCGATAGAGATGAAATTCGAACAGTGGATCTTATTTTTTCATTTTTGTTTTTAATACTTCTTTGGTTTGTACTCCGTAAGAATCTGTCGATATTTACGATTAAATCCTCCTGTTCCTAGAGGTTCTATAGGAATAATTTGCTATTCCCTTTCTCCACGCGGAAGGGCTTATTCCAAGCTCCAACATACAAGTCATTTTTTTTTTTTTTTTAAT
The DNA here is from genome assembly GCA_031439595.1 of Pterocarpus santalinus. Taxonomy (NCBI): domain Eukaryota; kingdom Viridiplantae; phylum Streptophyta; class Magnoliopsida; order Fabales; family Fabaceae; genus Pterocarpus; species Pterocarpus santalinus. The sequence goes on along the minus strand of JAVHNO010000022.1, from coordinate 52,519 downwards.
ATTCTTTTTTCGAACACAAGAGAAGATCAATTTACATTTCTATTATTTCTATAAAATATGATATATCTATAGAAAAAGAAATCCATCAAATCATGGCTTCGCGTATCAAATATTTTATTTTCATATCGATGCATACGATATATTTCCGGCAATTAATGGATGGGAGAAAGAGACTTTCACTTACAGTCTCTTATTATAAAATTAAATATAAAAATAAAAAAAATTCAATACAATATTAAATAATCTGACAGATAGATAAAAATCTAGAAAAGTAAATAGAAAAAATATTCGAAATTTCTTACCGTGATCTGCAAAAAAGTATACTTTGGAGTTTTTTTTTTTTTATCTGAAATAAAGGAAAATAGAACAAAGACGACAATAAAAGAAAAAAATGTAAAATAGAAAGTAATAAAATATATGAGCCTGCAGTAGTTTCTCTTCAGACATGTACCAATTAGAAGAATTTATAAAACGATTTATTTTTATCAATTTCACGAAAAAGATTCAAGAATAAGATTATTTGATCAAAGGGGCGGAGTATGTCTGGGGATCCGCTGGTAGCGAGAGCGAGCGAGTGAAAAGGTATCATTTTTTCTTGGAACAGTTATTCAATTAAATAAAAAAATTTTATCTATCGGATTTACAGTCATAAGACTATTCACGATTCTTGACTTAGGGGTTTTGGAAGACTAGAAAGGAATAGTCGGATTGAGTTCATGGATTTGACCTAGGTATCAATAGAGCAATAAATGATTTTTTATATCCGAAACCCATTAGAAAAGAAGGGACAGTCTACGAGGCAAAATCATCATATAGAAATGAGAAAGCCTCCAAGGTCCCATCCTGAAAAGCTAGGAGGTGTTCGGGAAATGGTTGAAGTAGTTGAATAGAGGATCACTATGACTATAGCTCTTGCGTAAATTCTACCAAAGATGAAAATGATTTATTTGATATTATGGATGACTGGTTACTGAGGGACCGTTTCGTTTTTGTGGGTTGGTCCGGTCTGTTGCTCTTTCCTGCGCCTATTTCTGCCTTGGGGGTTGGTTCACGGGTACAACTCTTGTAACTTCATGGTATACTCATGGATTGGCAAGTTCCTATTTGGAAAGGCTGTAACTTCTAACCGCTGCAGTTCTCTACTCCTGCTAATAGTTTAGCACACTTCTTTGTTGTTACTATGGGGTCCTGAAGCACAAGGAGATTTTACCTGTTGGTGTCAATTAGGTGGTTCAGGACTTTGTTGCTCTCCACGGTGCTTTCGGATTAATAGGTTTCATGTTACGTCAATTTGAACTTGCTTCGATCCGTTCAATTGGTGCCCTTTATAATGCAATCGCATTCTTCTGGTCCAATTGCTGTTTTTGTTTCTGTATTCCTGATTTATCCATCTGGTCAGTCTGGTTGGTTCATTTTGCGCTCTAGTTTTGGTGTAGCAGCTATATTTCGATTCATCCTATTTTTCCAAGTGGTTTCATAATTGACACAAACCCATTTCATATGATGGGAGAGTTGCTGGTGGTATTCGGGCGCGCCCTACTATGCGCTATTCATGGTGCTACCGTGGAAAATACTTTATTTGAAGATGGTGATGGCGCAAAATACATTCCGTGCGTTTAACCCAACCCAAGCTGAAGAAACTTATTCAATGGTCACCGCTAACCGCTTTTGGTCCCAAATCTTTGGGGTTGCTTTTTCCAATAAACGTTGGTTACATTTCTTTATGTTATTTGTACCAGTAACTGGTTTATGGATGAGTGCTCTTGGAGTAGTTTGTCTGGCGTTGAACGTACGTGCCAATGCCTTTGTTTCTCAAGAAATACGCGCAGCAGAAGATCCTGAATTTGAGACTTTCTACACCAAAAATATTCTTTTAAACGAAGGTATTCGTGCGTGGATGGCGGCTCAAGATCAGCCTCATGAAAACCTTATATTCCCTGGAGGAGGTTCTCTACCACGTGGAAACGCTCTTTAATGGAACTTTAGCTTTAACAGGTCGACCAAGAAACTACCGGTTTGGCTTAGGGCCGGGAATGCCGGACTTATCAATTTATCCGGTAAACTACTGGGTGCCCATGTAGCCCATGCCGGATTAATAGTATTCTGGGCCGGAGCAATGAACCTATTTGAAGTGGCTCATTTCGTACCCGAGAAGCCCATGTATGAGCAAGGCTTAATTTTACTTCCCCATCTAGCTACTCTAGGTTGGGGGGTAGGTCCTGGGGGAGAAGTTATAGACACCTTTCCATACTTTGTGTCCGGGGTACTTCACTTAATTTCCTCTGCAGTATTGGGCTTTGGCGGTATTTATCATGCACTTCTGGGACCTGAGACTCTTGAAGAATCTTTTTCCATTCTCTCGGTTATGTATGGAAAGATAGAAATAAAATGACTACAATTTTAGGTATTCACTTAATCTTGTTAGGCATAGGTGCTTTTCTTCTAGTATTCAAGGCTCTTTATTTTGGGGGTATATATGATACCTGGGCTCCGGTGTGGGATGATAAGAAAATTACCAACTTGACCCTTAGTCCAAGTATTATATTTGGTTATTTACTAAAAATCACCTTTGGAGGAGAAGGGTGGATTGTTAGTGTGGACGATTTGGAAGATATAATTGAGGGCATGTATGGTTCGGTACCACTTGTAAACTTGGTGGAATGTGGCATATCTTAACCAAACCTTTTGGGTGGGCTCGGCGTGCACTTGTATGGTCCGGAGAAGCTTATTTGTCTTATAGTTTAGGTGCTTTATCTGTTTTTGGTTTTATTGCTTGTTGCTTTGTCTGGTTTAATAATACCGCTTATCCTAGTGAATTTTACGGGCCCACTGGCCCAGAAGCTTCTCAAGCTCAAGCATTTACTTTTCTAGTTAGAGACCAGCGTCTTGGGGCTAACGTAGGATCTGCTCAGGGACCTACCGGTTTAGGTAAATATCTAATGCGTTCCCCGACCGGAGAAGTCATTTTTGGGGGAGAAACTATGGGTTTTTGGGATCTGCGTGCTCCCTGGTTAGAACCTCTAAGAGGTCCCAATGGTTTGGACTTGAGTAGACTGAAAAAAGACATACAGCCTTGGCAAGAACGTCGTTCCGCGGAATATATGACTCATGCTCCTTTAGGTTCTTTAAATTCCGTGGGTGTTATGTAGCTACCGAGATCAATGCAGTCAATTATGTCTCTCCTGAAGTTGGTTAGCTACTTTCATTTTGTTCCCAGGATTCTTCCTATTCGTAGGTCATTTATGGCACGCGGAAGAGCTCGCGCAGCTGCCGCAGGATTTGAAAAAGGAATTGATCGAGATTTTGAACCTGTTCTTTCCATGACCTCTTAATTGAGACATGAGATCCAATGCTTGAAGTAGGAATCACTTTTGATTTCACCATACATATAGGGTTGAGTCGAGCGGGTCAGATTGAAAAGTATTTTTCTTTCCTTTCTTTTTTTAACCCATTTCTATCTAATTCTTTTGAATCTTTTTCGGGCTCCGGCTATGTGGTAGTATAGCCGAGCCCGAAAAAAACCGGACCAACCAAAACCAATAAAATAAAAAATAAACTATTCCATTCGCCGGGCAAAGGAGAGAGAGGGATTCGAACCTCGATAGTTCTTTGTTGCGAACTATACCGGTTTTCAAGACCGGAGCTATCAACCACTCAGCCATCTCTCTCAAAAAAGCCAATTTCTATTTTATCTTTATTCCACTGAATAGAACATGACCATATGAATTGATATCCTTAGTATCCATCGATGGTAAAGATATCCGGTGTGAATCTATTGGTCCATTTTTATTTTTGTAAATATTATAGAAGATACATGATCCAGCATGTCCTTTGTGAAGTAAAAAAACCTTCTGATCCATGCTTCAAAAGGGGTGGTAATAATAATAAGTCATATAAAATCAATGGATTCATGATAAAAACCCTCCAAAATGCGTTTTTATTACAAATTTTTGTCAAAAACGGGATCGAGGGGTTCGGGATCAAATGGTATAGTTTTTTTGTTGGTAAATTGGAGGATTAGAAACATGACTATTGCTTTCCAATTGGCTGTTTTTGCATTAATTGCTACTTCATCCATTTTATTGATTAGTGTACCTGTTGTATTTGGTTCTCCTGATGGTTGGTCGAGTAACAAAAATGTTGTATTTTCGGGTAGATGATTATGGATTGGATTAGTCTTTCTAGTGGGTATTCTTAATTCTCTCATCTCTGAAAGCTATTTGTTCTAGATCAAAATGAATGACCCTCTCTCCCTGAATTCTTTCTGAGATTGTGGGGCACATTAAAAAAAAAATGGAATATATAAGCCCCCCAAAATAAAGAAAACTAAGACATTATAGGGAGGGGTCAAACTTATTCTATTCGAAAAATCTTCTATCTTATACTTATATGGTATATTGTTATGGTATATTGTAAAACTAAAAAAAACAATCTAAAAATAGAATTAAAATAATAAATAGAATTAAATCAAATAGGAATAGAATAATTTGAATATTCAATATGAGTAATATATTCATATTCGATTTATATATTATTGTAATATATTAATATATTAGAATAGATTCTAAATCTTCTATAAATATTCTAGAATTTAATACTATCTTATTCTATTAATACGATTAATACTTCTAGAAGTATTAATAGTACTATTACTAGATTAATAGAAAAATGTTTATTAATAGGGTGAATAATACATATATATTAATAGAAAATATATATATTAATAGAAAAAAGGATATATAAGGATATATATTTTCTTTCATATATTTTTCGACTTTCTTTCGAATTACGCCTAACAGAGTATCAGACCTAGCTCTGCACAAATAGAATCGATATATTACATATCAAGTAATGATCGATAAAAAGAAAAAATGCATATAGTCGAATGGTAAAATTTCTCTTTTGCCATGAGAAGACGCGGTTCGATTCCCGCTAACCGCCCCTGCCCTTTTTTTTTTTTCTTCTTGAACTCCTGCTTTTGTCTAAAACTGTTGCGGAGACGGGATTTGAACCCGTGACCTCAAGGTTATGAGCCTTGCGAGCTACCAAGCTGCTCTACCCCGCGATAAAGAGAAGAATTGACAACTAATGGACAAACAAAGATTGAATGGGCCCCTCCACCATATCTGTACAAATAGAATAAACCATTTATACAGAATGGTAAAGGGACCCTCCTATGATCGTTGATCATAAAAATGAATAAAAGATTGAAGAGAATTTTTCTATCCTATCCTTATTAACTTGATCTTGCTGTTGCACCGGGCAACAAACATGCATTAACCATTTTACGAAGTATGTGTCCAGATAACCCAAAATCTCGATAATTTGCTCTTGGTCTTCCGGTCGAAAAACAACGTCGATGAAGACGTGTAGGTGCACTATTACGCGGTAGTGACTTTCTAACTTTCCATGAATTTCCCATTTATCACTTAACGACGGAACTTTGCTTATTTCTTTTTTTGAGGATCGGCGAATCAAATGATATTTTTGTTCCAATTTTTGTCTCTTTCTTCTCCCTCTGAATCAAACTTTCTCCTTGCCATTATAATGGTTCATTTCCTATTAGTATCAATGATACAAGTCGGATCCTAGATGTAGAAATATAAGAAGGCAGTTACCCTTCTCCATAGAAGGAAATGAGATTTTGCGGATACAAAAAAGAATTACATTAACCAAATTTTGCGTCTGATGTAGAGGCAATCAAGAAAGCTGCATAAGTAAATATATAACCTACAGAAAAAGTGGGCTAATCCAACCAATCTTGCTTGCACAATGGAAAGAGCCACTGGTTTATCTCTCTCCATCGAATCAAATTAGCCAAAGGTGTGCGTTCATGAGCCCATGCTAAAGTTTCAATCAATTCCAGCCAATATCCGCGCCAGGAGATTAAGAACATAAATCCAGTAGCCCAAACATCAAGATGTCCAAATAAGAACATCCACGCCCAGACTGATAAACTATTCATACCAAAGGGGTTATATCCATTGATAAGTTGTGAAGAGTTTAACCATAGATAATCTCTTAACCATCCCATCAAATAGGTAGAAGATTCGTTAAACTGTGAGATATTACCCTGCCATAGTGTAATGTGTTTCCCAATGCCAATAAAAAGTAACCCAGCCAATGGTATTTAACATCCAGAAAACTGCCAATAAATAAAATGCGTCCCAAGCCGAAATATCACAAGTACCACCTCGTCCCGGACCATCGCAAGGAAAACTATAACCAAAATCCTTTTTATCCGGCATTAACTTGGAACCACGTGCATCCAAAGCACCTTTTACTAAGATCAATGTAGTTGTATGTAAACCTAGAGCAATAGCATGATGAACCAAGAAGTCTCCAGGCCCCATTGTTAAGAATAGAGAATTACTATTCTCATTAATAGCATTTAACCAACCAGGCAACCAGATGCTTCGTCCCGCATTGAACGCTGGACTATTCGTTGAAGATAAAAGTACATCGAATCCATATGAAGTTTTACCATGAGCAGATTGTATCCATTGGGCAAATATCGGTTCGATCAAGATTTGTTTCTCCGGAGTGCCAAAAGCAAGCATGACATCATTATGGACATAAAGTCCCAAAGTATGGAACCCCAGAAACAGGCTGGCCCAACTTAAATGCGATATTATAGCTTCCTTGTGGTCTAACATTCTTGCCAATACATTATCCTCATTCTGTTCTGGATTATAATCTCTAATAAAAAATATAGCTCCATGAGCAAAAGCTCCTGTCATAATGAATCCTGCGATGTATTGATGATGAGTATATAACGCAGCTTGAGTAGTAAAATCTTGCGCTATAAACGCATAAGCAGGTAAAGAGTACATGTGTTGAGCTAGCAAGGAAGTAATAACTCCTAAAGAGGCTAGAGCAAGGCCTAATTGAAAATGAAGTGAATTATTGATTGTGTCATAAAGACCCTTATGTCCACGCCCCAATCTACCCCGCGGAGGAATATGTGCTTCTAAGATCTCTTTTATACTGTGCGCAATCCCGAAGTTGGTCCTATACATGTGACCAGCTATCAGGAAAAGAATTGCAATAGCTAAATGATGGTGCGCAATATCGGTCAGCCATAAACTTTGCGTTTGTGGATGGAATCCCCCGAGAAGTGTTAGAATGGCAGTTCCTGCTCCTTGGGGGGTACCAAATAAATGACTACTGGAATCTGGGTTTTGAGCATAAAGATTCCACTGACCTGTAAAAAGTGGACCTAATCCTTGAGGATGTGGCAATACACCTAAAAAATTATTCCATCGAACGTATTCCCCCCTAGATCCCGGAATAGCGACATGGACTAAATGTCCTGTCCAAGCCAAGGAACTGACTCCGAATAGTCCTGACAAATGATGATTAAGGCGTGATTCGGCGTTTTTAAACCACGAAACGCTCGGTTTCCATTTCGCTTGTAGGTGTAACCATCCCGCTATTAAGGATATGGCAGAAAGAAATAATAGAAAAAGAGCTCCAGTATAAAGATCCCCATTAGTACGTAAACCGATTGTATACCACCACTGATAAACACCGGAATAGGCAATATTCACTGGGCCAAAAGCACCGCCTCGAGTAAATGCTTCTACAGCCGGTTGACCAAAATGAGGATCCCAAATTGCATGAGCAATAGGTCTTACATGTAAAGGATCCTGTACCCATGCCTCAAAATTTCCTTGCCAAGCTACATGAAACAGATTCCCGGAAGTCCACAGAAAAATTATTGCTAATTGTCCGAAATGAGAAGCAAAAATATTTTGATAAAGACGTTCCTCAGTAATATCATCATGACTCTCGAAGTCAAGTGCGGTAGCAATACCAAACCAAATACGACGAGTAGTGGGGTCCTGAGCTAAGCCTTGGCTAAACCTTGGAAATCTTAATGCCATAATGCTTTTCAAATCCTCCAAGCCATTATCCTACTGCAATAATTCTTGCTAAGAAGAATGCCCATGTTGTGGCAATTCCACCCAGAAGGTAATGGGTTACTCCTACAGCACGTCCCTGTACAATACTCAAGGCTCTAGGCTGAGTAGCAGGAGCAACTTTTAATTTATTATGAGCCCAAACGATGGATTCAATAAGTTCTTGCCAATAACCACGCCCGCTGAATAGAAACATTAAACTAAAAGCCCATACAAAATGGGCACCCAAGAAAAAAAGACCATATGCAGATAATGAAGAACCATAAGACTGAATTACCTGGGAGGCTTGCGCCCATAAGAAATCGCGGAGCCACCCATTAATGGTAATGGAACTCTGCGCAAAGTTTCCTCCTGTGATATGAGTTACTACCCCTTGATCGCTTATAGTACCCCAAACATCTGACTGCATTTTCCAACTGAAATGGAATATGACTACCGAAATTGCATTGTACATCCAGAATAGCCCCAAGAAGACATGATCCCAAGCGGATACTTGGCATGTCCCCCCTCTTCCAGGTCCATCACAAGGGAAACGAAAACCAAGATTTGCTTTATCCGGTATCAATCGTGAACTACGAGCAAATAGAACACCCTTTAGGAGTATCAATACCGTCACATGAATTGTAAATGCATGAATGTGATGGACCAAAAAATCCGCAGTTCCTAATGGAATAGGTAACAAAGCAACCTTGCCGCCCACTGCCACTAAATCACCACCACCCCAAGTCAAACTGGTGCTTGTTGTTGCACCACGGGCCGTTGTGTTCGGTGCTAAAGCGTGGGTATTTTGTATCCATTGAGCAAAGATGGGTTGTAATTGTATAGCGGTATCTGAAAACATATCTTGGGGTCGCCCTAAAGCGCTCATGGTATCATTATGAATATACAAACCAAAACTGTGAAAGCCTAATAAAATACATACCCAGTTGAGATGTGATATGATTGCATCGCGATGGCTAAGGACACGATCTAATAGATCGTTGTATCGAGTAGTTGGATCATAGTCTCTTACCATAAAAATGGCTGCATGCGCAGCAGCACCAACTATGAGAAATCCACCAATCCACATGTGATGTGTGAACAATGACAGTTGTGTCCCATAGTCGGTAGCTAGGTATGGATAAGGAGGCATAGAATACATATGGTGAGCTACAACAATGGTCAAAGAGCCTAACATAGCTAAGTTAATTGATAATTGAGCATGCCATGAAGTTGTTAGGATCTCATATAGACCTTTATGACCCTGGCCTGTAAATGGACCTTTATGGGCCTCTAAGATCTCTTTTTATACCATGACCAATCCCCCAGTTGGTCCTATACATGTGACCAGCTATCAGGAAAAGAATTGCAATAGCTAAATGATGGTGCGCAATATCGGTCAGCCATAAACCGCCAGTTACTGGATCTAATCCTCCACGAAAAGTAAGAAATTCCGCGTATTTTGACCAATTCAAGGTGGAAAATGGGGTTGCTCCCTCGGCAAAACTGGGATAAAGTTGAGCCAAAAGATCCCGATTCAAGATAAATTCATGTGGAAGTGGGATCTCCTTTGGATCTACTCCAGCATTTAGAAATTGGTTAATCGGTAAAGATACATGTACTTGATGCCCGGCCCAAGAAAGAGATCCAAGTCCTAGTAATCCTGCCAAATGGTGATTCAACATAGATTCTACATCTTGGAACCAAGCCAATTTTGGAGCAGCTTTGTGATAATGAAACCAACCAGCAAAAAGCATTAAGGCTGCAAAGACTAATGCACCAATTGCGGTACAATAAAGTTGTAATTCACTAGTTATTCCAGATGCTCGCCAAATCTGAAAAACCAGAGGTTATTTGTATTCCTCGGAAACCCCCGCCTACATCACCATTCAATATTTCTTGGCCCACTATTGGCCAAACCACCTGGGCACTAGGTCCAATGTGAGTTGGATCGCTTAGCCATGCTTCATAATTGGAAAAACGAGCACCATGGAAATACATGCCACTCAGCCAAAGAAAGATGATAGAGAGTTGGCCGAAATGGGCACTAAATACTTTTCGGGAAATCTCCTCCAAATCACTAGTATGGCTATCGAAATCATGAGCATCAGCATGTAGGTTCCAGATCCAAGTAGTAGTATCAGGTCCCTTAGCTATTGTTCTTGAGAAATGACCGGGTTTTGCCCATTCCTCGAAAGAAGTTTTTATGGGATCCCTATCTACCAAAATTTTTACTTCTGGTTCCGGCGAACGAATAATCATTGAGTCCTCCTCCTTCCGGACAACACATACAAAGAGACCTGCCAATATAACACATAATTAGTGAACTTATGAGAGATGTTTATATTGAGTTTCTTTCTCTTCTATCTCCCACCTATCTATTCCATATTTTCTTTAATCCATTTTCTTTAGTTATTCACTAGAACAATTATGATCCGGAAGTAAATCCGGGGCAAGTGTTCGGATCTATTATGACATAGGAGAGAGGCGCTCAACGGACCTTTTTGAATCTTCTAAAACCCTTTCTGGACTTTGAATTGAAATTCAATAATCTTTTTGTGCAACCTAGTGGATTCAGATTTAAATTAGAAATTCCTAGATGGAACTAATTTCATTTTCTGTCTTAAATAGAAGATATTATTATGCACTCCATTTCCAATCACGTGAGCAGTCATTAGCATTGCTAGACGACATACTGGTATTTCTATTTAGTTTTTGAGGGTCTCTTTTTTTAGTTTCAATTTTAGTTTGAATAACAGAAAAAGGGGGGAGTTCTCTACTGTATCCACATATCATTTATCTCTACGAAATACCAGACGAAATAGAACGATTTTAGAAGGGATATAATGAAATTTTTTTCGATTGGCTGTTCCTATAGCCTATAAGAAATTAGAAATGATCCGTTTTATTGGACTGATGGAGACAACAAACAATTAATTACAACAAATTAAAATGAAATATATTAAAATGAAATATATATATATATAATAGAAAATCAAAATATAATAGAAAATCAAAAATAAAAATAATAGAAAATCAAAATAAAAAGAAAATCGAAATAGAATAAATATAAAAAAAAATAGAAAATCAAAATAATAATTAGAAAAAAAAAAAAATAAACAGAGTGTTCTTATTCAAAACGCCCTGTGATCTTCAACCAATTCTGTGCTTCAATATAATTACCAGGGGTAAGGGCTATAGCTTGTTTCCAATATTCAGCGGCTTGATCAAACCAAGCCTCCGCAATCTCAGAATCTCCCTGTCGAATGGCCTGTTCTCCGCGGTCGGAATAGGTGAGTAAATTCCTTCCCTTAGAACCGTACTTGAGAGTTTCCTACCTCATACGGCTCAGCAGTCAATTCTTTTGACGTTCCATTTTTTTTTTCTTTTTCTGGAGTTAACCAAAAGAAAATAGGTTAATTACATAAGTTTCAAACTTGAATTTTGATTAATAAAGAGTTTCATCTCTTTTTTTATAGTTTTATCTTTTCTCCTACCTTCAGAAGAATAAAACATCGATATTAACACTCTCATTCTAATTTTCTGAAAGGTAACTATCTCGATTTCATATATCATATACTTTCCTATATGATATATCCATTTCTATAGTATATAGAATCTTTGAGAAAGACTTTTTTTCATAAGAAAGAAAAGACTTACTATCTTTGGGATCTGATACTACACCGCTGCTCAAAACCTTAGGGGATCGACTTTATTACATAAGTGGATTCCTAACTTTTGTATCATGATATATTTTGTATCATGATATAAGTAAGCAGTTCTTATTGTATCGGCACAAAACCTCGCCAATTGATCTTTACGGTGCTTACTCTATCAATTAGATCTTTTATCCATAGAAAAAAAAGTATCTAGGCATATCCATATTTCTTCATTTTTTGACTTCTATGAAGTTTTTTTCTTTGCTACAGCTGATAAAAATCGTTGTTTTGGACGATATATATGTACAAAGCCTATTTTTTCTAGTATTTCTTATTTTTCTAGTATTTATTAGCCGATTTGCTCGTTCTTTTTTTTTTTTCTTTCTATAGTGGAGATAGTCGCACGTAATGACAGATCACGGCCATATTATTAAAAGCTTGGGGTAAGAACGGATTTCGTTCGAGTGCCCGAAAATAATATTCTAAAGCTTTCGTATGTTCTCCGTTACTTGTGTGAATAAGGCCTATGTTATAAAGTATATAACTTCGATCATAGGGATCAATTTCCAGTCGCATAGCCTCATAATAATTCTGTAAAGCTTCCGCATAATTTCCTTCAGATTGCGCCGACATCCGTTACGGTCGTCATTCGGTTCAAAGAATCTCCGTTCCAGAACCGTACGTGAGATTTTCATCTCATACGGCTCCTCCTTTATGTGTATAATGATAAAAATGAATACATCAAATCAAAAAAGATTGCAGTATTCTTTCTCATTATCAACTGTGCAGGGCTAGTGTTTTTACAAGAAATCTCTAGCCAACCTTCCTGTAAAAGATCTTTTCTTAACATCAAGTATGTTGGTACTGGATAAAAAAAGGTAACTCCAACAATATCTTTGTCCTCAACGCCGCTTAATTTCCCGGAATTAGTCACTTCAACAGCCTTCGATGGTTATACGGGTATCCAAAAATACGAACGAGATGGATGTTTGTTGTCCCAACCATTCTTGTTAGTCCCGATCCCGAAAAGAAAGGAAGGATATTTTTTTTTTTTTTTTACAAAGTTTTCGTGTTGTTGATTCCTAAGCGTAGTGCTTCTTCCCCCATGCCGCCTATTGCTACTAGTGGAGTAGGGTTAACCTAACCCCATAGTATAGGTATAACCTTTCGCTTAATACTAAAAATCTATAATTGAAGCATATGAGGCTGCATTAATCGGGGATACACGACAGAAGGAATTTTTCGTTTTATTTACAAACTTCACCTTCAGCAAGCGTAGGTTTTTTCCATTTTTTTCCGAATAATGTGTCTTTCTCCTAAGTCGAGATCGGTAAAAAAAAGAATAATCAAATCGCACCATCTCTGTAATAAGTGAATGCCTCTTTTTCTCCTGAGGTTGTCGGAATTATTCGTAATAAGATATTGGCTACAATAGAAAAGGTCTTGTCAATAAAATTTCCATTTATCCGAGATCTAGGCATAGGTAGTAATCCATTCGAAAATTGAATTCTTTATCGCGTGAGAGAAGAATCCCACAAACAAAGGAATTGTACAATACAGTACGAAATAACGTAAAAACAGACTCATTAATGAATTTTTTTTAGCCTACCGCCTCGAAGTCGGTTTTTTTGATAAAAATTTTTTCTTTCTTTATAGTTCGAATTGATTATAGGCGCCTATCCAAAAATGGAATACGAATGACTCACTATTGACCCGGTTTCCGGGCCATAATCATTTTGTAGGAGAGATGGCCGAGTGGTTCAAGGCGTAGTATTGGAACTGCTATGTAGGCTTTTTGTTTACCGAGGGTTCGAATCCCTCTCTCCGTACCTTGCCTAATTCATCAATGTTACTGACCGCAATGTCTCAAATGACAATGGATACTATTATTCCAACTTTATTTGGTATGGATTTTCAATTCCAAAATTCTTTCTGTAATATGCAAAATACTGGAAAAAGTGGACAAGGAATGAAAATCGTCCTATATCCATGTCTATGATACATGAATGGGAGAAAATCCTGGGATCAAAACTCTTGTTATTTTAGTTAGTTTTAAGTCTGACGAGAATAATATTCTACAACCAGCAATTCATTTATTTTCAAACCAACCCATTGACTATCTATTATTTGATTTACTAATCCTTTATATTGGAATGGATGAAGAGTCAAATGGGTTGGCAATTCCTCACGGGGAGCTGAATCAAGATAATTTTGAATCAGAGCTTTAGATTTTTGTTCATCTTTCGCTGTAATAATATCTTGAGGTTTGCAGCGATAACTTGGTATATCTACTATACGACCATTAACTAAAACATGTCTATGGTTAACTAATTGGCGGGCTTGAGGAATAGTCAAAGCCATACCCAATCGAAAAAGTATGTTATCCAAACGCATTTCAAGTAATTGTAGTAAAACCTGACCGGTTGACCCTTTCGCTTTTCCGGCGATACGAATGTATTTAAGCAATTGTCGTTCTGTAAGACCATAATGAAAACGCAATTTTTGTTTTTCTTCTAAACGAATACGATATTGAGATTTTTTACCGGAGCGCGATTGGTTTCTAAGTTCGCTTCCGACTGTAGACTTTTTACTAGTTAGTCCAGGTAAAGCCCCCAGACGGCGTATTTTTTTGAAACGAGGCCCTCTGTAGCGTGACATAAAGACTCCTTTTTTAAATTGAAAATTTCCTAAATCGAAATTAAAACTAAACTAAATGACAAATATGATAAATGAAGCGAAATCTACTAAAGTATTGTAGTACAAAGAAGAATTATATGAATTCTATCAATATCTGAACCTTATTCTATTGTATAGAGAAAATAAAAAAGGAGGTTCTTTTCTTGAGTTGTTCTACAGAGATCGAACTACCCCAATTTTTTTATGCCTAAAAAGACATTATCCATTTTGTAAAAATAAAAACAACAAAAAGAGAAAAGCCGGCTATCGGAATCGAACCGATGACCATCGCATTACAAATGCGATGCTCTAACCTCTGAGCTAAGCAGGCTCATATAACAGAAAATGCGCATGCATAGGAATTTAATAAACTAGTAGGATCTTAGTTATTAACTGTTTCTTATCCTTTAGCTATTCAGAACATAATTAAATTATTACGAATTTAGAAAATAAATATTATTTGAAATTCTAGGACAAGACATAAAGAGCATGACAATTTGAATTATATTATTTTTACTTCTTATAGTATAATTTTTTTTTTTTTTTTTACTTTTTTCTTTCACTTTAAATATATATTATATATTTAAATATTTAAATATAATATTATTTATAGATATTATTTATAGAATAATATTCTCAAAGAATATTCAAATTCGAAAAAAGGATTTGAATTTATTATTATTTAGAATAATGAACAATTCCATTCCATTAAACAGTAATTTTAATTACAATATTCTTATACATTAAGATTTAATATCTATAATGTATAGATTTATACATTAG
>JAVHNO010000022.1:25000-30000 GCA_031439595.1 Pterocarpus santalinus | reverse complement strand
AAAATTCGTCCTAGAGTTGCTCCGCCGACTGGAACACTTAGAGGAGCTCCCGTGTCAATCACTTCCATTCCTCTCATTAGACCATCCGTAGCACTCATAGCTACAGCTCTAACTCGATTATTTCCTAATAATTGCTGTACTTCACAAGTCACGTTAATTTGTTGACCAACAGTATCTCGACCTTTTACTACCAGAGCGTTGTAAATATTTGGCATCTTCCCTGGGGGGAAAGCAACATCCAATACCGGACCAATTATTTGGTCGATACGTCCCAGGTTCTTTTTTTCAAGCACAGAAACCTCAGGACCAGAAGTTATTCTCATATTAAAATATATCCATTTTTTAGATTAGAAGATTTTTGAAATCAAAAAGAAATGCTCGATAACAAAGTAAGTTGATCGGTTAATTCAATAATAAATAAGAAATCGGAGTTAGTACTCCATTTTCTTGGTACCATCCAAACAATTCAATTGTTTAACGTACTCCATTTCAATGATTGAATTTTAAAATTTCAACCAAGTCATTAATATATATTTTAATTGGATGAAATCTTTCGAAAGTCTTTCATTTGTCTATAATTATAGACAATACCATCCATATTTTCTATGGAATTCGAACCTGAACTTTATTTACGATTCGGTTCTTCTATATCATTGGCCCTTATTTCTCATATTTCATGAGCATACGATTTATACCTAGCATTCTTTTTTTTTACTATTTCTTTTCGTGGGCGAATTCTGCCTATTTTTACATCTAGGATTAACATATACAACATATATCACTGTCAAGGTCAAGAGTGAATTTCTTATTATTTAGATTAGATATTTCGATTCAAAAAAAGAATAAGAGATTCTAAATTTGAAAAAAAAAAAACAAGGATTGGGTTGCGCCATACATATGAAAGAGTATACAATAATGATGTATTTGGCAAATCAAATACCATGGTTTAATAACAAACCATTCGGATTTATTGATAATATTAGTTGATCATTTTTTGAAAGATTCCTGTGAAGTGAAAGGTTTCATTAACTACTAAGTAGTGTCGAGTAGATCTTGTTGTTGCGATAATTCTGAATTCATGAGTTGTAGGGAGGGATTTATGTCACCACAAACAGAGACTAAAGCAAGTGTTGGGTTCAAAGCTGGTGTTAAAGATTATAAATTGACTTATTATACTCCTGACTATGAAACGAAAGATACTGATATCTTGGCAGCATTCCGAGTAACTCCTCAACCTGGAGTTCCTCCTGAAGAAGCGGGTGCCGCGGTAGCTGCCGAATCTTCTACTGGTACATGGACAACTGTTTGGACCGATGGGCTTACCAGTCTTGATCGTTACAAAGGACGATGCTACAACATTGAGCCCGTTGCTGGAGAAGAAAATCAATATATTGCTTATGTAGCTTATCCCTTAGACCTTTTTGAAGAAGGTTCTGTTACTAACATGTTTACTTCCATTGTAGGTAATGTATTTGGGTTCAAGGCCCTGCGCGCCCTACGTCTGGAAGATTTGCGAATCCCTACTTCTTATATTAAAACTTTCCAAGGTCCGCCTCACGGCATCCAAGTTGAAAGAGATAAATTAAACAAGTATGGCCGTCCCCTATTGGGATGTACTATTAAACCTAAATTGGGGTTATCCGCTAAGAATTACGGTAGAGCAGTTTATGAATGTCTCCGCGGTGGACTTGATTTTACCAAAGATGATGAAAATGTGAATTCCCAACCATTTATGCGTTGGAGGGACCGTTTCTTATTTTGTGCCGAAGCAATTTATAAAGCACAGGCCGAAACAGGTGAAATCAAAGGGCATTATTTGAATGCTACTGCAGGTACATGCGAAGAAATGATAAAAAGAGCTGTATTTGCTAGAGAATTGGGCGCTCCTATCGTAATGCATGATTACTTAACAGGGGGATTCACTGCAAATACTAGCTTGGCTCATTATTGCCGGGATAATGGGCTACTTCTTCATATCCATCGTGCAATGCACGCAGTTATCGATAGACAGAAGAATCATGGTATGCACTTTCGTGTACTAGCTAAAGCGTTACGTTTGTCTGGTGGAGATCATATTCACGCCGGTACCGTAGTAGGTAAACTTGAAGGGGAAAGAGAGATTACTTTAGGTTTTGTTGATTTACTACGTGATGATTTTATTGAAAAAGATCGAAGCCGTGGTATTTATTTCACTCAGGATTGGGTTTCTCTACCTGGTGTTATCCCCGTTGCTTCGGGGGGTATTCACGTTTGGCATATGCCTGCTCTGACCGAGATCTTTGGAGATGATTCCGTACTCCAATTCGGTGGGGGAACTTTAGGGCATCCTTGGGGAAATGCACCTGGTGCCGTAGCTAATCGAGTAGCTCTCGAAGCATGTGTACAAGCTCGGAATGAGGGTCGTGATCTTGCTCGTGAGGGTAATGAAATCATCCGTGAGGCTAGCAAATGGAGTCCTGAATTAGCTGCTGCTTGTGAAGTATGGAAGGAGATCAAATTTGAATTCCCAGCAATGGATACTTTGTAATCCAGTGATTACCGTTCGTTCCATTAATTGCAATTAAACTCGGCTCAATCTTCTTTTACTAAAATAAAAGGATTGAGCCGAATACAATACAAAGATACTTATTGCATAAATATATATATACATATATATTATTTCTTATTTATTTTATATTTCTTTTTATTTTTTCAAATTTCTAATTTTTTCTTATTTTATTAGATTATTAGATTTTCTTTTTTATATTATTATTATTTTAGTTTCGAATAGGATTCATATTTCGAATAGAATTCATATTCGAAATTAATATATATATGGAGTAATTAAATAAAAAGAAATAATAGAATTAATAATTCTATAATAGAATTATTAATTCTATTATAGAATTAAAAAATCTTTTAAGAATATTAAATTTAAGAATATTAAATAATATCAAATGGAATATATTTCTATAAAAGATTGCTCAAAAAAAAAATATAATAATAATACTATCTCATTTTCGAATTTGAATTCGTTTGTTTTCTCGATTCTACTCTTTTTTTTCAACACTAATATTGACAACAGTCTATCAAACAAATATAATCCGATCGATGAATAAATCGATCGATTTATTCACGTTACAGAGGCTTTTTTTTTACTTCAGCAAATGGTGAGTTCGTTAGATTTTCTGTGATACAAACATGAACTTTTTGATTCAAAGGTAAATATAAATAAAATAATAATAATAATAAATTACAAAAATAATGTATACCACTCTAGACAAGGGGGTGGTCCATTTTTTTTTGATTGTATCTACACATCCTTTTTTTTTTTGGGGGGGGGTTGCTAACTCAATGGTAGAGTACTCGGCTTTTAAGTGCGACTCCATTTTTTACACATTTTTATGAAGCAGCAATTGTTTCGTCCATACCCTCGGTAGGGTTTGTAAGACCACGACTGATCCAGAGAGGAATGAATGGGAAAAGCAGCATGTCGTATCAATGGCGAATTCGAATAATATTTCATTCTTATTCGATCCGACCATAATTTTTGTTTGAATTCTTGGCTCGGAACAAAAAAAGATTCAGTTGGGTTTAATTAATAAAGGGATAGAGCTTGGCAACTCCAATTATAGGGAAACAAAAAGCAACGAGCTTTCATTTTTTCATTCGAATGATTACCCCATCTAATTGTACGTTAAAAATGGATTAGTGCTTGATGCGGGAAAAGCTTTTCCCATGAATGGATTATTTATTTTTGTTATGAGTCCTAACTATTAGCTATTCTCCATTATGGGGTGGCGAGAAATGTGTAGAAGAAAGAGTATATTGATAAATATTTTTTTTTTCCAAAATCAAAAGAGCGATTGGGCTGATAAAATAAAGGATTTCTAACTAGCTTGTTATCCTAGAACAATTAGATGGAAAAGCGAGTGGAGAGAGTCCGTTGATAGGTTTTCTTTTCTAGGTATCTATTCATATTCGTTCTAATTCGAATATATAATAGAATAAATACCCTGTTTTGACTGTATCGCACTATGTATCATTTGATAATCCAATCAATCTTTGATCCTTTGACAAAATCGAATTTAAAAAATGAAACAATATCAAATATATTTAGAACTAGATAGATCTCGCCAACGGAGCTTCCTATACCCACTTATTTTTCGGGAGTCTATTTTTGGACTCGCCTATGGTCATGATTTAAATATAAATCGATCCATTTTTGTGGAAAATGTGGATTATGATAAGAAATCTAGTTTACTAATTGTAAAACGTTTAATTACTCGAATGTATCAACAGAATCATTTGATCCTTTTTGCTAATGATTCTAACAAAAATCCATTTTGGGGGTATAACAAGAATTTGTATTCTCAAATAATATCGGAGGGTTTTGCCGTCGTCGTGGAAATTCCATTTTCCGGACAATTAAGTTCTTCTTTAGAGAAGGCGGAAATCGTCAAATCTTTTCAAAATTTGCGATCAATTCATTCCATTTTTTCCTTTTTCGAGGATAAATTTACATATTTAAATTTTGTTTCAGATGTACGAATACCCTATCCTATCCATCTGGAAATCTTAGTTCAAAGCCTTCGATACTGGGTGAAAGATCCCCCCTTCTTTCATTTATTAAGATTGTTTCTTTATGAGTATTGTAATTGGAATAGTCTTATTACTCAAAAAAAAGGGATTTCCACTTTTTCAAAAAGTAATCCAAGATTTTTCTTGTTCCTATATAATTTTTATGTATGTGAACACGAATCCATCTTCCTTTTTCTACGTAAGAAATCCTCTCATTTACGATTAAACTCTTATAGCGTTCTTTTTGAGCGAATCTATTTCTATGCAAAAATCGAACATCTTGTGGAAGTCTTTTCTAAAAATTTTTCGTCTACCTTATCCTTCTTCAAGGATCCTTTGATTCATTATGTTAGATATCAAGGAAAATCCATTCTGGCTTCAAAGAATGCGCCTCTTTCGATGAATAAATGGAAATACTATCTCATCTATTTCTGGCAATG
>JAVHNO010000022.1:15000-17500 GCA_031439595.1 Pterocarpus santalinus | reverse complement strand
TCTCTGAGAGCTCTTTCCTGATTCCGAAAGAGAGTACTCGGGTTCTCCCAATAACTAAAAAGTGTATCATGCCTGAATCTAACTGGGGTTCGCGGTGGTGGAGGAACTGGATCGGAAAAAAGAGGGATTCTAGTTGTAAGATATCTAATGAAACCGTCGCTGGAATTGAGATCTCATTCAAAGAGAAAGATATCAAATATCTGGAGTTTCTTTTTGTATATTATATGGATGATCCGATCCGCAAGGACCATGATTGGGAATTTTTTGATCGTCTTTCTCCGAGGAAGAGGCGAAACATAATCAACTTGAATTCGGGACAGCTATTCGAAATCTTAGTGAAAGACTGGATTTATTATCTCATGTTTGCTTTTCGTGAAAAAATACCAATTGAAGTGGAGGGTTTCTTCAAACAACAAGGGGCTGGGTCAACTGCTCAATCAAATGATATTGAGCATGTTTCCCATCTCTTCTTGAGAAACAAGCGGGCTATTTCTTTGCAAAATTGTGCTCAATTTCATATGTGGCAATTCCGCCAAGATCTCTTCGTTAGTTGGGGGAAGAATCCGCACGAATCGGATTTTTTGAGGAGCATATCGAGAGAGAATTGGATTTGGTTAGACAATGTGTGGTTGGTAAACAAGGATCGGTTTTTTAGCAAGGTACGGAATGTATCATCAAATATTCAATATGATTCTACGAGATCTAGTTTCATTCAAGTAACGGATTCTAGCCAATTGAAAGGATCTTCTGATCAATCCAGGCATCATTTCGATTCCATTAGGAATGAGGATTCGGAATATCACACATTGATCAATCAAAGAGAGATTCAACAACTAAAAGAAAGATCGATTCTTTGTTGGGATCCTTCCGTTCTTCAAACGGAACGAACAGAGATAGAATCGGAGCGATTCCCTAAATGCCTTTCTGGATATTCCTCAATGTGCCGACTATTCATGGAACGTGAGAAGCAGATGAATAATCATCTGCTTCCGGAAGAAATCGAAGAATTTCTTGGGAATCCTACAAGAGCCAATCGTTCTTTTTTCTCTGACAGATGGTTAGAACTGCATCTGGGTTCGAATCCTACTGAGAGGTCTACTAGAGATCAGAAATTGCT
This sequence comes from Pterocarpus santalinus, assembly GCA_031439595.1. Taxonomy (NCBI): domain Eukaryota; kingdom Viridiplantae; phylum Streptophyta; class Magnoliopsida; order Fabales; family Fabaceae; genus Pterocarpus; species Pterocarpus santalinus. Next base: position 16,383 of record JAVHNO010000022.1, on the reverse strand, counting down.
GAAGAAAGAACAAGATGTTTCTTTTGTTCTTTCCGGGCGATCGGAAAATAAAGAAATGGTTAATATATTCAAGATAATTATGTATTTACAAAATACTGTCTCAATTCATCCTATTTCATCAGATCCGGGATGGGATATGGTTCCGAAGGATGAACTGCGCAGTTCCAATAAGATTTCATTCTTGAACAAAAATCCATTTTTTGGTTTATTTCATCTATTCCATGACCGGAACAGGGGGGGATACACGTTACACCACGATTTTGAATCAGAAGAGAGATTTCAAGAAATGGCAGATCTATTCACTCTATCAATAACCGAGCCGGATCTGGTGTATCATAAGGGATTTGCCTTTTCTATTGATTCCTCCGGATTGGATCAAAACCATTCTTGAATGAGGTATTCAACTCCAGGGATGAATCGAAAAATAAATCTTTATTGGTTCTACCTCCTCTTTTTTATGAAGAGAATGAATCTTTTTATCGAAGGATCATACAAAAATGGGTCCGGACCTCTTGCGGGAATGATTTGGAAGATCCAAAACCCAAAATAGTGGTATTTGCTAGCAACAACATAATGGAGGCAGTCAATCAATATAGATTGATCCGAAATCTGATTCACATCCAATATAGCACCTATGGGTACATAAGAAATGTATTGAATCGATTCTTTTTAATGAATCGATTCGATCGCAACTTCGAATATGGAATTCAAAGGTATCAAATAGGAAATGATACTCTGAATCATAGAACTATAATGAAATACACGATCAACCAACAGTTATCAAATTTGAAAAAGAGTCAGAAGAAATGGTTCGATCCTCTTATTTTGATTTCTCGAACCGAGAGATCCATGAATCGGGATCCTAATGCATATAGATACAAATGGTCCAATGGGAGCAAGAATTTCCAGGAACATTTGGAACATCTCATTTCTGGGCAGAATAGCCGTTTTCAAGTAGTGTTCGATCGATTACGTATTAATCAATATTCGATTGATTGGTCTGAGGTTATCGACAAAAAAGATTTGTCTAAGTCACTTTGTTTCTTTTTGTCCAAGTTACATCTTTTTTTGTCCAAGTTTCTTCTCTTTTTGTCTAACTCACTTCCTTTTTTCTTTGTGAGTTTCGGGAGTATCCCCATTCATAGGTCCGAGATCCACATCTATGAATTGAAAGGTCCGAATGATCCACTCTGTAATCAGTTGTTAGAATCAATAGGTCTTCAAATCGTTCATTTGTAAATGGAAACCCTTATTATTGGATGGCCATGATACTTCCCAAAAATCGAAATTCTTGATCAATGGAGGAACAATATCACCATCTTTTTTCAATAAGATACCAAAGTGGATGATTGACTCATTCCATACTAGAAAGAATCGCAGGAA
>JAVHNO010000219.1:0-12329 GCA_031439595.1 Pterocarpus santalinus | reverse complement strand
AAGTCTTAATGATTAAGGAATTGGTTTCTCTTTATTCTTTAAGTTCTTGTGGCCATCGATTCGAATCAAGTCTTAATCCAAAAGGAATTGGTTTCTTATTCTCCTTTTTTCTCTGTTTACAATTGATTGGAAGCAAGTCTTAATGATTAAGGAATTGGTTTCTCTTTCTTCTTTAAGTTCTTTTGGCCATTGATTGCAATCACAAGTCTTAATCCCAAAGGAATTAGTTTCTCATTCACCATTGTGTTCCTTTTGCAATTGATTGGAAGCAAGTCATAATGATTAAGGAATTGGTTTCTCTTTATTCTTTAAGTTCTTCTGGCCATCGATTCGAATCAAGTCTTAATCCAAAAGGAATTGGTTTCTTATTCTCCTTTTTGTTCCTTTTACAATTGATTGGAAGCAAGTCTTAATGATTAAGGAATTGGTTTCTCTTTCTTCTTTAAGTTCTTTTGGCCATTGATTGCAATCAAGTCTTAATCCAAATGGAATTTGTTTCTCATTGCCCTTTATGTTCCTTTTGCAATTGATTGGAAGCAAGTCTTAGTCCTTAAGGAATTGGTTTCTCTTTCTGCTTGAAGTTCTTTTGGCCATCGATTAGAATCAAGTCTTAATCCAAACGGAATTGGTTTCTCATTCACCATTGTGTTCCTTTTGCAATTGATTGGAAGCAAGTCTTAATGATTAAGGAATTGGTTTCTCTTTCTTCTTTAAGTTGTTGTGGCCATCGATTGCAATCAAGTCTTAATCCAAAAGGAATTGGTTTCTCATTCTCCTTTTTGTTCCTTTTACAATTGATTGGAAGCAAGTCTTAATGATTAAGGAATTGGTTTCTCTTTCTTCTTTAAGTTCTTTTGGCCATTGATTGCAATCAAGTCTTAATCCCAAAGGAATTAGTTTCTCATTCACCATTGTGTTCCTTTTGCAATTGATTGGAAGCAAGTCATAATGATTAAGGAATTGGTTTCTCTTTATTCTTTAAGTTCTTCAGGCCATCGTTTCGAATCAAGTCTTAATCCAAAAGGAATTGGTTTCTTATTCTCCTTTTTGTTCCTTTTACAATTGATTGGAAGCAAGTCTTAATGATTAAGGAATTGGTTTCTCTTTCTTCTTTAAGTTCTTTTGGCCATTGATTGCAATCACAAGTCTTAATCCCAAAGGAATTAGTTTCTCATTCACCATTGTGTTCCTTTTGCAATTGATTGGAAGCAAGTCTTAATGATTAAGGAATTGGTTTCTCTTTCTTCTTTAAGTTCTTTCGCCATCGATTCAATCAAGTCTTAATCCAAAAGGAATTGGTTTCTTATTCTCCTTTTGTTCCTTTTACAATTGATTGGAAGCAAGTCTTAATGATTAAGGAATAGGTTTCTCTTTCTTCTTTAAGTTCTTGTGGCCATTAATTGCAATCACAAGTCTTAATCACAAAGGAATTAGCTTCTCATTCACCATTGTGTTCCTTTTGCAATTGATTGGAAGCAAGTCTTAATGATTAAGGAATTGGTTTCTCTTTCTTCTTTAAGTTCTTTTGGCCATTGATTGCAATCAAGTCTTAATCCAAAGGAATTGGATTCTCATTTTCCATTGTGTTCCTTTGCAATTGATTGGAAGCAAGTCTTAATGATTAAGGAATTGGTTTCTCTTTCTTCTTTAAGTTCTTTTGGCCAATGATTGGAATCAAATCTTAATCAAAAAGCAATTGGTTTCTTATTCTCCTTTGTGTTCCTTTTACAATTGATTGGAAGCAAGTCTTAATGATTAAGGCATTGGTTTCTCTTTCTTCTTTAAGTTCTTTTGGCCATTGATTGCAATCAAGTCTTAATCCCAAAGGAATTAGTTTCTCATTCACCATTGCGTTCCTTTTGCAATTGATTGGAAGCAAGTCTTAATGATTAAGGAATTGGTTTCTCTTCCTTCTTTAAGTTCTTTTGGCCCACGACTGCAAAGAAGTCTTAATCCGAAAGGAATTACTTTCTTATTCTCCTTTGTGTTCCTTTTACAATTGATTGGAAGCAAGTCTTAATGATTAAGGAATTGGTTTCTCTTTCTTCTTTAAGTTCTTTTGGCCATTGATTGCAATCAAGTCTTAAACCAAAAGGAATTGGTTTCTTATTCTCCTTTGTGTTCCTTTACAATTGATTGGAAGCAAGTCTTAATGATTAAGGAATTGGTTTCTCTTCTTCTTTGAGTTCTTTTGGGCATTGATTGCAATCAAGTCTTATTAATCCAAAGCGATTTGGTTTCTCATTCACCATTGTGTTCCTTTGCAATTGATTGAAGCAAGTCTTAATGATTAAGGAATTGGTTTCTCTTTCTTCTTTAAGTTCTTTGGCCATTGATTGAATCAAGTCTTAATCCAAAAGGAATTAGTTTCTCATTCACCATTGTGTTCCTTTGCAATTGATTGGAAGCAAGTCTTAATGATTAAGGAATTGGTTTCTCTTCTTCTTTAAGTTCTTTTGGCCATCGATTGCAATCAAGTCTTAATCCAAAAGGAATTGGTTTCTATTCTCCATTGTGTTCCTTTTTACAATTGATTGGAAGCAAGTCTTAATGATTAAGGAATTGGTTTCTCTTTCTTCTTTAAGTTCTTTTGGCCATTGATTGCAATCACAAGTCTTAATCCCAAAGGAATTAGTTTCTCATTCACCATTGTGTTCCTTTTGCAATTGATTGGAAGCAAGTCTTAATGATTAAGGAATTGGTTTCTCTTTCTTCTTTACGTTCTTCTGGCCATCGATTCGATCAAGTCTTAATCCAAAAGGAATTGGTTTCTTATTCTCCTTTTTGTTCCTTTTACAATTGATTGGAAGCAAGTCTTAATGATTAAGGAATTGGTTTCTCTTTTTTCTTTAAGTTCTTTTGGCCATTGATTGCAATCACAAGTCTTAATCCCAAAGGAATTAGTTTCTCATTCACCATTGTGTTCCTTTTTTTGCAATTGATTGGAAGCAAGTCATAATGATTAAGGAATTGGTTTCTCTTCTTCTTTAAGTTCTTTCCGCCATCGATTCAAATCAAGTCTTAATCCAAAAGGAATTGGTTTCTTATTCTCCTTTTTGTTCCTTTTACAATTGATTGGAAGCAAGTCTTAATGATTAAGGAATTGGTTTCTCTTTCTTCTTTAAGTTCTTTTGGCCATTGATTGCAATCACAAGTCTTAATCCCAAAGGAATTAGTTTCTCATTCACCATTGTGTTCCTTTTGCAATTGATTGGAAGCAAGTCTTAATGATTAAGGAATTGGTTTCTCTTTCTTCTTTACGTTCTTCTGGCCATCGATTCGAATCAAGTCTTAATCCAAAAGGAATTGGTTTCTTATTCTCCTTTTTTTTCCTTTTACAATTGATTGGAAGCAAGTCTTAATGATTAAGGAATTGGTTTCTCTTTCTTCTTTAAGTCTTTGGGCCATTGACTGCAATCACAAGTCTTAATCCCAAAGGAATTAGTTTCTCATTCACCATTGTGTTCCTTTTGCAATTGATTGGAAGCTAGTCTTAATGATTAAGGAATTGGTTTCTCTTTCTTCTTTGAGTTCTTGCCATCGATTCAATCAAGTCTTAATCCAAAAGGAATTGGTTTCTTATTCTCCTTTTTGTCCCTTTTGACAATTGATTGGAAGCAAGTCTTAATGATTAAGGAATTGGTTTCTCTTTCTTCTTTAAGTTCTTTTGGCCATTGATTGCAATCACAAGTCTTAATCCCAAAGGAATTAGTTTCTCATTCACCATTGTGTTCCATTTGCAATTGATTGGAAGCAAGTCTTAATGATTAAGGAATTGGTTTCTCTTTCTTCTTTAAGTTCTTCTGGCCATCGATTCGAATCAAGTCTTAATCCAAAAGGAATTGGTTTCTTATTCTCCTTTTGTTCCTTTTACAAATGATTGGAAGCAAGTCTTAATGATTAAGGAATTGGTTTCTCTTTCTTCTTTAAGTTCCTTTGGCCATTGATTGCAATCACAAGTCTTAATCCCAAAGGAATTAGTTTCTCATTCACCATTGTGTTCCTTTTGCAATTGATTGGAAGCAAGTCTTAATGATTAAGGAATTGGTTTCTCTTTCTTCTTTAAGTTCGTGTGGCCATCGATTCAAATCAAGTCTTAATCCAAAAGGAATTGGTTTCTTATTCTCCTTTTTGTTCCTTTTACAATTGATTGGAAGCAAGTCTTAATGATTAAGGAATTGGTTTGTTTCTTCTTTAAGTTCTTTTGGCCATTGATTGCAATCACAAGTCTTAATCCCAAAGGAATTAGTTTCTCATTCACCATTGTGTTCCTTTTGCAATTGATTGGAAGCAAGTCTTAATGATTAAGGAATTGGTTTCTTTTTCTTCTTTAAGTTCTTCTGGTCATCGATTCCAATCAAGTCTTAATCCAAAAGGAATTGGTTTCTTATTCTCCTTTTTGTTCCTTTTACAATTGATTGGAAGCAAGTCTTAATGATTAAGGAATTGGTTTCTCTTTCTTCTTTAAGTTCTTTTGGCCATTGATTGCAATCACAAGTCTTAATCCAAAAGGAATTAGTTTCTCATTCACCATTGTGTTCCTTTTGCAATTGATTGGAAGCAAGTCTTAATGATTAAGGAATTGGTTTCTCTTTCTTCTTTAAGTTCTTCTGGCCATCAATTCGAATCAAGTCTTAATCCAAAAGGAATTGGTTTCTTATTCTCCTTTTTGTTGCTTTTACAATTGATTGGAAGCAAGTCTTAATGATTAAGGAATTGGTTTCTCTTTCTTCTTTAAGTTCTTTTGGCCATTGATTGCAATCACAAGTCTTAATCCCAAAGGAATTAGTTTCTCATTCACCATTGTGTTCCTTTTGCAATTGATTGGAAGCAAGTCTTAATGATTAAGGAATTGGTTTCTCTTTCTTCGTTAAGTTCATGCCATCGATTCAATCAAGTCTTAATCCAAAAGGAATTGGTTTCATATTCTCTACTTTGTTCCTTTTACAATTGATTGGAAGCAAGTCTTAATGATTAAGGAATTGGTTTCTCTTTCTTCTTTAAGTTCTTTTGGCCATTGATTGCAATCACAAGTCTTAATCCCAAAGGAATTAGTTTCTCATTCACCATTGTGTTCCTTTTGCAATTGATTGGAAGCAAGTCATAATGATTAAGGAATTGGTTTCTCTTTATTCTTTAAGTTCTTCAGGCCATCCTTTCGAATCAAGTCTTAATCCAAAAGGAATTGGTTTCTTATTCTCCTTTTTGTTCCTTTTACAATTGATTGGAAGCAAGTCTTAATGATTAAGGAATTGGTTTCTCTTCCTTCTTTAAGTTCTTTTGGCCATTGATTGCAATCACAAGTCTTAATCCCAAAGGAATTAGTTTCTCATTCACCATTGTGTTCCTTTTGCAATTGATTGGAAGCAAGTCTTAATGATTAAGGAATTGGTTTCTCTTTATTCTTTAAGTTCTTGTGGCCATCGATTCGAATCAAGTCTTAATCCAAAAGGAATTGGTTTCTTATTCTCCTTTTTGTTCGATTTACAATTGATTGGAAGCAAGTCTTAATGATTAAGGAATTGGTTTCTTCTTCTTTAAGTTCTTGGCCATTGATTGCAATCACAAGTCTTAATCCAAACGGAATTAGTTTCTCATTCACCATTGTGTTCCTTTTGCAATTGATTGGAAGCAAGTCATAATGATTAAGGAATTGGTTTCTCTTTCTGCTTGAAGTTCTTTTGGCCATCGATTCGAATCAAGTCTTAATCCAAAAGGAATTGGTTTCTTATTCTCCTTTTTGTTCCTTTTACAATTGATTGGAAGCAAGTCTTAATGATTAAGGAATTGGTTTCTCTTTTCTTCTTTAAGTTCTTTGGCCATTGATTGCAATCACAAGTCTTAATCCAAAAGGAATTAGTTTCTCATTCACCATTGTGTTCCTTTTTGCAATTGATTGGAAGCAAGTCTTAATGATTAAGGAATTGGTTTCTCTTTCTTCTTTAAGTTCTTTTGGCCATCGATTCAATCAAGTCTTAATCCAAAGGAATTGGTTTCTTATTCTCCTTGTTGTTCCTTTTACAATTGATTGGAAGCAAGTCTTAATGATTAAGGAATTGGTTTCTCTTTCTTCTTTAAGTTCCTTTGGCCATTGATTGCAATCACAAGTCTTAATCCCAAAGGAATTAGTTTCTCATTCACCATTGTGTTCCTTTTGCAATTGATTGGAAGCAAGTCTTAATGATTAAGGAATTGGTTTCTCTTTCTTCTTTAAGTTCTTTGCCATCGATTGCAATCAAGTCTTAATCCAAAAGGAATTGGTTTCTTATTCTCCTTTGTGTTCCTTTGCAATTGATTGGAAGCAAGTCTTAATGATTAAGGAATTGGTTTCTCTTTCTTCTTTAAGTTCTTTTGGCCATTGATTGCAATCAAGTCTTAATCCAAATGGAATTTGTTTCTTATTCTCCTTTTTATTCCTTTTACAATTGATTGGAAGCAAGTCTTAATGATTAAGGAATTGGTTTCTCTTCTTTTGAAGTTCTTTTGCCCATCGATTAGAATCAAGTCTTAATCCAAACGGAATTGGTTTCTCATTCACCATTGTGTTCCTTTTGCAATTGATTGGAAGCAAGTCTTAATGATTAAGGAATTGGTTTCTCTTTCTTCTTTAAGTTCTTCTGGCCATCGATTCGAATCAAGTCTTAATCCAAAAGGAATTGGTTTCTTATTCTCCTTTTTTTTCCTTTTACAATTGATTGGAAGCAAGTCTTAATGATTAAGGAATTGGTTTCTCTTTCTTCTTTAAGTTCTTTTGGCCATTGATTGCAATCAAGTCTTAAATCCCAAAGGAATTAGTTTCTCATTCACCATTGTGTTCCTTTTGCAATTGATTGGAAGCAAGTCTTAATGATTAAAGAATTGGTTTCTCTTTCTTCTTTAAGTTCTTCTGGCCATCGATTCGAATCAAGTCTTAATCCAAAGGGAATTGGTTTCTTATTCTCCTTTTTGTTCCTGTTACAATTGATTGCAAGCAACTCTTAATGATTATGCAATTCGTGTCTCTTTCTTCTTTAGGTCTTTTGGCCATTGATTGCAATCACAAGTCTTAATCCAAAGGAATTAGTTTCTCATTCACCATTGTGTTCCTTTTGCAATTGATTGGAAGCAAGTCATAATGATTAAGGAATTGGTTTCTCTTTATTCTTTAAGTTCTTCTGGCCATCGATTCGAATCAAGTCTTAATCCAAAGGGAATTGGTTTCTTATTCTCCTTTTTGTTCCTTTTACAATTGATTGGAAGCAAGTCTTAATGATTAAGGAATTGGTTTCTCTTTCTTCTTTAAGTTCTTTTGGCCATTGATTGCAATCACAAGTCTTAATCCCAAAGGAATTAGTTTCTCATTCACCATTGTGTTCCTTTTGCAATTGATTGGAAGCAAGTCTTAATGATTAAGGAATTGGTTTCTCTTATCTTTAAGTTCTTTGGCCATCGATTGAATCAAGTCTTAATCCAAAAGGAATTGGTTTCTTATTCTCCTTTATGTTCTTTTTACAATTGATTGGAAGCAAGTCTTAATGATTAAGGAATTGGTTTCTCTTTCTTCTTTAAGTTCTTTTGGCCATTGATTGCAATCAAGTCTTAATCCAAATGGAATTTGTTTCTCATTGCCCTTTATGTTCCTTTTGCAATTGATTGGAAGCAAGTCTTAGTCCTTAAGGAATTGGTTCCTCTTTATTCTTTAAGTTCTTTGGCCATCGATTGCAATCAAGTCTTAATCCTAAAGGAATTAGTTTCTTATTCTCCATTGTGTTCCTTTTGCAATTGATTGGAAGCAAGTCTTAATGATTAAGGAATTGGTTTCTCTTTTCTTCTTTAAGTTCTTTTGGCCATCGATTAGAATCAAGTCTTAATCCAAACGGAATTGGTTTCTTATTCTCCTTTTTGTTGCTTTTACATTTGATTGGAAGCAAGTCTTAATGATTAAGGAATTGGTTTCTCTTTCTTCTTTAAGTTGTTTTGGCCATTGATTGCAATCAAGTCTTAATCCAAACGGAATTGGTTTCTCATTCACCATTGTGTTCCTTTTGCAATTGATTGGAAGCAAGTCTTAATGATTAAGGAATTGGTTTCTCTTTCTTCTTTAAGTTCTTCTGGCCATCGATTCAATCAAGTCTTAATCCAAAGAATTGGTTTCTTATTCTCCATTGTGTTCCTTTACCATTGATTGGAAGCAAGTCTTAATGATTAAGGAATTGGTTTCTCTTCCTTCTTTAAGTTCTTTTGGCCATTGATTGCAATCAAGTCTTAATCCAAATGGAATTGGTTTCTCATTCTCACCTTTTGTTCCTTTAACAATTGATTGGAAGCAAGTTTTAATGATTAAGGAATTGGTTTCTCTTTCTTCTTTAAGTTCTTTTGGCCTTTGATTGAATCAAGTCATAATCCCAAAGGAATTAGTTTCTCATTCACCATTGTGTTCCTTTTGCAATTGATTGGAAGCAAGTCTTAATGATTAAGGAATTGGTTTCTCTTTATTCTTTAAGTTCTTCAGGCCATCGTTTCGAATCAAGTCTTAATCCAAAAGGAATTGGTTTCTTATTCTCCTTTTTGTTCCTTTTACAATTGATTGGAAGCAAGTCTTAATGATTAAGGAATTGGTTTCTCTTTCTTCTTTAAGTTCTTTTGGCCATTGATTGCAATCAAGTCTTAATCCCAAAGGAATTAGTTTCTCATTCACCATTGTGTTCCTTTTGCAATTGATTGGAAGCAAGTCTTAATGATTAAGGAATTGGTTTCTCTTTATTCTTTAAGTTCTTCTGGCCATCGATTCGAATCAAGTCTTAATCCAAAAGGAATTGGTTTCTTATTCTCCTTTTTGTTCCTTTTACAATTGATTGGAAGCAAGTCTTAATGATTAAGGAATTGGTTTCTCTTTCTTCTTTAAGTTCTTTTGGCCATTGATTGCAATCAAGTCTTAATCCAAATGGAATTAGTTTCTCATTCACCATTGTGTTCCTTTTGCAATTGATTGGAAGCAAGTCTTAATGATTAAGGAATTGGTTTCTCTTTTCTTCTTTAAGTTCTTTTGGCCATCGACTGCAAAGAAGTCTTAATCCCAAAGGAATTAGTTTCTCATTCACCGTTGTGTTCCTTTTGCAATTGATTGGAAGCAAGTCTTAATGATTAAGGAATTGGTTTCTCTTTCTGCTTGAAGTTCTTTTGGCCATCGATTAGAAACAAGTCTTAATCCAAACGGAATTGGTTTCTCATTCACCATTGTGTTCCTTTTGCAATTGATTGGAAGCAAGTCTTAATGATTAAGGAATTGGTTTCTCTTTCTTCTTTAAGTTCTTTTGGCCATTGATTCCAATCACAAGTCTTAATCCAAACGGAATTGGTTTCTCATTCACCATTGTGTTCCTTTTGCAATTGATTGGAAGCAAGTCTTAATGATTAAGGAATTGGTTTCTCTTTCTTCTTTAAGTTCTTTTGGCCATTGATTAATCTCAAGTCTTAATCCAAAGGAATTGGTTTCTTATTCTCCATTGTGTTCCTTTTGCAATTGATTGGAAGCAAGTCTTAATGATTAAGGAATTGGTTTCTCTTCTTCTTTAAGTTCTTTTGCCATTGATTGCAATCAAGTCTTAATCCAAAAGGAATTGGTTTCTCATTCTCCTTTGTGTTCCTTTTTGCAATTGATTGGAAGCAAGTCTTAATGATTAAGGAATTGGTTTCTCTTTCTTCTTTAAGTTCTTTTGGCCATCGATTGCAATCAAGTCTTAATCCAAAGGAATTGGTTTCTCATTCTCCTTTGTGTTCCTTTGCAATTGATTGGAAGCAAGTCTTAATGATTAAGGAATTGGTTTCTCTTTCTTCTTTAAGTTCTTTTGGCCATTGATTGCAATCAAGTCTTAATCCAAAGGAATTGGTTTCTTATTCTCCTTTGTGTTCCTTTGCAATTGATTGGAAGCAAGTCTTAATGATTAAGGAATTGGTTTCTCTTTCTTCTTTAAGTTCTTCTGGCCATCGATTCAAATCAAGTCTTAATCCAAACGGAATTGGTTTCTCATTCACCATTGTGTTCCTTTTACAATTGATTGGAAGCAAGTCTTAATGATTAAGGAATTGGTTTCTTCTTTCTTCTTTAAGTTCTTTTGGCCATTGATTGCAATCAAGTCTTTAATCCCAAAGGAATTAGTTTCTTATTCTCCTTGTGTTCCTTTGCAATTGATTGGAAGCAAGTCTTAATGATTTAAGGAATTGGTTTCTCTTTCTTCTTTAAGTTCTTCTGGCCATCGATTCGAATCAAGTCTTAATCCAAAAGGAATTGGTTTCTTATTCTCCTTTTTGTTCCTTTTACAATTGATTGGAAGCAAGTCTTAATGATTAAGGAATTGGTTTCTCTTTCTTCTTTAAGTTCTTTGGCCATTGATTGCAATCAAGTCTTAATCCAAACGGAATTAGTTTCTCATTCACCATTGTGTTCCTTTTGCAATTGATTGGAAGCAAGTCTTAATGATTAAGGAATTGGTTTCTCTTTCTTCTTTAAGTTCTTTTGGCCATTGATTGCAATCAAGTCTTAATCCAAAAGGAATTGGTTTCTCATTCTCCTTTTGTTCCTTTTACAATTGATTGGAAGCAAGTCTTAATGATTAAGGAATTGGTTTCTCTTTCTTCTTTAAGTTCTTTTGGCCATTGATTGCAATCAAGTCTTAATCCAAATGGAATTTGTTTCTCATTCACCATTGTGTTCCTTTTGCAATTGATTGGAAGCAAGTCATAATGATTAAGGAATTGGTTTCTCTTTATTCTTTAAGTTCTTCAGGCCATCGTTTCGAATCAAGTCTTAATCCAAAAGGAATTGGTTTCTTATTCTCCTTTTGGTTCCTTTTACAATTGATGTGAAGCAAGTCTTAATGATTAAGGAATTGGTTTCTCTTTCTTCTTTAAGTTCTTTTGGCCATTGATTGCAATCAAGTCTTAATCCCAAAGGAATTAGTTTCTCATTCACCATTGTGTTCCTTTTGCAATTGATTGGAAGCAAGTCTTAATGATTAAGGAATTGGTTTCTCTTTATTCTTTAAGTTCTTCTGGCCATCGATTCGAATCAAGTCTTAATCCAAAAGGAATTGGTTTCTTATTCTCCTTTTTGTTCCTTTTACAATTGATTGGAAGCAAGTCTTAATGATTAAGGAATTGGTTTCTCTTTCTTCTTTAAGTTCTTTTGGCCATTGATTGCAATCACAAGTCTTAATCCAAAAGGAATTAGTTTCTCATTCACCATTGTGTTCCTTTTGCAATTGATTGGAAGCAAGTCTTAATGATTAAGGAATTGGTTTCTCTTTCTTCTTTAAGTTCTTCTGGCCATCGATTCGAATCAAGTCTTAATCCAAAAGGAATTGGTTTCTCATTCTCCTTTTTGTTCCTTTTACAATTGATTGGAAGCAAGTCTTAATGATTAAGGAATTGGTTTCTCTTTCTTCTTTAAGTTCTTTTGGCCATTGATTGCAATCAAGTCTTAATCCCAAAGGAATTAGTTTCTCATTCACCATTGTGTTCCTTTTGCAATTGATTGGAAGCAAGTCTTAATGATTAAGGAATTGGTTTCTCTTTCTTCTTTAAGTTCTTTTGGCCATTAATTGCAATCAAGTCTTAATCCAAAAGGAATTGGTTTCTTATTCTCCTTTTTGTTCCTTTTACAATTGATTGGAAGCAAGTCTTAATGATTAAGGAATTGGTTTCTCTTTCTTCTTTAAGTTCTTTTGGCCATTGATTGCAATCACAAGTCTTAATCCAAACGGAATTGGTTTCTCATTCACCATTGTGTTCCTTTTGCAATTGATTGGAAGCAAGTCTTAGTCCTTAAGGAATTGGTTTCTCTTTCTGCTTGAAGTTCTTTTGGCCATCGATTAGAATCAAGTCTTAATCCAAACGGAATTGGTTTCTCATTCACCATTGTGTTCCTTTTGCAATTGATTGGAAGCAAGTCTTAATGATTAAGGAATTGGTTTCTCTTTCTTCTTTAAGTTCTTCTGGCCATCGATTCGAATCAAGTCTTAATCCAAAAGGAATTGGTTTCTTATTCTCCTTTCCTTTTACAATTGATTGGAAGCAAGTCTTAATGATTAAGGAATTGGTTTCTCTTTCTTCTTTAAGTTGTTTTGGCCATCGACTGCAAAGAAGTCTTAATCCAAACGGAATTGGTTTCTCATTCACCATTGTGTTCCTTTTGCAATTGATTGGAAGCAAGTCTTAATGATTAAGGAATTGGTTTCTCTTTCTTCTTTAAGTTCTTCTGGCCATCGATTCGAATCAAGTCTTAATCCAAACGGAATTGGTTGTTTCATTCACCATTGTCCAAAAGGAATTGGTTTCACATTCCTTTTTAC
>JAVHNO010000218.1:0-44770 GCA_031439595.1 Pterocarpus santalinus | reverse complement strand
CTTAAAGAACAAGAATAAAGAGAAACCAATTCCATAAAGGGATTAAGACTTGCTTCAATCAATCTCAAAAAGAACTTGAAGGTCAAAGAGAAACCAATTCCTTAAAGGAATAAGACTTTGCTTTTCAATCAATGGCTAGAAAGAACTTAGAAGAATAAAGAGAAACCAATTCCTTAAGGATTAAGACTTGCATTCCAATCAATGGCTCCAAAAGAACTTAAAAGGTCAAAGAGAAACCAATTCCTTAAGTAATAAGACTTGCTTCCAATCAATGGCCAAAAGGACTTAAAGAATAAAGACAAACCAATTCCTTAACGGTTAAGACTTTTAGCTTCAAATCAATCTGCAAAAGAAGTTGAAGGTCAAAGACAAACCAATTCCTTAAGGAATAAGACTTGCTTTCAGTCAATGGCTAAAATAACTTAAAGAACAAGGAGAAACCAATTCCTTATGGATTATGACTTGCTTCCAATGAATCTCCAAAAGAACTTAGAGGTCAAGAGAAACCAATTCCTTAAGGAATAAGACTTGCATTCAATCAATGGCTAAAAGAACTTAAAGAACAAAGAGAAACTAATTCCGTATGGATTAAGACTTGCTTCCAGTCAATCTCCAAAAGAACTTAAAGGTGAAAGAGAAACCAATTCCTTAAGGGTTAAGACTTGCTTTCAATCAATCTCCAGAAAACTTGAACGTCAAGGAGAAACCAATTCCTTAGGAAATATGACTTGCTTTCAATCAATCGCTAAAAGAACTTAAAGGTCAACAAGAGAAACCAATTCCTTAAGGAATTAAGACTTGCTTCAATCAATGGCTAAAAGAACTTAAAGAACAAAGAGAAACTAATTCCGTATGGATTAAGACTTGCTTCCAGTCAATCTCCAAAAGAACTTAAAGGTCAAAGAGAAACCAATTCCTTCAGGAATAAGACTTGCTTTCAATCAATGGCTAAAAGAACTTAAAGAACAAAGAGAAACTAATTCCTTATGGATTAAGACTTGCTTCCAATCAATCTCCAAAAGAACTTAAAGGTCAAAGAGAAACCAATTCCTTAAGGAATAAGACTTGCTTTCAATCAATGGCTAAAGGAACGTAAAGAATAAAGAGAAACCAATTCCTTGAGGATTAAGACTTGCTTCAATCAATCTCCAAAAGAACTTAAAGGTGAAGGAGAAACCAATTACTTAAGGGATAAGACTTGCTTACAATCAATGGCTAAAAGAAGTTAATGAATAAAGAGAAACCAATTGCTTAAGGATTAAGACTTGCTTCAATCAATCTCCAAAAGAACTTAAAGGTCAAGAGAAACCAATTCCTTAAGGAATAAGACTTGCTTTCAATCAATGGCTAAAGGAACTTAAGAATAAAGAGAAACCAATTCCTTAAGGATTAAGACTTGCTTCAATCAATCTCCAAAAGAACTTAAAGGTCAAAGAGAAACCAATTCCTTAGGAATAAGACTTGCTTTCAATCAATGGCTAAAAGAACTTAAGAATAAAGAGAAACCAATTCCTTAAGGATTAAGACTTGCTTCAATCAATCTCCAAAAGAACTTAAAGGTCAAGAGAAACCAATTCCTTAAGGAATAAGACTTGCTTTCAATCAATGGCTAAAAGAACTTAAAGAATCAAAGAGAAACCAATTCCTTAAGGATTAAGACTTGCTTCAATCAATCTCCAAAAGAACTTAAAGGTCAAGAAAACCAGTTCCTTGAGGATTAAGACTTGCTTTCTATCAATGGCTAAAGGAACTTAAAGAATAAAGAGAAACCAATTCCGTAAGGATTAAGACTTGCTTCAAATCAATCTCCAAAAAAGAACTTGAAGGTCAAGAAAACCAATTCCTTAAGGAATAAGACTTGCTTTCAATCAATGGCTAAAAGAACTTAAAGAATAAAGAGAAACCAATTCCTTAGGATTAAGACTTGCTTCAATCAATCTCCAAAAGAACTTGAAGGTCAAGAGAAACCAATTCCTTAAGGAATAAGACTTGCTTTCAATCAATGGCTAAAAAGGACTTAAAGAATAAAGAAAACCAATTCCTTAAGGATTAAGACTTGCTTCCAATCAATCTCAAAAGAACTTAAGGTCAAGAGAAACCAATTCCTTAAGGAATAAGACTTGCTTTCAATCAATGGCTAATAGAACTTAAAGAATAAGAAACCAATTCCTTAAGGATTAAGACTTGCTTCAATCAATCTCCAAAGAACTTAAAGGTCAAAGAAAACCAATTCCTTGGGAATAAGACTTGCTTTCAATCAATGGCTAAAAGAACTTAAGAATAAAGAGAAACCAATTCCTTAAGGATTAAGACTTGCTTCCAATCAATCTAAAAGAACTTAAAGGTCAAAGAGAAACCAATTCACTTAAGGAATAAGACTTGCTTTCAATCAATGGCTAAAGGAACTTAAAGAATAAGAGAAACCAATTCCTTAAGGATTAAGACTTGCTTCCAATCAATCTCCAAAAGAACTTAAAGGTCAAAGAGAAACCAATTCCTTAAGGAATAAGACTTGCTTTCAATCAGTGGCTAAAAGAACTTAAACAACAAAGAGAAACCAATTCCTTATGGATTAAGACTTGGTTCCAATCAATCTCCAAAAGAACTTAAAGGTCAAAGAGAAACCAATTCCTTAAGGAATAAGACTTGCTTTCAATCAATGGCTAAAAGAACTTAAAGAACAAGAGAAACCAATTCCTTAAGGATTAAGACTTGCTTCCAATCAATCTCCAAAAAGAACTTGAAGGTCAAAGAGAAACCAATTCCTTAAGGAATAAGACTTGCTTTCAATCAATGGCTAAAAAGAACTTAAGAATAAGAGAAACCAATTCCTTAAGGATTAAGACTTGCTTTCAATCAATCTCAAAGAACTTAAAGGTCAAGAGAAACCAATTCCTTAAGGAATAAGACTTGCTTTCAATCAATGGCTAAAAGAACTTAAGAATAAGAGAAACCAATTCATTAAGGATTAAGACTTGCTTCCAATCAATCTCCAAAAGAACTTAAAGGTCAAAGAGAAACCAATTCCTCAAGGAATAAGACTTGCTATCAATCAATGGCTAAAAAGAACTTAAGAATAAAGAGAAACCAATTCCTTAAGGATTAAGACTTGCTTCAAATCAATCTCCAAAGAACTTAAAGGTCAAAGAGAAACCAAATCCTTATGGATTAAGACTTGTTTTCAATCAATGGCCAAAGGAACTTAAAGAATAAAAAGAAACCAATTCCTTAAGGATTAAGACTTGCCTCCAATCAATCTCCAAAAGAACTTAAAGGTCAAAGAGAAACCAATTCCTTAAGGAATAACACTTGCTTTCAATCAATGGCTAAAGAACTTAAAGAATAAAGAAACCAATTCCTTAAGGATTAAGACTTGGCTTCCAAATCAATCTCCAAAAAGAACTTAAAGGTCAAGAGAAACCAATTCCTTAAGGAATAAGACTTGCTTTCAATCAATGGCTAAAGGAACTTAAGAATAAGAGAAACCAATTCCTTAAGGATTAAGACTTGCTTCAATCAATCTAAAAGAACTTAATGGTCAAGAGAAACCAATTCCTTAAGGAATAAGACTTGCTTCAATCAATGGCTCCAAAAGAACTTAAGAACAAAGAGAAACCAATTCCTTAAGGATTAAGACTTGCTTCAATCAATGGTAAAAGAACTTAAGAATAAAGAGAAACCAATTCCTTAAGGAATTAGACTTACTTTCAATCAATGGCCAAAAGAACTTAAAGAAAAAAGAGAAACCAATTCCTTAAGGAATAAGACTTGCTTTCAATCAATGGCCAAAAAAGAACTTAAAGGTCAAGAGAAAACCAATTCCTTAAGGAATAAGACTTGCTTTCAATCAATGGCTAAAAAGAACTTAAAGGTCAAAGAGAAACCAATTCCTTAAGGATTAAGACTTGCTTCAATCAATCTCCAAAAAGAACTTAAGGTCAAAGAGAAATCAATCCCTTAAGGAATAAGCCTTGCTTCCAATCAATGGCCAAAAGAACTTAAAGCACAAATAGAAACCAGTTCCTTAAGGATTAAGACTTGCTTCAATCAATCTCCAAAAGAACTTAAAGGTCAAGAAGAAACCAATTCCTTAAGGAATAAGACTTGCTTCAATCAATGGCTAAAAAGACCTTAAAGAATGAAGAGAATCTAATTCCTTAAGGATTAAGACTTTCCTCCAATCAATCCCCAAAAAGAACTTAAAGGTCAAAGAGAAACCAATTCCTTAAGGAATAAGACTTGCTTTCAATCAATGGCTAAAGAACTTAAAGAATAAGAGAAACCAATTCCTTAAGGATTAAGACTTGCTTCAATCAATCTCCAAAAGAGCTGAAAGGTCAAAGAGAAACCAATTCCTTCAGGAATAAGACTTGCTTTCAATCAATGGCTAAAAGAACTTTAAAAACAAAGAGAAACCAATTCCTTAAGGATGAAGTCTTGCTTCCAATCAATCTCAAAAAGAACTTAAGGTCAAAGAAAACCAATTCCTTAAGGAATAAGACTTGCTTTCAATCAATGGCTAAAAGAACTTAAAGGAAAGAGAAACCAATTCCTTAAGGATTAAGACTTTGCTTTCAATCAATCTAAAAGAACTTAAAGGTCAAAGAGAAACCAGTTCCTTACGGAATAAGACTTGCTTTCAATCAATGGCTAAAAGAACTTAAAGAATAAAGAGAAAGCAATTCCTTATGGATTAAGACTTGCTTCCAATCAATCTCCAAAAGAACTTAAAGGTCAAGAGAAACCAATTCCTTAAGGGATAAGACTTGCTTCCAATCAATGGCTAAAAGAAATTAAAGAATAAAGAGAAACCAATTCCTTATGGATTAAGGCTTGCTTCCAATCAATCTCCAAAAGAACTTGAAGGTCAAAGAGAAACCAATTCCTTAAGGAATAAGACTTGCTATCAATTAATGGCTAAAAGAACTTAAAGAGCAAGAGAAACCAATTCCTTAAGGATTAAGACTTGCTTCAATCAATCAAAAAGAACTTGAAGGTCAAAGAGAAACCAATTCCTTAAGAGATAAGACTTGCTTTCAATCAATGGCTAAAAGAACTTAAAGAATAAAGGGAAACCAATTCCCTAAGGATTAACACACGCTTTCAATCAATCTCGAAAAGGACTTAAAGGTCAAATAGAAACCAATTACTTAAGGAATAAGACTTGCTTTCAATCAATGGCTAAAAGAACTTAAAGAACCAAGAGAAACCAATTCCTTATGGATTAAGACTTGCTTCCAATCAATCTCCAAAAGAACTTAAAGGTCAAAGAGAAACCAATTCCTTAAGGAATAAGACTTGCTTTCAATCAATGGCTAAAAAAGAACATAAAGAACAAAGAGAAACCAATTCCTTATGGGTTAAGACTTGCTTCCAATCAATCTCCAAAAGAACTTGAAGGTCAAAGAAACCAATTCCTTAAGGAATAAGACTTGCTTTCAATCAATGGCTAAAGAACTTAAAGAATAAAGAAACCAATTCCTTATAGGGATAAGACTTGCTTCCAATCAATCTCCAAAAGAACTTAAGGTCAAGAGAAACCAATTCCTTAAGGAATAAGACTTGCTTTCAATCAATGGCTAAAGAACTTAAAGAACAAGAGAAACCAATTCCTTAAGGATTAAGACTTGCTTCAATCAATCTCCAAAAGAACTTAAAGGTCAAAGAGAAACCAATTCCTTAAGGAATAAGACTTGCTTTCAATCAATGGCTAAAAGAACTTAAAATCAAAGAGAAACCAATTCCTTAAGGATTAAGACTTGCTTCAATCAATCTCCAAAAGAACTTAAAGGTCAAGAGAAACCAATTCCTTAAGGAATAAGACTTGCTTTCAATCAATGGCTAAAGAACTTAAAGGTCAAGAAAACCAATTCCTTAAGGATTAAGACTTGCTTCAATCAATCTCCAAAGAACTTAAAGGTCAAAGAGAAACCAATTCCTTAAGGAATAAGACTTGCTTTCAATCAATGGCTAAAGAACTTAAAGAATAAAGAGAAACCAATTCCTTAAGGATTAAGACTTGCTTTCAATCAATCTCCAAAAAGAACTTAAAGGTCAAGAGAAACCAATTCCTTAAGGAATAAGACTTGCTTCAATCAATCTCCAAAAGAACTTAAAGGTCAAAGAGAAACCAATTCCTTAAGGAATAAGACTTGCTTTCAATCAATGGCTAAAAAGAACTTAAAGAATAAGAGAAACCAATTCCTTAAGGATTAAGACTTGCTTCAATCAATCTCCAAAAGAACTTAAAGGTCAAAGAGAAACCAATTCCTTAGGAATAAGACTTGCTTTCAATCAATGGCCAAAAGAACTTAAAGAACAAAGAGAAACCAATTCCTTATGGATAAAGACTTCTTTCAATCAACCTGCAAAAGAATTTAAGGAACAAAGAGAAACCAATTCCTTAAGGAATAAGACTTGGTTTCAATCGATGCCCAAAAGAACTTAAAGGTCAAGAGAAACGAATTCCTTAAGGAATAAGACTTGCTTTCAATCAACGGCTAAAAGAACGTAAAGAACAAAGAGAAACCAATTCCTTATGGATTAAGACTTGCTTCCAATCAATCTCCAAAAAAGAACTAAAAGGTCAAAGAGAAACCAATTCCTTAAGGAATAAGACTTGCTTTCAATCAATGGCTAAAAGAACTTAAAGAATAAAGGGAAACCAATTCCTTAAGGATTAAGACTTGCATTCAATCAATCTCCAAAGAACTTAAAGGTCAAGAGAAACCAATTCCTTAAGGAATAAGACATGCTTTCAATCAATGGCTAAAAGAACTTAAAGAATAAAGAGAAAGCAATTCCTTAAGGATTAAGACTTGCATTCAATCAATCTCCAAAAGAGCTTAAAGGTCAAAGAGAAACCAATTCCTTAAGGAATAAGACTTGCTTCAATCAATGGCTAAAAGAACTTAAAGGTCAAAGAGAAACCAATTCCTTAAGGAATAAGACTTGCTTTCAATCAATCCAAAAGAACTTAAAGAATAAAGAGAAACCAATTCCTTAAGGAATAAGACTTGCTTTCAATCAATGGCTAAAAGAACTTAAAGAACAAAGAGAAACCAATTCCTTATGGATTAAGACTTGCTTCCAATCAATCTCCAAAAGAACTTAAAGGTCAAAGAGAAACCAATTCCTTAAGGAATAAGACTTGCTTTCAATCAATGGCTAAAAGAACTTAAAGAACCAAGAGAAACCAATTCCTTATGGATTAAGACTTGCTTCCAATCAACCTCAAAAGAACTTAAAGGTCTAAGAGAAACCAATTCCATAAGGAATAAGACTTGCTTTCAATCAATGGCTAAAAGAACTTAAAGAATAAAGGGAAACCAATTCCTTAAGGATTAAGACTCGTGTCCAATCAATCTCCAAAAGAACTTAAAGGTCAAATAGAAACCAATTCCTTAAGGAATAAGACTTGCTTACAATCAATGGCTAAAAGAACTTAAGAATAAAGAGAAACCAATTCCTTAAGGATTAAGACTTGCTTCCAATCAATCTAAAAGAACTTAAAGGTCAAAGAGAAACCAATTCCTTATGGAATAAGACTTGCTTTCAATCAATGGCTCAAGAACTTAAAGAATAAAGAAAAACCAATTCCTTTAGACTTGCTTCCAATCAATCTCCAAAAGAACTTAAAGGTCAAAGAGAAACCAATTCCTTAAGAAATAAGGCTTGCTTTCAATCAATGGCTAAAAGAACTTAAAGAATAAAGAGAAACCAATTCCTTAAGGATTAAGACTCGCTTCCAATCAATCTCCAAAAGAACTTGAAAGTCCAAGAGAAACCAATTCCTTAAGGAATAAGACTTGCTTTCAATCAATGGCTAAAAGAACTTAAAGAACAAAGAGAAACCAATTCCTTATGGATTAAGACTTGCTTCGAATCAATCACCAAAAGAACTTAAAGGTCGAAGAGAAACCAATTCCTTAAGCAATAAGACTTGCTTTCAATCAATGGCTAAAGGACTTAAGAATAAAGAAACCAATTCCTTAAGGATTAAGACTTGCTTCCAATCAATCTCCAAAGAACTTAAAGGTCAAAGAGAAACCAATTCCTTAAGGAATAAGACTTGCTTTCAATCAATGGCTAAAAGAACTTAAAGAACAAAGAGAAACCAATTCCTTATGGATTAAGACTTGGTTCCAATCAATCTCCAAAAGAACTTAAAGGTCAAAGAGAAACCAATTCCTTAAGGAATAAGACTTGCTTTCAATCAATGGCTAAAGAACTTAAAGGTCAAAAGAAACCAATTCCTTAAGAATAAGACTTGCTTCAATCAATGGCTAAAAAGAACTTAAGAATAAAAAGCCAATTCATTTAGGATTAAGACTTGGTTCCAATCAATCTCCAAAAGAACTTAAAGGTCAAAGAGAAACCAATTCCTTAAGGAATAAGACTTGCTTTCAATCAATGGCTAAAAGAACTGAAAGAGTCAAAGAAAACCAATTCTTAAGGAATAAGACTTGCTTTCAATCAATGGCTAAAAGAACTTAAGAAGTCAAAGAAACCAATTCCTTAAGAATAAGACTTGCTTTCAATCAATGGCTAAAAGAACTTAAAGGTCAAGAGAAACCAATTCCTTAAGGAATAAGACTTGCTTCAATCAATCTAAAAGAACTTAAAGGTCAAGAAGAAACCAATTCCGTAAGGAATAAGACTTGCTTTCAATCAATGGCTGAAAGAGCTTAAAGAATAAAGAGAAACCAATTCCTGTGGGATTAAGACTTGCTTCCAATCAATCTCCAATAGAACTTAAAGTTCAAAGAGAAATCAATTCCTTAAGGATTAAGACTTGCTTTCATCAATGGCTAAAGAACTTAAAGAACAAAGAGAAACCAATTCCTTATGGATTAAGACTTCGTTTCAATCAATGGCCAAAAAGAACTTGAAGGTCAAAGAGAAACCACTTCCTTAAGGAATAAGACTTGCTTTCAATCAATGGCTAAAAGAACTTAAAGAATAAAGAGAAACCAATTCCTTATGGATTAAGACTTACTTCAATCAATCTCAAAGAACTTAAAGGTCAAAGAAACCAATTCCTTAAGGAATAAGACTTGCTTTCAATCAATGGCTATAAGAACTTAAAGAACAAAGCGAGACCAATTCCTTATGGATTAAGACTTGCTTCCAATCAATCTCCAAAAGAACTTAAAGGTCAAAGAGAACCAATTCCTTAAGGAATAAGACTTGCTTTCAATCAATGGCTAAAAGAACTTAAGGGACAAAGAGAAACCAATTCCTTATGGATTAAGACTCGCTTCCAATCAATCTGCAAAAAGACTTGAATCAATGGCTAAAAGAACTTAAAGAATAAAGAGAAACCAATTCCTTAAGGATTAAGACTTGCTGCCAATCAATCTCCAAAAGAACTTAAAGGTCAAAGAGAAACCAATTCCTTAAGGAATAAGACTTGCTTTCAATCAATGGCTAAAAGAACTTAAAGAATAAAGAGAAACCAATTCCTTAAGGATTAAGACTTGCTTCCAATCAATCTCAAAAGAACTTGAAGGTCAAAGAAAAACCAATTCCTTAAGGAATAAGACTTGCTTTCAATCAATGGCTAAAAGAACTTAAAGAATAAAGAGAAACCAATTCCTTATGGATTAAGACTCCCTTGGAATCAATCTGCAAAAGAACTTAAAGGTCAAAGAGAAACGAATTCGTTAAGGAACTAGACGTGCATACAATGAATGGGTAAAAGGAGTTAACGAAGAAAGAGAACGCAATTGCTTATGGATTAAGACTTGCTTTCAATCAATCTCCAAAAGAACTTAAAGGTCAAGAGAAACCAATTCCTTAAGGAATAAGACTTGCTTTCAATCAATGGCTAAAAGAACTTAAGAATAAAGAGAAACCAATTCCTTAAGGATTAAGACTTGCTTCAATCAATCTCCAAAAGAACTTAAAGGTCAAAGAAACCAATTCCTTAAGGAATAAGACTTGCTTTCAATCAATGGCTAAAAAGAACTTAAAGAACAAAGAGAAACCAATTCCTTATGGATTAAGACTTGCTTCAATCAATCTCAAAAGAACTTAAAAGGTCAAGAGAAACCAATTCCTTAAGGAATAAGACTTGCTTTCAATCAATGGCTAAAAAGAACTTAAAGAATAAAGAAAACCAATTCCTTATGGATTAAGACTTGCTTCAATCAATCTCCAAAAGAACTTAAAGGTCAAAGAGAAACCAATTCCTTAAGGAATAAGACTTGCTTTCAATCAATGGCTAAAGAACTTAAGAAAAGAGAAACCAATTCCTTATGGATTAAGACTTGCTTCAATCAATCTCCAAAAGAACTTAAAGGTCAAGAGAAACCAATTCCTTAAGGAATAAGACTTGCTTTCAATCAATGGCTAAAGAACTTAAAGAATAAGAGAAACCAATTCCTTGGATTAAGACTCGCTTCCAATCAATCTCAAAAAGAACTTAAAGGTCAAAGAGAAACCAATTCCTTAAGGAATAAAACTTGCTTTCAATCAATGGCTAAAAGAACTTAAAGAAGAAGAGAAACCAATTCCTTAATCATCAAGACTCGCTTCCAATCAACCTCCAAAAGAACTTAAAGGTCAAAGAGAAACCAATTCCTTAAGGAATAAGACTTGCATTCAATCAATGGCTCAAAGAACTTAAAGAATAAAGAGAAACCAATTTCTTATGGATTAACACTTGCTTCCAATCAACCTCCAAAAGAACTTAAAGGTCAAAGAGAAACCAATTCCTTAAGGAATAAGACTTGCTCAATCTCCAAAAGAACTTAAGGTCAAGAGAAACCAATTCCTTAAGGAATAAGACTTGCTTCCAATCAATGGCTAAAAGGACTTAAAGAATATAGAGAAACCAATTCCTTAAGGGTTAAGACTTGCTTCCAATCAATCTCCAAAAGAACTTGAAGGTCAAAGAGAAACCAATTCCTTAAGGAATAAGACTTGCTTTCAATCAATGGCTAAAAGAACTTGAAGAATGAAGAGAAACCAATACCTTATGGATTAAGACTCCCTTCGAATCAATCTCCAAAGAACTTAAAGGTCAAAGAAACCAATTCCTTAAGGAATAAGACTTGCTTTCAATCAATGGCTAAAAGAACTTAAAGAATAAGAGAAACCAATTCCTTAAGGGATTAAGACTTGCTTCAATCAATCTCCAAAAAGAACTTAAAGGTCAAAGAGAAACCAATTCCTTAAGGAATAAGACTTGCTTTCAATCAATGGCTAAAAGAACTTAATGAGAATAAGAGAAACCAATTCCTTATGGATTAAGACTTGCTTCAATCAATCTCCAAAGAACTTAAGGTCAAGAGAAACCAATTCCTTAAGGAATAGGACTTCCGTTCAATCAATGCCCGATTGAACTTAAAGAATAAAGAGAAACCAATTCCGTATGGATTAAGACTTGCTTCAATCAATCTCAAAAGAACTTAAAGGTCAAAGAGAAACCAATTCCTCAAGGAATAAGACTTGCATTCAATCAATGGCCAAAAGAAGTTAAAGAATAAAGAGAAACCAATTCCTTAAGGATTAAGACTTGCTTCCAATCAATCTCCAAAAGAACTTAAAGGTCAAACAGAAACCAATTCCTTAAGGAATAAGACTTGCTTTCAATCAACGGCCAAAAGAACTTAAGAACAAAGAGAAACCAATTCCTTATGGATTACTACTTGCTTCTAATCAATCTCCAAAAGAACTTAAAGGTCAAACAGAAACCAATTCCTTAAGGAATAAGACTTGCTTTCAATCAATGGCCAAAAGAACTTAAAGAATAAAGAGAAACCAATTCCTTATGGATTAAGACTTGCTTTCAATCAATGGCCAAAAGAACTTAAAGAACGAAGAAAAACCAATTCCGTATAGAATAAGACTTGCGTTCAATCAATGGCTAAAAGAACTTAAAGAATAAAGAGAAACCAATTCCTTAAGGATTAAGACTTGCTTCCAATCAATCTCCAAAAGAACTTAAAGGTCAAAGAGAAACCAATTCCTTAAGGAATAAGACTTGCTTTCAATCAATGGCTAAAAGAATTTAAAGAATAAAGAGAAACCAACTCCTTAAGGATTAAGACTTGCTTCCAATCAATCTCCAAAAGAACTTAAAGGTCAAAGAGAAACCAATTCCTTAAGGAATAAGACTTGCTATCAATCAATGGCTAAAAGAACTTAAAGAATGAAGAGAAACCAATTCCATATAGAATAAGACTTGCATTCAATCAATCTCCAAAAGAACTTAAAGGTCAAAGAGAAACCAATTCCTTAATGAATAAGACTTGCTTTCAATCAATGGCCAAAAGAACTTAAAGAATAAAGAGAAACCATTTTCTTATGGATTAAGTCTTGCTTCCAATCAATCTCCAAGAACTTAAAGGTCAAAGAGAAACCAATTCCTTTTGGATTAAGACTTGCTTTCCATCAAGGGTAAAAGAACTTAAAGAATAAGAGAAACCAATTCCTTCTGGATTAAGACTTGCTTCAATCAATCTCCAAAGAACTTAAAGTCAAAGAGAAACCAATTCCTTAAGGAATAAGACTTGCTTTCAATCAATGGCTAAAAGAACTTAAAGAACAAAGAGAAACCAATTCCTTATGGATTAAGACTAGCTTCCAATCAGTCTCGAAAAGAACTTAAAGGTCAAAGAGAAACCAATTCCTTAAGGAATAAGACTTGCTTTCAATCAATGGCTAAAAGGACTTAAAGAATAAAGAGAAACCAATTCCTTACGGATTACGGCTTGCTTCCGATCAATCTCCAAAAGAACTTAAAGGTCAAAGAGAAACCAATTCCTTAAGGAATAAGGCTTGCTTTCAATCATTGGCTAAAAGAATTTAAAGAAGAAACGGAAACCAATTCCTTATGGATTAAGTCTTGCTTGCAATCAATCTCCAAAAGAACTTAAAGGTCAAAGAGAAACCAATTCCTTAAGGAATAAGGCTTGCTTTCAATCAATGGCTAAAAGAACTTAAAGAACAAAGAGAAACCAATTCCTTAAGGGTTAAGACTTGCTTCCAATCAATCTCCAAAAGAACTTAAAGGTCAAAGAGAAACCAATTCCTTAAGGAATAAGACTTCCATTCAATCAACGGCTAAAGAACTTAAAGAACAAAGAGAAACTAATTCGTTATGGATTAAGACTTGCTTTCAATCAATCGTCAAAAGAACTTAAAGGTCAAAGAGAAACCAATTCCTTAAGGAATAAGACTTGCTTTCAATCAATGGCTAAAAGAACTTAAAGAATAAAGAGAAACCAATTCCTTAAGGATTAAGACTTGCTTCCAATCAATCTCCAAAAGAACTTAAAGGTCAAAGAGAAACCAATTCCTTAAGGAATAAGACTTGATTTCATTCAATGGCTAAAAGAACTTAAAGAACAAAGTGAGACCAATTCCTTATGGATTAAGACTTGCTTCCAATCAATCTCCAAAAGAACTTAAAGGTGAAAGAGAAACCAATTCCTTCTGCAATAAGACTTGCTTTCAATTAGTGGCTAAAAGAACTTAAGGAATAAAGAGAAACCAATTCCTTAAGGATTAAGACTTGCTTCCAATCAATCTCCAAAGGAACTTAAAGGTCAAAGAGAAACCAATTCCTTAAGGAATAAGACTTGCTTTCAATCGATGGCTAAAAGGACTTAAAGAATAAAGGGAAACCAATTCCTTAAGGATTAAGACTTGCTTCCAATCAATCTCCAAAGGAACTTGAAGGTCAAAGAGAAACCAATTCCTTAAGGAATAAAACTTGCTTTCAATCAATGGCTAAAAGAACTTAAAGAATAAAGAGAAACCAATTCCTTAAGGATTAAGACTTGCTTCCAATCAATCTCCAAAAGAACTTAAAGGTCAAAGAGAATCCAATTCCTTAAGGAATAAGACTTGCTTTCAATCAATGGCTAAAAGAACTTAAAGAATAAAGAGACACCACTTCCTTAAGGATTAAGACTTGCTTCAATCAATCTCCAAAAAGAACTTAAAGGTCAAGAGAAACCAATTCCTTAAGGAATAAGACTTGCTTTCAATCAATGGCTAAAGAACTTAAGAATAAAGAGAAACCAATTCCTTATGGATTAAGACTTGCTTCAATCAATCTCCAAAAGAACTTGAAGGTCAAAGAAAACCAATTCCTTAAGAATAAGACTTGCTTTCAATCAATGGCTAAAGAACTTAAGAACAAAGAAAACCAATTCCTTATGGATTAAGACTTGCTTCAATCAATCTCCAAAAAGAACTTAAAGGTCAAAGAAAACCAATTCCTTAAGGAATAAGACTTGCTTTCAATCAATGGCCAAAGAACTTAACAAAGAGAAACCAATTCATGGATTAAGACTTGCTTCAATCAATGGCTAAAAGAACTTAAAGAACAAAGAAACCAATTCCTTATGGAATAAGACTTGCTTTCAATCAATCTCCAAAAGAACTTAAAGATTCAAAGAAAATCCAATTCCTTAAGGAATAAGACTTGCTTTCAATCAATGGCTAAAAGAACTTAAAGAATAAAGAGAAACCAATTCCTTAAGGATTAAGACTTGCTTCCAATCAATCTCCAAAAGAACTTAAAGGTCAAGAGAAACCAATTCCTTAAGGAATAAGACTTGCTTTCAATCAATGGCTAAAAGAACTTAAAGAATAAAGAAAACCAATTCCTTAAGGATTAAGACTTGCTTCAATCAATCTCCAAAAGAACTTAAAGGTCAAGAGAAACCAATTCCTTAAGGAATAAGACTTGCTTTCAATCAATGGCTAAAAGAACTTAAAGAATAAGAGAAACCAATTCCTTAAGGATTAAGACTTGCTTCAATCAATCTCCAAAAGAACTTAAAGGTCAAGAGAAACCAATTCCTTAAGGAATAAGACTTGCTTTCAATCAATGGCTAAAAGAACTTAAAGAATAAAGAGAAACCAATTCCTTAAGGATTACGACTTGCTTCCAATCAATCTCCAAAAGAACTTAAAGGTCAAGAGAAACCAATTCCTTAAGGATTAAGACTTGCTTTCAATCAATGGCCAAAAGAACTTAAAGAATGAACAGAAACCAATTCCTTATGGATTAAGACTTGCTTCCAATCAATCTCCAAAAAAGAACTTAAGGTCAAGAGAAACCAATTCCTTAAGGAATAAGACTTGCTTTCAATCAATGGCTAAAGAACTTAAAGAATAAGAGAAACCAATTCCTTAAGGATTAAGACTTGCTTCAATCAGTCTCCAAAAGAACTTGAAGGTCAAAGAGAAACCAATTCCGTAAGGAATAAGACTTGCTTTCAATCAATGGCTAAATGAACTTAAAGAATAAAGAGAATCCAATTCCTTAAGGATTAAGACTCGCTTCCAATCAATCTCCAAAAAAGAACTTAAAGGTCAAGAGAAACCAATTCCTTAAGGAATAAGACTTGCTTTCAATCAATGGCTAAAACAACTTAAAGAATAAAGAAACAAATTCCTTATGGATTAAGACTTGCTTCCAATCAATCACCAAAGGAACTTAAAGGTCAATGAGAAACCAATTCCTTAAGGAATAAGACTTGCTTTCAATTAATGGCCAAAAGAACTTAAAGAGCAAAGCGAAACCAATTCCTTATGGATTAAGACTTACTTCCAATCAATCAATCTCGAAAAGAATTTAAAGGTCAAAGAGAAACCAATTCCTTATGGAATAAAACTTGCTTTCAATCAATGGCCAAAAGAACATAAAGAACGAAGAGAAACAAATTCCTTATGGATTAAGACTTGCTTCCAATCAATCACCAAAGGAACTTAAAGGTCAATGAGAAACCAATTCCTTAAGGAATAAGTCTTGCTTTCAATTTATGGCTAAAAGAACTTAAAGAATAAAGAGAAACCAATTCCTTATGGATTAAGACTTACTTCCAATCAATCTCCAAAAGAGCTTAAAGGTCAAAGAGAAACCAATTCCTTCAGGAATAAAACTTGCTTTCAATCAATGGCTAAAAGAACTAAAAGAATAAGGAGAAACCAATTCCTTCAGGATTAAGACTCGCTTCCAATCCATCTCCAAAAGAACTTAAAGGTCAAAGAGAAACCAATTTCTTTAAGGAATAAGACTTGCTTTCAATCAATGGCCAAAAGAACTTAAAGAATAAAGAGAAACCAATTCCTTATGGATTAAGACTCGCTTCCAATCAATGTCCAAAAGAACTTAAAGGTCAAAGAGAAACCAATTCTTTAAGGAATAAGACTTGCTTTCAATCAATGACTAAAAGAACTTAAAGAATAAAGACAAACCAATTCCTTAAGGATTAAGACTTGCTTCCAATCAATCTCCAAAGGAACTTAATGTCAATGTCAAACCAATTCCTTAAGGAATATGACTTGCTTTCAATCAATGGCTAAAAGAACTTAAAAAAGAAGAAACCAATTCCTTAAGGATTAAGACTTGCTTCAATCAATCTCCAAAAGAACTTAAAGGTCAAAGAGAAACCAATTCCTTCAGGAATATGACTTGCTTTCAATCAATGGCTAAAAGAACTTAAAGAACAAAGCGAGACCAATACCTTATGGATTAAGACTTGCTTCCAATCAATCTCCAAAAGAACTTAAAGTCAAAGAGAAACCAATTCCTTAAGGAATAAGACTTGCTTTCAATCAATGGCTAAAAGAACTTAAAGAATAAAGAGAAACCAATTCCTTATGGATTAAGACTTGCTTCCAATCAATGTCCAAAAGAACTTAAAGGTCAAAGAGAAACCAATTCTTTAAGGAATAAGACTTGCTTTCAATCAATGGCTAAAAGAACTTAAAGAATAAAGAGAAACCAATTCCTTAAGGATTAAGACTTGCTTCCAATCAATCTCCAAAAGAACTTAATGGTGAAAGAGAAACGAATTCCTTAAGGAACAAGACTTGCTTCCAATCGATGGCCGAAAGGACTTAAAGAATAAAGAGAAACCAATTCCTTAAGGACTAAGACTTGCTTCAAATCAATCTCCAAAAGAACTTAAAGGTCAAAGAGAAACCAATTCCCTAACGAATAAGACTTGCTTTCAATCAATGGCTACAAGAACGTAAAGAACAAAGAGAAACCAATTCCTTATGGATTAAGACTTGCTTCCAATCAATCTCCAAAAGAACTTAAAGGTCAAAGAGAAACCAATTCCTTAACGAATAAGACTTGCTTTCAATCAACGGCTAAAAGAACGTAAAGAACAAAGAGAAACCACTTCCTTATGGATTAAGACTTGCTTCCAATCAATCTCCAAAAGAACTTAAAGGTCAAAGAGAAACCAATTCCTTAAGGAATAAGACTTGCTTTCAATCAATGGCTAAAAGAACATAAAGAACAAAGAGAAACCAATTCCTTATGGATTAAGACTTGCTTCCAATCAATCTCCAAAAGAACTTAAAGTCAAAGAGAAACCAATTCCTTAAGGAATAAGACTTGCTTTCAATCAATGGCTAAAAGAACTTAAAGAATAAAGGGAAACCAATTCCTTAAGGATTAAGGCTCGCTTCCAATCAATCTCCAAAAGAACTTAAAGGTCAAAGAGAAACCAATTCCTTAAGGAATAAGACTTGCTTTCAATCAATGGCTAAAGAACTTAAAGAATAAAAGAAACCAATTCCTTATGGATTAAGACTTGCTTCCAATCAATCTCAAAAGAACTTAAAGGTCAAAGAAAACCAATTCCTTAAGGATTAAGACATGCTTCCAATCAATGGCTAAATGAACTTCAAGAATAAAGAGAAACCAATTCCATAAGGATTAAGACTTGCTTCAATCAATCTCAAAAGAACTTAAAGGTCAAAGAGAAACCAATTCCTTAAGGAATAAGACTTGCTTTCAATCAATGGCTAAAGAACTTAAAGAATAAAGAGAAACCAATTCCTTAAGGATTAAGACTTGCTTCCAATCAATCTCCAAAGAACTTAAAGGTCAAAGAAACCAATTCCTTAAGGAATAAGACTTGCTTTCAATCAATGGCTAAAAGAACTTAAAGAATAAAGAAACCAATTCCTTAAGGATTAAGACTTGCTTCAATCAATCTCCAAAAAGAACTTAAGGTCAAGAGAAACCAATTCCTTAAGGAATAAGACTTGCTTTCAATCAATGGCTAAAAGAACTTAAAGAATAAAGAGAAACCAATTCCTTATGGATTAAGACTTGCTTCAATCAATCTCAAAAGAACTTAAAGGTCAAAGAAACCAATTCCTTAAGGAATAAGACTTGCTTTCAATCAATGGCTAAAGAACTTAAAGAATAAAGAAACCAATTCCTTATGGATTAAGACTTGCTTCAATCAATCTCCAAAAGAACTTAAGGTCAAGAGAAACCAATTCCTTAAGGAATAAGACTTGCTTTCAATCAATGGCTAAAGAACTTAAAGAATAAAGAGAAACCAATTCCTTATGGATTAAGACTTGCTTCAATCAATCTCCAAAAGAACTTAAAGGTCAAGAAACCAATTCCTTAAGGAATAAGACTTGCTTTCAATCAATGGCTAAAGAACTTAAAGAATAAAGAGAAACCAATTCCTTAAGGATTAAGACTTGCTTCAATCAATCTCCAAAAGAACTTAAAGGTCAAAGAGAAACCAATTCCTTAAGGAATAAGACTTGCTTTCAATCAATGGCTAGAAGAACTTAAAGAATAAAGAGAAACCAATTTCTTATGGATTAACACTTGCTTCAATCAATCTCCAAAAGAACTTAAGGTCAAGAGAAACCAATTCCTTAAGGAATAAGACTTGCTTTCAATCAATGGCTAAAGAACTTAAAGAATAAGAGAAACCAATTCCTTAAGGATTAAGACTTGCTTCAATCAATCTCCAAAAGAACTTAAAGGTCAAAGAGAAACCAATTCCTTAAGGAATAAGACTTGCTTTCAATCAATGGCTAAAAGAACTTAAAGAATAAGGAGAAACCAATTCCTTGAGGATTAAGATTTGCTTCCAATCAATCTCCAAAAGAACTTAAAGGTCAAAGAGAAACCAATTCCTTAAGGAATAAGACTTGCTTTCAATCAATGGCTAAAGAACTTAAAGAATAAAGAAACCAATTCCTTAAGGATTAAGACTTGCTTCAATCAATCTCCAAAAGAACTTAAAGGTCAAGAGAAACCAATTCCTTAAGGAATAAGACTTGCTTTCAATCAATGGCTAAAAGAACTTAAGAATAAAGAGAAACCAATTCCTTAAGGATTAAGACTTGCTTCAATCAATCTCCAAAGAACTTAAGGTCAAGAGAAACCAATTCCTTAAGGAATAAGACTTGCTTTCAATCAATGGCTAAAAGAACTTAAAGAATAAAGAGAAACCAATTCCTTATGGATTAAGACTTGCTTCAATCAATCTAAAAAGAACTTAAAGGTCAAAGAGAAACCAATTCCTTAAGGAATAAGACTTGCTCTCAATCAATGGCTAAAAGAACTTAAAGAATAAAGAGAAACCAATTCCTTAAGGATTAAGACTTGCTTCCAATCAATCTCCAAAAGAACTTAAAGGTCAAGAGAAACCAATTCCTTAAGGAATAAGACTTGCTTTCAATCAATGGCTAAAAGAACTTAAAGGATAATGAGAAATTAATTCCTTAAGGATTGAGACTTGCTTCCAATCAATCTCAAAAAGAACTTAATGGTCAAAGAGAAACCAATTCCTTAAGGAATAAGACTTGCTTTCAATCAATGGCTAAAAGAACTTAAAGAATAAAGAGAAACCAATTCCTTTTGGATTAACACTTGCCTCAATCAATCTCCAAAAGTACTTAAAGGTCAAGAAAACCAATTCCTTAAGGAATAAGACTTGCTCTCAATCAATGGCTAAAAGAACTTAAAGAATAAAGAGAAATCAATTCCTTAAGGATTGAGACTTGCTTCCAATCAATCTCAAAAAGAACTTAATGGTCAAGAGAAACCAATTCCTTAAGGAATAAGACTTGCATTCAATCAATGGCTAAAAGAACTTAAAGAACAAAGAGAAACCAATTCCTTATGGATTAAGACTTGCTTCCAATCAATCTCCAAAAGAACTTAAAGGTCAAGAGAAACCAATTCCTTAAGGAATAAGACTTGCTTTCAATCAATGGCTAAAGAACTTAAATAATGAAGAGAAACCAATTCCTTAAGGATTAAGATTTGCTTCCAATCAATCTCCAAAAGAACTTAAAGGTCAAAGAAACCAATTCCTTAAGGAATAAGACTTGCTTTCAATCAATGGCTAAAAGAACTTAAAGAATAAAGAGAAACCAATTCCTTAAGGGTTAAGACTCGCTTCCAATCAATCTCCAAAAGAACTTAAAGGTCAAAGAGAAACCAATTCCTTAAGGAATAAGACTTGCATTCAATCATTGGCTAAAAGAACTTAAAGAACAAAGAGAAACCAATTCCTTTTGGATTAAGACTTGCTTCCAATCAATCTCCAAAAGAACTTAAAGGTGAAAGAGAAACCAATTCCTTAAGGAATAAGACTTGCTTTCAATCAAAGGGCAAAGGAACTTGAAGAATAAAGAGAAACCAATTCCTTATGGATTAACACTTGCTTCCAATCAATCTCCAAAACAACTTAAGGTCAAAGAGAAACCAATTCCTTAAGGAATAAGACTTGCTTTCAATCAATGGCTAAAAGAACTTAAAGACAAGAGAAACCAATTCCTTAAGGATTAAGACTTGCTTCAATCAATCTCCAAAAAAGAACTTAAGAGTCAAGAGAAACCAATTCCTTAAGGAATAAGACTTGCTTTCAATCAATGGCTAAAAGAACTTAAGAACAAAGAGAAACCAATTCCTTAAGGATTAAGACTTGCTTCAATCAATCTCCAAAGAACTTAAGGTCAAAGAGAAACCAATTCCTTAAGGAATAAGACTTGCTTTCAATCAATGGCTAAAAAGAACTTAAAGAACAAGAGAAACCAATTCCTTAAGGATTAAGACTTGCTTCAATCAATCTCCAAAAGAACTTAAAGGTCAAAGAGAAACCAATTCCTTAAGGAATAAGACTTGCTTTCAATCAATGGCTAAAAGAACTTAAAGAATAAAGAGAAACCAATTCCTTAAGGATTAAGACTTGCTTCAATCAATCTCAAAAGAACTTAAGGTCAAGAGAAACCAATTCCTTAAGGAATAAGACTTGCTTTCAATCAATGGCTAAAGAACTTAAAGAATAAGAGAAACCAATTCCTTATGGATTAAGACTTGCTTCAATCAATCTCCAAAAAAGAACTTAAGGTCAAGAGAAACCAATTCCTTAAGGAATAAGACTTGCTTTCAATCAATGGCTAAAGAACTTAAAGAATAAAGAGAAACCAATTCCTTATGGGATTAAGACTTGCTTCCAATCAATCTCCAAAAGAACTTAAAGGTCAAGAGAAACCAATTCCTTAAGGAATAAGACTTGCTTTCAATCAATGGCTAAAAGAACTTAAAGAATAAAGAGAAACCAATTCCTTAAGGATTAAGACTTGCTTCAATCAATCTCCAAAAAGAACTTAAGGTCAAGAGAAACCAATTCCTTAAGGAATAAGACTTGCTTTCAATCAATGGCTAAAAGAACTTAAAGAATAAAGAAACCAATTCCTTAAGGATTAAGACTTGCTTCAATCAATCTCCAAAAAGAACTTAAGGTCAAAGAGAAACCAATTCCTTAAGGAATAAGACTTGCTTTCAATCAATGGCTAAAGAACTTAAAGAATAAAGAGAAACCAATTCCTTAAGGATTAAGACTTGCTTCAATCAATCTCAAAAGAACTTAAAGGTCAAGAGAAACCAATTCCTTAAGGAATAAGACTTGCTTTCAATCAATGGCTAAAGAACTTAAAGAATAAGAGAAACCAATTCCTTAAGGATTAAGACTTGCTTCAATCAATCTCCAAAAAAGAACTTAAGGTCAAAGAGAAACCAATTCCTTAAGGAATAAGACTTGCTTTCAATCAATGGCTAAAGAACTTAAAGAATAAAGAGAAACCAATTCCTTAAGGATTAAGACTTGCTTCAATCAATCTCCAAAGAACTTAAAGGTCAAGAGAAACCAATTCCTTAAGGAATAAGACTTGCTTTCAATCAATGGCTAAAGAACTTAAAGAATAAAGAGAAACCAATTCCTTATGGATTAAGACTTGCTTCAATCAATCTCAAAAGAACTTAAAGGTCAAAGAGAAACCAATTCCTTAAGGAATAAGACTTGCTTTCAATCAATGGCTAAAAGAACTTAAAGAATAAAGAAACCAATTCCTTAAGGATTAAGACTTGCTTCCAATCAATCTCCAAAGAACTTAAAGGTCAAGAGAAACCAATTCCTTAAGGAATAAGACTTGCTTTCAATGAATGGCTAAAAGAACTTAAAGAATAAGGAGAAACCAATTCCTTATGGATTAAGACTTGCTTCAATCAATCTCCAAAAAGAACTTAAAGGTCAAAGAGAAACCAATTCCTTAAGGAATAAGACTTGCTTTCAATCAATGGCTAAAGAACTTAAAGAATAAAGAAACCAATTCCTTAAGGATTAAGACTTGCTTCAATCAATCTCCAAAAGAACTTAAAGGTCAAGAGAAACCAATTCCTTAAGGAATAAGACTTGCTTTCAATCAATGGCTAAAGAACTTAAAGAATAAAGAGAAACCAATTCCTTAAGGATTAAGACTTGCTTCAATCAATCTCAAAAGAACTTAAACGTCAAGAGAAACCAATTCCTTAAGGTATAAGACTTGCTTTCAATCAACGGCTAAAAGAACTTAAAGAACCAAGAGAAACCAACTCCTTATGGATTAAGACTTGCTTCCAATCAATCTCCAAAAGAACTTAATGTCAAAGAGAAACCAATTCCTTAAGGAATAAGACTTGCTTTCAATCAATGGCTAAAAGAACTTAAAGAACAAAGAGAAACCAATTCCTTATGGATGAAGACTTGCTTCCAATCAATCTCCAAAAGAACTTAAAGGTCAAGGAGAAACCAATTCCTTAAGGAATAAGACTTGCTTCCATTCAATGACTA
The DNA here is from genome assembly GCA_031439595.1 of Pterocarpus santalinus. NCBI lineage: Eukaryota > Viridiplantae > Streptophyta > Magnoliopsida > Fabales > Fabaceae > Pterocarpus > Pterocarpus santalinus. Next base: position 21,854 of record JAVHNO010000218.1, on the reverse strand, counting down.
AAAGGACTTAAAGAATTAAGAGAAACCAATTCCTTATGGATTAAGACTTGCTTCCAATCAATCTCCAAAAAGAACTTAAAGGTCAAGAAACCAATTCCTTAAGGAATAAGACTTGCTTTCAATCAATGGCTAAAGAACTTAAAGAATAAAGAGAAACCAATTCCTTAAGGATTAAGACTTGCTTCAATCAATCTCCAAAAGAACTTAGAGGTCAAGAGAAACCAATTCCTTAAGAAATACGACTTGCTTTCAATCAATGGCTAAAAGAACTTAAAGAACAAAGAGAAACCAATTCCTTAATGATTAAGACCCGCTTCCAAACAATCTCCAAAAGAACTTAAGGTCAAGAGAAACCAATTCCTTAAGGAATAAGACTTGCTTTCAATCAATGGCTAAAAGAAGTTAAAGAATAAAGAGAAACCAATTGCTTAAGGATTAAGACTTGCTTCCAATGAATCTCCAAAAGAACTTAAAGGTCAAGAGAAACCAATTCCTTAAGGAATAAGACTTGCTCTCAATCAGTGGCTAAAAGAACTTAAGGAATAAAGAGAAACCAATTCCTTAAGGAATAAGACTTGCTTCCAATCAATCTCCAAAAGAACTTAAGGTCAAGAGAAACCAATTCCTTAAGAAATAAGACTTGCTTTCAATCAATGGCCAAAGAACTTAAAGAACAAAGAGAAACCAATTCCTTAAGGATTAAGACTTGCTTCAATCAATCTCCAAAAGAACTTAAAGAACAAAGATAAACCAATTCCTTATGGATTAAGACTTGCTTCCAATCTATCTCGAAAAGAACTTAAAGGTCAAAGTGAAACCAATTCCTTAAGGAATAAGACTTGCTTTCAATCAATGGCTAAAAGAACTTAAAGAATAAAGAGAAACCAATTCCTTAAGGATTAAGACTTGCTTCAATCAATCTCCAAAAGAACTTAAGGTCAAGAGAAACCAATTCCTTAATGAATAAGACTTGCTTTCAATCAATGGCCAAAAGAACTTAAAGAACAAAGAAAAACCAATTCCTTAAGGAATAAGACTTGCTTTCAATCAACGGCCAAAAGAACTTAAAAACAAAGAGAAACCAATTCCTTAAGGATTAAGACTTGCTTCCAATCAATCTCCAAAAGAACTTAAAGAACGAAGAAAAACCAATTCCATATAGAATAAGACTTGCGTTCAATCACTGGCTAAAAGAACTTAAAGAATAAAGAGAAACCAATTCTTAACGATTAAGACTTACTTCCTATCAATCTCCAAAAGAACTTAATGGTCAAAGACAAACCAATTCCTTAAGGAGTAAGACTTGCTATCAATCAATGGCTAAAAGAGCTTAAAGAACAAAGAGAAACCAATTCCCTATGGATTAAGACTTGCTTCTAATCAATCTCCAAAAGAACTTAAAGGTCAAAGAGAAACCAATTCCTTAAGGAATAAGACTTGCTTTCAATCAATGGTTAAAAGAACTTCAAGAATAAAGAGAAACCAATTCCTTAAGGATTAAGACTTGCTTCAATCAATCTCCAAAAGAACTTAAGGTCAAGAGAAACCAATTCCTTAAGGAATAAGACTTGCTTTCAATCAATGGCTAAAGAACTTAAAGAATAAAGAGAAACCAATTCCTTAAGGATTAAGACTTGCTTCAATCAATCTCCAAAAAGAACTTAAAGGTCAAGAAAACCAATTCCTTAAGGAATAAGACTTCCCTTCAATCAATGGTTAAAAGAACTTAAAGAACAAAGAGAAACCAATTCCTTATGGATTAAGACTTGCTTCCAATCAATCTCCAAAAGAACTTAAAGGTCAAAGAGAAACCAATTCCTTAAGGAATAAGACTTGCTTTCAATCAATGGCTAAAAGAACATAAAGAATAAAGAGAAACCAATTCCTTAAGGATAAAGACTTACTTCCAATCAATCTCCAACAGAACTTAAAGGTCAATTAGAAACGAATTCCTTAAGGAATAAGACTTGCTTTCAATCAATGGCTAAAAGAACATAAAGAATAAGAAACCAATTCCTTATGGATTAAGACTTGCTTCCAATCAATCTCCAAAAGAACTTAAAGTCAAAGAGAAACTAATTCCTTAAGGGTTAAGACTTGCTTTCAATCAATGGCTAAAAAAACTTAAAGAATAAAGGGAAACCAATTCCTTAAGGATTAAGGCTGGCTTCCAATCAATCTCCAAAAGAACTTAAAGGTCAAAGAGAAACCAATTCCTTAAGGAATAAGACTTGCATTCAACCAATGGCTAAAGAACTTAAAGAATAAAGAAACCAATTCCTTAAGGATTAAGACTTGCTTCAATCAATCTCCAAAAAAGAACTTAAAGGTCAAAGAGAAACCAATTCCTTAAGGAATAAGACTTGCTTTCAATCAATGGCTAAAGAACTTAACGAACAAACAGAACCAATTCCTTAAGGATTAAGACTTGCTTCCAATCAATCTCCAAAAGAACTTAAAGGTCAAAGAGAAACCAATTCCTTAAGGAATAAGACTTGCATTCAACCAATGGCTAAAAGGACTTAAAGAATAAAAAGAAACCAATTCCTTAAGGATTAAGACTTGCTTCCAATCAATCTCCAAAAGAACTTTAAGGTCAAAGAGAAACCAATTCCTTAAGTAATAAGACTTGCTTTCAATCAATGGCCAAAAGAACTTAAAGAATAAAAAGAAACCAATTCCTTATGGATTAAGACTTGCTTCCAATCAATCTCCAAAAGAACTTAAAGGGCAAGCAGAAACCAATTCCTTAAGGAATAGGACTTGCTTTCAATCAATGGCTAAAGAACTTAAAGAATAAAGAAACCAATTCCTTATGGATTAAGACTTGCTTCCAATCAATCTCAAAAGAACTTAAAGGTCAAAGAAACCAATTCCTTAAGGAATAAGACTTGCTTTCAATCAATGGCTAAAGAACTTAAAGAATAAGAGAAACCAATTCCTTAAGGATTAAGACTTGCTTTCAATCAATCTCCAAAAAGAACTTAAAGGTCAAGAGAAACCAATTCCTTATAGATTAAGACTTGCTTTCTATCAATGGCCAGAAGAACTTAAAGAGCAAAGAGAAACCAATTCCTTAAGGATTAAGACTTGCTTCAAATCAATGACCAAAAGAGCTTAAAGGTCATAGAGAAACCAATTCCTTAAGGATTAAGACTTGCTTTCAATCAATGGCTAAAATAACTTAAAGAACAAAGAGAAACCGATTCCTTATGGAATAAGACTTGCTTTCAATCAATGGCTAAAAGAACTTAAAGAAGAAAGAAAACCAATTCCTTAAGGATTAAGACTTGCTTCCAATCAATCTCCAAAAAGAACTTAAGGTCAAGAGAAACCAATTCCTTAAGGAATAAGACTTGCTTTCAATCAATGGCTAAAAAGAACTTAAAGCAAAGAGAAACCAATTCCTTAAGGATTAAGACTTGCTTCAATCAATCTCCAAAAGAACTTAAAGGTCAAATAGGAACCAATTCCTAAAGGATTAAGACTTGCTTTTAATCAATGGCGAAAAGAACATAAAGAACAAAGAAAAACCAATTCCTTATGGATTAAGACTTGCATTCAATCAATCTCAAAAGAACTTAAGGTCAAGAGAAACCAATTCCTTAAGGAATAAGACTTGCTTTCAATCAATGGCTAAAAGAACTTAAGGTCAAGAGAAAACCAATTCCTTAAGGATTAAGACTTGCTTTCAATCAATGGCTAAAAGAACTTAAAGAATAAAGAGAAACCAATTCCTTAAGGATTAAGACTTGCTTCAATCAATCTCCAAAGAACTTAAAGGTCAAAGAGAAACCAATTCCTTAAGGAATAAGACTTGCTTTCAATCAATGGCTAAAAGAACTTAAAGAATAAAGACAAACCAATTCCTTAAGGATTAAGACTCCCTTCAATCAATCTCCAAAAGAACTTAAAGGTCAAGAGAAACCAATTCCTTAAGGAATAAGACTTGCTTTCAATCAATGGCTAAAAGAACTTAAAGAATAAAGAGAAACCAATTCCTTAAGGATTAAGACTTGCTTCAATCAATCTCCAAAAGAACTTAAAGGTCAAGAGAAACCAATTCCTTAAGAATAAGACTTGCTTTCAATCAATGGCCAAAAGAACTTAAAGAACAAGAGAAACCAATTCCTTAAGGAATAAGACTTGCTTTCAATCAATGGCTAAAGAACTTAAAGAATAAAGAGAAACCAATTCCTTAAGGATTAAGACTTGCTTCAATCAATCTCCAAAAAGAACTTAAAGGTCAAGAGAAACCAATTCCTTAAGGAATAAGACTTGCTTTCAATCAATGGCTAAAGAACTTAAAGAATAAAGAAACCAATTCCTTAAGGATTAAGACTTGCTTCCAATCAATCTCCAAAGAACTTAAGGTCAAGAGAAACCAATTCCTTAAGGAATAAGACTTGCTTTCAATCAATGGCTAAAGAACTTAAAGAATAAAGAGAAACCAATTCCTTATGGATTAAGACTTGCTTCAATCAATCTCCAAAAAGAACTTAAGAGTCAAAGAGAAACCAATTCCTTAAGGAATAAGACTTGCTTTCAATCAATGGCCAAAAGAACTTAAAGGAGAAAGAGAAACCAATTCCTTCTGCAATAAGACTTGCTTTCAATTAGTGGCTAAAAGAACTTAAGGAATAAAGAGAAACCAATTCCTTAAGGAATAAGACTTGCTTTCAATCAATGGCCAAAAGAACTTAAAGGTCAAGAGAAACCAATTCCTTAAGGATTAAGACTTGCTTCAATCAATGGCTAAAAAGAACTTAAAGGTCAAAGAGAAAACCAATTCCCTATGGATTAAGACTTGCTTTCAATCAATTGCCAAAAGAACTTGAAGGTCAAAGGGAAACCAATTCCTTATGGATTAAGACTTGCTTTCAATCAATCTCCAAAAGAACTTAAGGTCAAAGAGAAACCAATTCCTTAAGGAATAAGACATGCGTTCAATCAATGGCTAAAAGAACTTAAAGAATAAAGAGAAACCAATTCCTGAAGGATTAAGACTTACTTCCAATCAATCTCCAAAAGAACTTAAGGTCAAGAGAAACCAATTCCTTAAGGAATAAGACTTGCTATCAATCAATGGCTAAAAGAACTTAAGGAAAAAAGAGAAACCAATTCCTTATGGATTAAGACTTGCTTCTAATCAATCTCCAAAAGAACATAAAGGTCAAAGAGAAACCAATTCCTTAAGGAATAAGACATGCTATCGATCAATGGCTAAAAGAACTTAAAGAACAAAGAGAAACCAATTCCTTAGGGATTAAGACTTGCTTCTAATCAATCTCCAAAAGAACTTAAAGAACAAAGAGAAACCAATTCCTTAAGGAATAAGACTTGCTTTCAATCAATCTTCAAAATAACTTGAAGGTCAAATAGAAACTAATTCCTTAAGGAATAAGACTTGCTTTCAATCAATGGCTAAAGAACTTAAAGAACAAAGAGAAACCAATTCCTTAGGGATTAAGACTTGCTTCTAATCAATCTCCAAAAGAACTTAAAGGTCAAAGAGAAACCAATACCTTAAGGAATAAGACTTGCTTTCAATCAACGGCCAAAAGAACTTAAGAACAAAGAGAAACCAATTCCGCTTGGATTACTTCTTGCTTCTAATCAATCTCCAAAAGAACTTAAAGAACAAAGAGAAGCCAATTCCTTACAGAATAAGACTTGCTTTCAATCAACGGCCAAAAGAACTTAAGAACAAAGAGAAACCAATTCCTAAAGGATTAAGACTTGCTTCCAATCAATCTCCAAAAGAACTTAAAAGTCAAAGAGAAACCAATTCCTTAATGAATAAGACTTGCTTTCAATCAATGGCCAAAAGAACTTAAAGTCAAGAAGAAACCAATTCCTTAGGAATAAGACTTGCTTCAATCAATGGCTAAAAGAACTTAAAAGCAAGAGAAACCAATTCCTTAAGGAATAAGACTTGCTTCAATCAATCTCCAAAGAACTTAAAGGTCAAAGAAAACCAATTCCTTAAGGAATAAGACTTGCTTTCAATCAATGGCTCCAAAAGAACTTAAAGAATAAGAGAAACCAATTCCTTATGGATTAAGACTTGCTTCCAATCAATCTCCAAAAGAACTTAAAGGTCAAAGAAACCAATTCCTTAAGGAATAAGACTTGCTTTCAATCAATGGCTAAAGAACTTAAGAATAAAGAGAAACCAATTCCTTAAGGATTAAGACTTGCTTCAATCAATCTCCAAAGAACTTAAAGGTCAAAGAGAAACCAATTCCTTAAGGAATAAGACTTGCTTTCAATCAATGGCCAAAAGAACTTGAAGAACGAAGAGAAATCAATTCCTTATGGATTAAGACTTGTTTCCAATCAATCTCCAAAAGAACTTAAAGGTCAAAGAGAAACCAATTCCTTAAGGAATAAGACTTGCATTCAATCAATGGCCAAAAGAACTTAAGAAAGAGAAACCAATTCCTTAAGGATTAAGACTTGCTTCAATCAATCTCAAAAGAACTTAAAGGTCAAAGAGAAACCAATTCCTTAAGGAATAAGACTTGCTTTCAATCAATGGCTAAAAGAACTTAAAGAATAAAGAAACCAATTCCTTAAGTATTAAGACTTGCTTCCAATCAATCTCCAAAAGAACTTAAAGGTCAAAGAGAACCAATTCCTAAAGGAATAAGACTTGCTTTCAATCAATGGCTAAAAGAACTTAAAGAATAAAGAAAACCAATTCCTTAAGGATTAAGACTTGCTTCAATCAATCTCCAAAAAAGAACTTAAGGTCAAAGAGAAATCAATTCCTTAAGGAATAAGACTTGTTTTCAATCAATGGCTAAAGAACTTCAAGAATAAAGAGAAACCAATTCCTTAAGGGTTTAAGACTTGCTTCCAATCAATCTCCAAAGAACTTAAAGGTCAAGAGAAACCAATTCCTTAAGGAATAAGACTTGCTTTCAATCAATGGCTAAAGAACTTAAAGAACAAAGAAACCAATTCCTTATGGATTAAGACTTGCTTCCAATCAATCTCCAAAAGAACTTAAAGGTCAAGAAGAAACCAATTCCTTAAGGAATAAGACTTGTTTTCAATCAATGGCTAAAGAACTTCAAGAATAAAGAGAAACCAATTCCTTAAGGGTTTAAGACTTGCTTCCAATCAATCTCCAAAAGAACTTGAAGGTCAAAGAGAAACCAATTCCTTAAGGAATAAGACTTGCTTTCAATCAATGGCTAAAGAACTTAAAGAATAAAGAGAAACCAATTCCTTAAGGATTAAGACTTGCTTCAATCAATCTCCAAAAAGAACTTAAAGGTCAAGAGAAACCAATTCCTTAAGGAATAAGACTTGCTTTCAATCAATGGCTAAAGAACTTAAAGAATAAAGAGAAACCAATTCCTTAAGGATAAAGACTTCCTTCTAATCAATCTCCAAAAGAACTTAAAGGACAAAGAGAAAGCAATTCCTTAAGGAATAAGACTTGCTTTCAATCAATGGCTAAAAGAACTTAAAGAATAAAGACAAAGCAATTCCTTAAGGATTAAGACTTGCTTCAATCAATCTCCAAAAAGAACTTAAAGGTCAAGAGAATCCAATTCCTTAAGGAATAAGACTTGCTCTCAATCAATGGCTAAAAGAACTTAAAGAATAAAGAGAAACCAATTCCTTAAGGATTAAGACTTGCTTCCAATCAATCTCCAAAGAACTTAAAGGTCAAGAGAAACCAATTCCTTAAGGAATAAGACTTGCTTTCAATCAATGGCTAAAAGAACTTAAAGAATAAAGAGAAACCAATTCCTTAAGGATTAAGACTTGCTTCAATCAATCCAAAAGAACTTAAGGTCAAAGAGAAACCAATTCCTTAAGGAATAAGACTTGCTTTCAATCAATGGCTAAAGAACTTAAAGAACAAAGAAACCAATTCCTTATGGATTAAGACTTGCTTCCAATCAATCTCCAAAAGAACTTAAAGAAAGAGAAACCAATTCCTTAAGGTTAAGACTTGCTTTCAATCAATGGCCAAAAGAACTTAAACTCAAGAGAAACCAATTCCTTAAGGATTAAGACTTGCTTTCAATCAATGGCTAAAAGAACTTAAGAGTCAAAGAGAAACCAATTCCTTAAGGAATAAGACTTGCTTTCAATCAATGGCTCCAAAAAAGAACTTAAAATCAAGAGAAACCAATTCCTTAAGGATTAAGACTTGCTTTCAATCAATCTCAAAAGAACTTAAAGGTCAAGAGAAACCAATTCCTTAAGGAATAAGACTTGCTTTCAATCAATGGCTAAAAGAACTTAAAGAATAAGAGAAACCAATTCCTTATGGATTAAGACTTGCTTCAATCAATCTCCAAAAAGAACTTAAAGGTCAAGAGAAACCAATTCCTTAAGGAATAAGACTTGCTTTCAATCAATGGCTAAAAGAACTTAAAGAATAAAGAGAAACCAATTCCTTAAGGATTAAGACTTGCTTCAATCAATCTCCAAAAGAACTTAAAGGTCAAGAGAAACCAATTCCTTGAGGATTAAGACTTGCATTCAATCAATGGCTAACAGAACTTAAAGAATGAAGAGAAACGAATTCCCTAAGGATTAAGACTTGCTTTCAATCAATAGCCAAATTAACTTAAAGGTCAAAGAGAAACCAATTCCTTAAGGAATAAGACTTGCTTTCAATCAATGGCTAAAGAACTTAAAGAATAAAGAGAAACCAATTCCTTAAGGATTAAGACTTGCTTCAATCAATCTCCAAAGAACTTAAAGGTCAAGCGAAACCAATTCCTTACAGATTAAGACTTGCTTTCAATTAATGGCCAAAAGAATTTAAAGAATAAAGAGAAACCAATTCCTTGAGGATTAAGACTTGCATTCAATCAATGGCTAACAGAACTTAAAGGTCAAGAGAAACCAATTCCTTAAGGAATAAGACTTGCTTTCAATCAATGGCTAAAGAACTTAAAGAATAAAGAGAAACCAATTCCTTAAGGATTATGACTTGTTCCAATCTATCTCCAAAAGAATTTAAGGGTCAAAGAGAAACGAGTTCCTTGAGGATTAAGACTTGCTTTCAATCAATGGCCAAAAGAACTTAAAGAATGAAGAGAAACCAATTCCTTAGGGATTAAGACTTGCTTCAATCAATCTCCAAAAGAACTTAAAGGTCAAGAGAAACCAATTCCTTAAGGAATAAGACTTGCTTTCAATCAATGGCTAAAGAACTTAAAGAATAAAGAGAAACCAATTCCTTAAGGATTAAGACTTGCTTCCAATCAATCTCAAAAGAACTTAAAGGTCAAAGAGAAACCAATTCCTTAAGAATAAGACTTGCTTTCAATCAATGGCTAAAAAGAACTTAAAGAATAAAGAGAAACCAATTCCTTAAGGATTAAGACTTGCTTCCAATCAATCTCAAAAGAACTTAAGGTCAAAGAGAAACCAATTCCTTAAGGAATAAGACTTGCTTTCAATCAATGGCTAAAGAACTTAAAGAATAAGAGAAACCAATTCCTTAAGGATTAAGACTTGCTTCCAATCAATGTCCAAAAGAACTTAAAGGTCAAAGAAACCAATTCCTTAAGGAATAAGACTTGCTTTCAATCAATGGCTAAAAGAACTTAAAGAATAAAGAGAAACCAATTCCTTATGGATTAAGAGTTGCTTCAATCAATCTCAAAAGAACTTAAAGGTCAAGAGAAACCACTTCCTTAAGGAATAAGACTTGCTCTCAATCAATGGCTAAAAGAACTTAAAGAATAAAGAGAACCCAATTCCTTAAGGATTAAGACTCGCTTCAATCAATCTCCAAAAGAACTTAAGGTCAAGAGAAACCAATTCCTCAAGGAATAAGACTTGCTTTCAATCAATGGCGTAAAGAACTTAAAGAACAAAGAGAAAACAATTCCTTAACGATTAAGACTTGCTTTCCATCAATCTCCAAAAAGAACTTAAAAGGTCAAAGAGAAACCAATTCCTTAAGGAATAAGACTTGCTTTCAATCAATGGCTAAAAAGAACTTAAAGAATAAAGAGAAACCAATTCCTTAAGGATTAAGACTTGCTTCCAATCAATCTCAAAAGAACTTAAAGGTCAAGAGAAACCAATTCCTTAAGGAATAAGACTTGCTTTCAATCAATGGCTAAAAGAACTTAAAGAATAAAGAGAAACCAATTCCTTAAGGATTAAGACTTGCTTCAATCAATCTCCAAAAGAACTTAAAGGTCAAAGAGAAACCAATTCCTTAAGGAATAAGACTTGCTTTCAATCAATGGCTAAAGAACTTAAAGAATAAAGAGAAACCAATTCCTTATGGATTAAGACTTGCTTCAATCAATCTCCAAAAGAACTTAAAGGTCAAGAGAAACCAATTCCTTAAGGAATAAGACTTGCTTTCAATCAATGGCTAAAGAACTTAAAGAATAAAGAGAAACCAATTCCTTAAGGATTAAGACTTGCTTCCAATCAATCTCCAAAGAACTTAAAGGTCAAGAAAACCAATTCCTTTAGGAATAAGACTTGCTTTCAATCAATGGCTAAAAGCACTTAAAGAATAAAGAGAAACCAATTCCTTAAGGATTAAGACTTGCTTCCAATCAATCTCCAAAAGAACTTAAAGTCAAAGAGAAACCAATTCCTGAAGGAATAAGACTTGCTTTCAATCAATGGCTAAAAGAACTTAAAGAATAAAGAGAAACCAATTCCTTATGGACTTAGACTTGCTTCCAATCAATCTCCAAAAAAGAACTTAAAGGTCAAGAGAAAGCAATTCCTTAAGGAATAAGACTTGCTTTCAATCAATGGCTAAAAGAACTTAAAGAACAAAGAGAAACCAATTCCTTATGGATTAAGACTTGCTTCCAATCAATCTCCAAAAGAACTTAAAGTCAAAGAGAAATCAATTCCTTAAGGAATAAGACTTGTTTTCAATCAATGGCTAAAGAACTTCAAGAATAAAGAGAAACCAATTCCTTAAGGTTTGAGACTTGCTTCCAATCAATCTCCAAAAGAACTTAAAGGTCAAAGAGAAACCAATTCCTTAAGGAATAAGACTTGCATTCAATCATTGGCTAAAAGAACTTAAAGAACAAGAGAAACCAATTCCTTATGGATTAAGACTTGCTTCCAATCAATCTCAAAAGAACTTAAAGGTCAAAGAAACCAATTCCTAAAGGAATCAGACTTGCTTTCAATCAATGGCTAAAAGAACTTAAAGAATAAAGAAAAACCAATTCCTTAAGGATCAAGACTCGCTTCCAATCAATCTCCAAAAGAACTTAAAGGTCCAAGAGAAACCAATTCCTTAAGGATTAAGACTTGCTTTCAATCAATGGCTAAAAAGAACTTAAAGAATAAAGAAAACCAATTCCTTAAGGATTAAGACTTGCTTCCAATCAATCTCCAAAAGAACTTAAAGGTCAAGAGAAACCAATTCCTTAAGGAATAAGACTTGCTTTCAATCAATGGCTAAAAGAACTTAAAGAATAAAGAAACCAATTCCTTAAGGATTAAGACTTGCTTCAATCAATCTCAAAAGAACTTAAGGTCAAGAGAAACCAATTCCTTAAGGAATAAGACTTGCTTTCAATCAATGGCTAAAAGAACTTAAAGAACAAGAGAAACCAATTCCTTATGGATTAAGACTTGCTTCAATCAATGGCCAAAAGAACTTAAGAATAAAGAAAACCAATTCCTTAAGGAATAAGACTTGCTTTCAATCAATGGCTAAAGAACTTAAAGGTCAAAGAGAAACCAATTCCTTAAGGATTAAGACTTGCTTCAATCAATCTCCAAAAGAACTTAAAGGTCAAGAGAAACCAATTCCTTAAGGAATAAGACTTGCTATCAATTAATGGCTAAAAGTACTTAAAGAACAAAGAGAAACCAATTCCTTAAGGATTAAGACTTGCTTCAATCAATCTCCAAAAGAACTTAAAGGTCAAGAGAAACCAATTCCTTAAGGAATAAGACTTGCTTTCAATCAATGGCTAAAAAGAACTTAAAGAATAAAGAGAAACCAATTCCTTAAGGATTAAGACTTGCTTCAATCAATCCAAAAGAACTTAAAGGTCAAAGAGAAACCAATTCCTTAAGGAATAAGACTTGCTTTCAATCAATGGCTAAAGAACTTAAAGAATAAAGAGAAACCAATTCCTTAAGGATTAAGACTTGCTTCAATCAATCTCCAAAAGAACTTAAAGGTCAAGAGAAACCAATTCCTTAAGGAATAAGACTTGCTTTCAATCAATGGCTAAAGAACTTAAAGAATAAAGAGAAACCAATTCCTTAAGGATTAAGACTTGCTTCCAATCAATCTCCAAAAAGAACTTAAAGGTCAAAGAGAAACCAATTCCTTAAGGAATAAGACTTGCTTTCAATCAATGGCTAAAAGAACTTAAAGAATAAAGAGAAACCAATTCCTTAAGGATTAAGACTTGCTTCAATCAATCCAAAAGAACTTAAAGGTCAAGAGAAACCAATTCCTTAAGAATAAGACTTGCTTTCAATCAATGGCTAAAAGAACTTAAAGAATAAAGAGAAACCAATTCCTTAAGGATTAAGACTTGCTTCAATCAATCTCCAAAAGAACTTAAAGGTCAAGAGAAACCAATTCCTTAAGGAATAAGACTTGCTTTCAATCAATGGCTCCAAAAGAACTTAAAGAAGAAGAAACCAATTCCTTAAGGATTAAGACTTGCTTTCAATCAATCTCCAAAGAACTTAAAGGTCAAGAGAAACCAATTCCTTAAGGAATAAGACTTGCTTTCAATCAATGGCTCAAAAGAACTTAAAGAAAGAGAAACCAATTCCTTAAGGATTAAGACTTGCTTCAATCAATGGCTAAAAGAACTTAAAGGTCAAAGAAGAAACCAATTCCTTAAGGATTAAGACTTGCTTCCAATCAATCTCCAAAAGAACTTAAGGTCAAGAGAAACCAATTCCTTAAGGAATAAGACTTGCTTTCAATCAATGGCTAAAAGAACTTAAAGAATAAAGAGAAACCAATTCCTTAAGGATTAAGACTTGCTTCCAATCAATCTCAAAAGAACTTAAGGTCAAGAGAAACCAATTCCTTAAGGAATAAGACTTGCATTCAATCAATGGCCAAAAGAAGTTAAAGAATAAAGAGAAACCAATTCCTTAAGGATTAAGACTTGCTTCCAATCAATCTCCAAAAAAGAACTTAAAGGTCAAAGGGAAACCAATTCCTTAAGGAACAAGACTTGCTTTCAATCAATGGCCAGAAGAACTTAAGGAATGAAGAGAAACCAATTCCTAATGGATTAAGACTTGCTTCCAATCAATCTCCAAAAGAAAATAAAGTTCATAGAAACCAATTCCTTATGCTTTAAGGCTTACTTTCAATCAATGGCTAAAAGTACTTAAACAACAAGGAGAAACCAATTTCTTATGGATTAAGGCTTGCTTTCAATCAATCTCCATAAGAACTTAAAGAATAAAGAGAAACCAATTCCTTAAGGATTAAGACTTGCTTCCAATCAATCTCCAAAAGAACTTAAAGGTCAAAGAGAAACCAATTCCTTAAGGAATAAGACTTGCTTTCAATCAATGGCTAAAAGAACTTAAAAAATAAAGAGAAACCAATTCCTTAAGGATTAAGACTCGCTTCCAATCAATCTCCAAAAGAACTTAAAGGTCAAAGACACCAATTCCTTAAGGAATAAGACTTGCTTCCAATCAATAGCTAAAGAACTTAAAGAATAAAGAGAAACCAATTCCTTAAGGATTAAGACTTGCTTCAATCAATCTCCAAAAGAACTTAAGGTCAAGAGAAACCAATTCCTTAAGGAATAAGACTTGCTTCAAATCCATGGCTGAAAGAACTTAAAGAATAAAGAAAAACCAATTCCTTAAGGATTAAGACTTGCTTCCAATCAATCTCCAAAAGAACTTAAAGGTCAAAGAGAAACCAATTCCTTAAGGAATAAGACTTGCATTCAATCAATGGCTCAAAGAACTTAAAGAATAAAGAGAAACCAATTCCTCAAGGATTAAGACTTGCTTCCAATCAATCGCCAAAAGAACTTAAAGGACGAAGAGAAACCAATCCGTTAAGGAATAAGACTTGCTTTCAATCAATGGCTAAAGAACTTAAAGAATAAAGAAACCAATTCCTTATGGATTAAGACTTGCTTCAATCAATCTCCAAAGAACTTAAAGGTCAAAGAAACCAATTCCTTAAGGAATAAGACTTGCATTCAATCAATGGCCAAAAGAACTTAAAGAATAAGGAGAAACCAATTCCTTAAGGATTAAGGCTTACTTCTAATCAATCTCCAAAAGAACTTAAAGGTCAAACGAAAACCAATTCCTTAAGGAATAAGACTTGCTTTCAATCAATGGCTAAAAGAACTTAAAGAACAAAGCGAGACCAATACCTTATGGATTAAGACTTGCTTCCAATCAATCTCCAAAAGAACTTAAGGTCAAAGAGAAACCAATTCCTTAAGGAATAAGACTTGCTTTCAATCAATGGCTAAAAGAACTTAAAGAATAAAGAGAAACCAATTCCTTATGGATTAAGACTTGCTTCAATCAATCTCCAAAAAGAACTTAAAGGTCAAAGAGACGAATTGCTTAAGGAATAAGACTTGGTTCCAATCAACGGCTAAAAGGACTTAAAGAATAAAGAAAAACCATTTCCTTAAGGGTTAAGACTTGCTTTCAATCAATCTCAAAGAACTTGAAGGTCAAAGAGAAACCAATTCCTTAAGGAATAAGACTTGCTTTCAATCAATGGCTAAAAGAACTTAAAGAATAAAGAGAAACCAATTCCTCAAGGATTAAGACTTGCTTCCAATCTATCTCCGAAAGAACTTAAAGGTCAATGAGAAACCAATTCTTTAAGGGATAAGACTTGCTTTCAATCAATGGCTAGAAGAACTTAAAGAATAAAGAGAAACCAATTCCTTAAGGATTAAGACTTGCTTCCAATCAATCTCCAAAAGAACTTAAAGGTCAAAGAGACCAATTCCTTAAGGAATAAGGCTTGCATTCAATCAATGGCTAAAAGAACTTAAAGAACAAGAGAAACCAATTCCTTAAGGATTAAGACTTGCTTCAATCAATCTCCAAAAGAACTTAAAGGTCAAAGAGACCAATTCCTTAAGGAATAAGACTTGCTTTCAATCAATGGCTAAAAGAACTTAAAGAATAAACAGAAACCAATTCCTTAAGGATTAAGACTTGCTTCCAATCAATCTCCAAAAGAACTTAAAGGTCAAAGAGAAACCAATTCCTTAAGGAATAAGACTTGCTTTCAATCAATGGCTAAAAGAACTTAAAGAATAAACAGAAACCAATTCCATAAGGATTAAGACTTGCTTCCAATCAATCTCCAAAAGAACTTAAAGGTCAATAAAGAAACCAATTCCTTAAGGAATAAGACTTGCTTTCAATCAATGGCTCAAAAAAGAACTTAAAGCAAAGAGAAACCAATTCCTTAAGAATAAGACTTGCTTCAATCAATCTCCAAAAGAACTTAAGAAGTCAAGAAGAAACCAATTCCTTAAGGAATAAGACTTGCTTTCAATCAATGGCTAAAAGAACTTAAAGAATAAGAGAAACCAATTCCTTATGGATTAAGACTTGCTTCAATCAATCTCCAAAGAACTTAAAGGTCAAAGAGAAACCAATTCCTTAAGGAATAAGACTTGCTTTCAATCAATGGCTAAAGAACTTAAAGAACAAGAGAAACCAATTCCTTAAGGATTAAGACTTGCTTTCAATCAATCTCCAAAAGAACTTAACGTCAATGAGAAACCAATTCCTTAAGGAATAAGACTTGCTTTCAATCAATGGCAAAAAGAACTTAAAGAATAAAGAGAAACCAATTCCTTAAGGATTAAGACTTGCTTCCAATCCATCTCCAAAAGAACTTAAAGGTCAAGAAGAAACCAATTCCTTGAGGGATAAGACTTGCTTTCAATCAATGGCTAAAAGAACTTAAAGAATAAAGGGAAACCAATTCCCTAAGGATTAACACTCACTTTCAATCAATCTCCAAAAGAACTTAAAGGTCTAAGAGAAACCAATTCTAGGAATAAGACTTGCTTTCAATCAATGGCTAAAGAACTTAAAGAATAAAGAGAAACCAATTCCTTAAGGATTAAGACTTGCTTCCAATCAATCTCCAAAAGAACTTAAGGTCAAAGAAAACCAATTCCTTAGGAATAAGACTTGCTTTCAATCAATGGCTAAAAAGAACGTAAAGAACAAAGAGAAAACAATTCCTTATGGATTAAGACTTGCTTCAAATCAATCTCCAAAAAGAACTTAAAGGTCAAGAGAAACCAATTCCTTAAGGAATAAGACTTGCTTTCAATCAATGGCTAAAGAACTTAAGAACAAAGAGAAACCAATTCCTTATGGATTAAGACTTGCTTCCAATCAATCTCTAAAAGAACTAAAAGGTCAAAGAGAAACCAATTCCTTAACGAATAAGACTTGCTTTCAATCAATGGCTAAAGAACTTAAGAACAAAGAAAACCAATTCCTTATGGATTAAGGCTGGCTTCCAATCAATCTCCAAAAGAACTTAAAGGTCAAAGAGAAACCAATTCCTTAAGGAATAAGACTTGCATTCAACCAATGGCTAAAAGGACTTAAAGAATAAAGAGAAACCAATTCCTTAAGGATTAAGACTTGCTTCCAATCAATCTCCAAAAGAACTTAAAGGTCAAAGAGAAACCAATTCCTTAAGGAATAAGACTTGCTTTCAATCAATGGCAAAAGGAACTTAAAGAATAAAGGGAAACCAATTCCTTAAGGATTAAGACTCGCTTCCAATCAATCTCCAAAAAGAACTTAAAGGTCAAGAGAAACCAATTCCTTAAGGAATAACACTTCCTTTCAATCAATGGCTAAAAAGAACATAAAGAACAAAGAGAAACCAATTCCTTATGGATTAAGACTTGCTTTCAATCAATCTCCAAAAGAACTTAAAGTCAAAGCGACACCAATTCCTTAAGGAATAAGACTTGCTTTCAATCAATGGCTAAAAGAACTTAAATAATAAAGAGAAACCAATTCCTTAAGGATTAAGACTTGTTTCCAATCAATCTCCAAAAGAACTTAAAGTCAAAGAGAAACCAATTCCCTAAGGAATAAGAGTTGCTTCCAATCGATGGATAAAAGGACTTAAAGAATAAGGAGAATCCAATTCCTTAAGGATTAAGACTTGCTTCCAATCAATCTCCAAAAGAAATTAAAGGTCAAAGAGAAACCAATTCCTTGAGGAATAAGACTTGTTTCAATCAATGGCTAAAAGAACTTAAAGAACAATAGAAACAAATCCCTTATGGATTAAGACTTGCTTCCAATCAATCTCCAAAAGAACTTAAGGGTCAAAGAGAAACCAATTCATAGGAATAAGACTTACTTTCAATCAATGGCTAAAAGAACTTAAAGAATAAAGAAAAACCAATTCCTTAAGGATTAAGACTTGCTTCCAATCAATCTCCAAAAGAACTTAAAGGTCAAAGAGAAACCAATTCCTTAAGGAATAAGACTTGCTTTCAATCAACGGCTAAAAGAACTTAAAACAAGAGAAACCAATTCCTTAAGGATTAAGACTTGCTTCAATCAATCTCCAAAAGAACTTGAAGGTCAAGAGAAACCAATTCCTTAAGGAATAAGACTTGCTTTCAATCAATGGCTAAAAGAACTTAAAGAACAAAGAGAAACCAATTCCTTATGGATTAAGACTTGCTTCCAATCAATCTCAAAAAGAACGTAAAGGTCAAAGAGAAACCAATTCCTTAAGGAATAAGACTTGCTTTCAATCAATGGCTAAAAGAACTTAAAGAATAAAGAGAAACCAATTCCGTAAGGATTAAGACTTGCTTCCAATCAATCTCCAAAAAGAACTTAAAGGTCAAAGAGAAACCAATTCCTTAAGGAATAAGACTTGCTTTCAATCAATGGCTAAAAGAACTTAAATAATAAAGAGAAACCAATTCCTTAAGGATTAAGACTTGCTTCCAATCAATCTCCGAAAGAACTTCAAGGTCAAAGAGAAACCAATTCCTCAAGGATTAGGACATGCTTTCAATCAATGGCGAAATGAACATAAAGAATAAAGAGAAACCAAATCCTTATGGATTAAGACTTGTTTTCAATCAATCTCCAAAAGAACTTAAAGGTCAAAGAGAAACCAATTCCTTAAGGAATAAGACTTGCTTTCAATCAATGGCGAAACGAACTTAAAGAATAAAGAGAAACCAATTCCTTAAGGATTAAGACTTGCTTCCAATCAATCTCCAAAAGAACTTAAAGGTCAAAGAGAAACCAATTCCTTAAGGATTAAGACTTGCTTTCAATCAATGGCCAAAAGAACTTAAAGAACAAAGAGAAACCAATTCCTTAAGGAATAAGACTTGCTTTCAATCAATGGCTAAAAGAACTTAAAGAATAAAGAGAAACCAATTCCTTAAGGATTAAGACTTGCTTTCAATCAATCTCCAAAAGAACTTAAAGGTCAAGAGGAACCGATTCCTTAAGGAATAAGACTTGCTTCAATCAATGGCTAAAAGAACTTAAAGGTCAAATAGACACCAATTCCTTAAGGATTAAGACTTGCTTTCAATCAATGGCTAGAAGAACTTAAAGAACAAAGAGAAACCAATTCCTTGTGCATTAAGACTTGCTTTCAATCAATGGCCAAAAGAACTTACAGGTCAAAGAGAAACCAATTCCTTAAGGATTAAGACTTGCATTCAATCAATCTTCAAAAGAACTTAAAGGTCAAAGAGAATCCAATTCCTTAAGGATTAAGACTTGCTTTCAATCAATGGCTAAGAACATAAAGAACAAAGAGAAACCAATACCTTATGGATTAAGACTTGCTTCCAATCAATCTCCAAAAGAACTTAAAGTCAAAGAGAAACCAATTCCTTAAGGAATAAGACTTGCTTTCAATCAATGGCTAAAAGAACTTAAGGTCAAGAGAAACCAATTCCTTCAGGATTAAGACTTGCTTCCAATCAATCTCCAAAAGAACTTAAAGTCAAAGCGACACCAATTCCTTAAGGAATAAGACTTGCTTTCAGTCAATGGCTAAAAGAACTTAAAGAACAATAGAAACAAATCCCTTATGGATTAAGACTTGCTTCCAATCAATCTCCAAAAGAACTTAAGGTCAAAGAGAAACCAATTCCTTAAGGAATAAGACTTGCTTTCAATCAATGGCCACAAGAACTTATAGAATAAAAAGAAACCAATTCCTTCAGGATTAAGACTTGCTTCCAATCAATCTCCAAAAGAACTGAAAGGTCAAAGAGAAACCAATTCCTTAAGGAATAAGACTTGCTTTCAATCAATGGCTAAAAGAACTTAAAGAATAAAGAGAAACCAATTCCTTATGGATTAAGACTTGCTTCCAATCAATCTCCAAAAGAACTTAAAGGTCAAAGAGAAACCAATTCCTTAAGGAATAAGACTTGCTTTCAATCAATGGCTAAAGGAACATAAAGAACAAAGAGAAACCAATTCCTTATGATTAAGACTTGCTTTTCAATCAATCTCCAAAAGAACTTCAAGAACAAAGAGAAACCAAATCCTTAAGGAATAAGACTTGCTTTCAATCAGTGGCCAAAAGAACTTAAAGAACAAAGAGAAACCAATTCCTTAAGGATTAAGACTTGCTTCAATCAATCTCCAAAAGAACTTAAAGTCAAGAGAAACCAATTCCTTAAGGAATAAGACTTGCTTTCAATCAATGGCTAAAAACACTTAAAGAATAAAGAGAAACCAATTCCTTCAGGAATAAGACTTGCTTTCAATCAATGGCTAAAAGAACTTAAGGTCAAAGAGAAACCAATTCCTTAAGGATTAAGACTTGCTTCAATCAATGGCTAAAAGAACTTAAAGAACAAGAGAAACCAATTCCATAAGGAATAAGGCTTGCAATCAATCAATGGCTGAAAGAACTTAAAGAATAAAGACAAACCAATTCCTTATGGATAATGACTTGCCTCCAATCAATCTGCAAAAGAACTTAAAGGTCAAAGAGAAACCAATTCCTTAAGGAATAAGACTTGCGTTCAATCAATGGCCAAAAGAACTTAAAGAATAAAGAGAAACCAATTCCTTAAGGATTAAGACTTGCTTCCAATCAATCTCCAAAAGAACTTAAAGGTCAAAGAGAAACCAATTCCCTAAGGAATAAGACTTGCTATCAATCAAAGGCTAAAAGAACTTAAAGAACAAAGAGAAACCAATTCCTTAAGGATTAAGACTTGCTTCAATCAATGGCCAAAAGAACTTAAAGAATAAAGAGAAACCAATTCCTTAAGGATTAAGACTTTCTTCCAATCAACGGCCAAAAGAACATAAGAACAAAGAGAAACCAATTTCTTAAGCAATAAGACTTGCTTTCAATCAAAGGCTAAAGAACTTAAAGAATAAAGAGAAACCAATTCCTTAAGGATTAAGACTTGCTTCCAATCAATCTCCAAAAGAACTTAAAGAACAAAGAGAAACCAATTCCTTAAGGAATCAGACTTGCTTTCAATCAAAGGCCGAAAGAACTTAAAGAACAAAGAGAAACCAATTCCTTAAGGAATAAGACTTGCTTCAATCAATCTCCAAAAGAACTTAAAGAACGAAAAGAAACCAATTCCATACGGAATAAGACTTGCATTCAAACAATGGCCAAAAGAACTTAAAGAATAAAGAGAAACCAATTCCTTATGGATTAAGACTTGCTTCAATCAATCTCCAAAAGAACTTAAAGGTCAAAGAGAAACCAATTCCTGAAGGAATAAGACTTGCTTTCAATCGATGGCTAAAAGAACATAAAGTTCATAGAGAAACCAATTCCTTATGCTTTAAGGCTTACTTTCAATCAATGGCTAAAAGTACTTAAACAACAAGGAGAAACCAATTTCTTATGGATTAAGGCTTGCTTTCAATCAATGGCCAAAAGAACTTAAAGAATCAAAGAGAAACCAATTCCTTAAGGAATAAGACTTGCTTTCAATCAATGGCTAAAGAACTTAAAGAACAAAGAAAACCAATTCCTTAAGGATTAAGACTTGCTTTCAATCAATGGCCAAAAGAACTTAAGGTCAAAGAAAACCAATTCCTTAAGGAATAAGACTTGCTTCCAATCAATGGCTAAAAGAACTTAAAGAATAAAGAGGAACCAATTCCTTATGGATTAAGACTTGCTTCCAATCAATCTCCAAAAGAACTTAAAGGTCAAAGAGAAACCAATTCCTTATGCCTTAAGGTTTGCTTTCAATCAACGGCCAGAAGAACTTAAAGAACAAAGAGAAACCAATTCCTTATGGATTAAGACTTGCTTCCAATCAATCTCGAAAAGAACTTAAAGGTCAAAGAGAAACCAATTCCTTTAGGAATAAGACTTGCTTTCAATCAATAGCTAAAAGAACTTAAAGAATAAAGAGAAACCAATTCCTTAAGAACTAAGACTTGCTTCCAATCAATCTCCAAAAGAACTTAAAGGTCAAAGAGAAACCAATTCCTTAAGGAATAAGACTTGCTTCCAATCAATGCGCTAAAGAACTTAAGAATAAAGAGAAAACCAATTCCTTATAATTAAGACTTGCTTTCAATCAATCTCCAAAGAACTTAAAGGTCAAAGAGAAACCAATTCCTTAAGGAATAAGACTTGCTTTCAATCAATGGCTAAAAAGAACTTAAAGAATAAAGAAACCAATTCCTTAAGGATTAAGACTACTTCAATCAATCTCCAAAAGAACTTAAAGGTCAAAGAGAAACCAATTCCTTAAGGAATAAGACTTGCTTTCAATGAATGGCTAAAAGAACGTAACGAACAAAGAGAAACCAATTCCTTATGGATTAAGACTTGCTTCCAATCAATCTCCAAAAGAACTTAAAGACTT
>JAVHNO010000217.1:0-47643 GCA_031439595.1 Pterocarpus santalinus | reverse complement strand
GCCATTGATTGATTGAAAGCAAAGTCTTATTCCTTAAGGAATTGGTTTCTTCTTGTTCTTTAAGTTCTTTTGGCCATTGATTGAAAGCAAAGTCTTATTCCCTTAAGGAATTGGTTTCTCTTCGTTATTTAAGTTTCTTTTAGACCATTGATTGAAAGCAAGTCTGCTATAATCCATAAGGAATTGGTTTCTCTTTGTTCTTTAAGTTCTTTTTGGCCCATTGGATTTGAAAGTTAAAAGTCTTATTCCATGAGGAATTGGTTTCTCTTTGTTCGTTTAAGTTCTTTTAGCCATTGATTGAGTGAAGCAAGTCTTATTCCTTAAGGAATTGGTTTCTTTGTTCTTTAAGTTCTTTTGGAGATTGATTGAAAGCTTCAAGTCTTAATCCATGAAGTGGGAATTGGGCCATTGGATTCTTTGTTCTTTAACATCTTTTACGCCATTGATTGAAAGATAAAGCTCATTAATTCCTTAAGGAATTGGTTTCCTTTGTTCTTTAAGTCTTTTTGGCCAATATTTGATTGAAAGCAAGTCATATATTCCATAAGGAATTGGTTTCTCTTTGTTCTTTAACTTCTTTTCACCATTGACTGAACGCAAGTCTTAATCCATAAGGAATTGGTTTCTCTTTGTTCTTTAAGTTCTTTTGGCCACTGATTGAAAGCAAGTCTTATTCCTTAAGGAATTGGTTACTCTTTGTTCTTTAAGTTACTTGAGATTTGATTGAAAGTGTCTGCTAATCCATAAGCGTAATTGGTTTCTCTTTGTTTTTAAGTTCTTTAAGGCCATTGGATTGAAAGGTTCCAAGTCTATATTCTCACTTAAGGAACGTTGGTTTCTCTTTGTTCTTTATGTTCTTTTTGGCCATTGATTGAAAGCAAGTCTTAATCCATAAGGAATTGGTTTCTCTTGTTCTTTAAGTTCTTTTGAAGCCATTGATTGAGCAAGTCTTATTCTCTTTACAGGAATTGGCTTTTCCTCTCGTTCTTTAAGTTCTTATTGGAGATCGATTGAAGCAAAGTCTTAATCCTATAAGGAATTGGTTTCTTCCTTGTTCTTTTAAGTTCTAGCTGGCCATTGATTGAAAGCAAAGATCTTAATCCTTAAGGAATTGGTTTCTCTTTGTTCTTAAGTTCTTGGGCCTGTAGCCATTGATTGAAAGCAAGTTGCTTAATTCTTAAGATCGATTGACAAAGAAGTCTTATTACTTTAATTGCTTAAGTTCTTTTGGGCCATTGGATTGAAGCAAGTCTTAATCCTTAAGGAATTGGTTTCTCTTGTCTTCTTAAGTTCTTACATTGATGGAGAAAGGCAAGTCTTATTCCTTAAGGAATTGGTTATCTTTGTTCTTAAGTTCTTTTTGGCCAATGATTGGAAAAGCAAAGTCTTATTCCTAAAGGAATTGGTTTTTGTTTCTTTAAGTTCTTTTTGGCCATTGGATTGAAAGCAAGTCTTAATCCTATCAGGAATTGGTTTCTCTTTGTTCTTTAAGTTCTTTGGCAACATTGATTGAAAGCAAGTCTTAATTCCTAAGGACATTGTTTTTCTTGATTCTTTAACTTCTTTTGGAGATTGATTGAACAGCAAGTCTTAATCCATAAGGAATTGGTTTCTCTTTGTTCTTTAAGTTCTTTTTGGCCATTGATTGAAAGCAAGTCTTATTCCTTAAGTGAATTGGTTTCTCTTTGCCTTCTTAAGTTCTTTTGGAGATTGATTGAAAGCAAGTTCTTAATCCATAAGGAATTGGTCTTCTTTATTCTTCAAGTTCTTTGGCCATTGATTGAAAGCTAAAGTCTTAATCCATAAGGAATTGGTTTCTCTTTGTTCTTTAACATCTTGCCATTGATTGAAAGCAAGTCTTATTCCTGGTAATGAATTGGTTTTCTTCTGTTCTTTAAGATTCTTTTAGCCATTGATTGAAAGCAAGTCTTAATCCATAAGGAATTGGTTTCTCTTTTTGTTCTTTAAGTTCTTTAATGGCCATTTTGATTGAAAAGCAAAGTCTTATTCACTTATGGAATTGGTTTCTCTTTGTTCTTTAAGTTCTTTTGGAGATTGATTGAAAGCAAAGTCTTAATCCATAAGGAATTGGCTTTCTCTTGAATTCTTTAAGTTCTTTTGGCACAATGATTGAAATGTCAAGTCTTCATTCCTAAGGAATTGGCTTCTCTTTGTTCTTTAACATCTTTGGCGATTGATTGAAAGCAAGTCTTTAATTCGTTAAGGAATTGGTTTCTCCTTTGTTCTTTCAAGTTCTTTCTGATTTTAACATCTTAGCACATTGGATTGAAAGCAAGTCTTTATTCCATAAGGAATTGGTTTCTCTTGTTCTTTAAGTTCTTTTGGACATTGATTGAACGCAAGTCCTTTATTCCTTACGGAATTGGTTTCTCATTGTTCCTTACGTTCTTTGGGCCATTGATTGAAAGCAAGTCTTAATCCATAGGGAATTGGTTTCTCTTTGTTCTTTAAGTTCTTTTGGAGATTGATTGAAAGCAAGTCTTAATCCATAAGGAATTGGTTTTCTTGTTCTTTAAGTTCTTTTGGCCATTGATTGAAAGCAAGTCTTAATCCTTAAGGAATTGGTTTTTCTTGACTTTAAGTTCTTTGGCCATTGATTGAAAGCAAGTCTTATTCCTTAAGGAATTGGTTTCTCTTTGTTCTTAAGTTCTTTTGGCCATTGATTGAAAGCAAGTCTTATTCCTTATGGAATTGGTTTCTCTTGTTCTTTTAAGTTCTTTTAGCCATTGATTGAAGCAAGTCTTATTCCATAAGGAATTGGTTTCTTTGTACTTTAAGTTCTTTTGGCCATTGATTGAAAGCAAGTCTTATTCCTTAAGGAATTGGTTTCTCTTGTTCTTTAAGTTCTTTGGCCATTGATTGAAAGCAAGTCTTATTCCACAGAATTTTATTTTCTTTGCCCAAGTTCTTTGACCAATGATCAAAGCAAAATACATTCTTAAGGAATTGGTTTCTCTTTGTTCTTAAGTTCTTTGGGCCATTGATTGAAAGCAAGTCTAATCCATAAGGAATTGGTTTCTTGATTCCTTAAGTTCTTTGGCCATTGATTGAAAGCAAGTCTTAATCCATCAGGAATTGGTTTCTCTTTGTTCTTTAACTTCTTGTGGCCATTGATTGAAAGCAAGTCTTCATCCTTAAGAAATTCATTTCTCTTTGTTCTTTAAGTTCTTTTGGCCCCTGATTGAAAGCAAGTCTTATTCCTTAAGGAATTGGTATCTCTTGTTCTTAAGTTCTTTTGGCCATTGATTGAAAGCAACTCTTAATCCATAAGAATTGGTTTCTCTTGACTCTTAAGTTCTTTGGTCATTGATTGAAAGCAAGTCTTATTCTTAAGAATTGGTTTCTCTTTGTTCTTTAAGTTCTTGGCCATTGATTGAAAGCAAGTCTTATTCCATAAGGAATTGGTTTCTCTTTGACTTTAACATCTTTTAGCCAACATTGATTGAAACCAAGTCTTATTCTTTAAGGAATTGGTTTCCCTTTGTTCTTTAAGTTCTTATGGCCATTGATTGAAAGGAAGTCCTTAAGGAATTGGTTTCTCTTTGTTCTTTAACTTCTTTTGGCTGTTGATAGAACGCAAGTCTTATTCCGTAAGGAATTGGTTTCTCTTTGTTCTTTAAGTTCTTTTGGCCATTGATTGAAAGCAAGTCTTATTCCTTACGGAATTGGTTTTCTTTGATCACTCTTAAGTTCTTTTGGCCATTGATTGAAAGCAAGTCTTATCCATAAGGAATTGGTTTCTCTGTTCTTATGTTCTTTTGGCCATTGATTGAAAGCAAGTCTTATTCCTTAAGGAATTGGTTTCTCTTTGTTCTTTAAGTTCTTTGGGCCATTGATTGAAAGCAAGCCTTAATCCTCACGGAATTGGTTTCTCTTGATTCTTTAAGTTCTTTGGCCATTGATTGAAAGCAAGTCTTAATCCATAAGGAATTGGTTTTCTTTGTTCTTTAAGTTCTTTGGCGATTGATTGAAAGCAAGTCTTATTCCTTAAGGAATTGGTTTCTCTTTTTCTTTAAGTTCTTTTGGAGATTGATTGAAAGCAAGTCTTATTCCATAAGGAATTGGTTTCTCTTTGTTCTTTAAGTTCTTTTGAGCCATTGATTGAAAGCAAGTCTTATTCCTTAAGGAATTGGTTTTCTTGTTCTTTAAGTTCTTTTGGAGATTGATTGAAAGCAAGTCTTAATCCCTTAAGGAATTGGTTTCTCTTGTTCTTTAAGTTCTTTTGGCCATTGATTGAAAGCAAAGTCTTATTCCTTAGGGAATTGGTTTCTCTTGTTCTTTAAGTTCTTTTGGCCATCGATTGAAAGCAAGTCTTATCCATAAGGAATTGGTTTCTGTTTGATCTTTAAGTTCTTTTGGCCATTGATTGAAATCAAGTCTTAATCCATAAGGAATTGGTTTCTCTTAGTTCCTTAAGTTCTTTTGGCCATTGATTGAAGGCAAGTCTTATTCCATATGGAATTGGTTTCTCTTCGTTCTTTAAGTTCTTTTGGAGATTGATTAGAAGCAAGAAGTAATCCATAAGGAATTGGTTTCTCTTTGTTCTTTAAGTTCTTTTGGCCTTTGACAGAAAGCAAGTCTTATTCTTTAAGGAATTGGTTTCTCTTTGTTCTTAAGTTCTTATGGCCATTGATTGAAAGGAAGTCCATAAGGAATTGGTTTCTCTTTGTTCTTTAAGTTCTTTTAGCCATTGATTGAAAACAAGTCTTATTCCTTAAGGAATTGGTTTCTGTTTGACCTTTAAGTTCTTGTGGAGATTGATTAGAAGCAAGTAGTAATCCACGAGGAATTGGTTTCTCTTTGTTCTTAAGTTCTTTTGGCCGTTGTTTGAAAGCATGTCTTATTCCTTAAGGAATTGGTTTCTCTTTGTTCCTTAAGTTCTTTTGGCCATTGATTGAAAGCAAGTCTTATTCATTAAGGAATTGGTTTCTCTTTGACCTTTAAGTTCTTTTGGAGATTGATTGAAAGCAAGTCTTAATCCATAAGGAATTACGGTTTCTTTGTTCTTAAGTTCTTTTGGCCATTGATTGAAGCAAGTCTTATCATTAAGGAATTGGTTTCTCTTGTTCTTTAACTTCTCTTGGCGATTGATTGAATGGAAGCCTTATTCCATAAGGAATTGGTTACCTTTCATTGTTTAAGTTCCTTTGGCGATTGATTGAATGCAAGTCTTATTCCATATGGAATTGGTTTCTCTTCATTCTTTAAGTTCTTTTGGCCATTGATTGAAGGGAAGTCTTATTCCTTAAGGAATTGGTTTCTCTATGTTCTTTAAGATCTTTTGGGCATCGGTTGAATGCAAGTCTTAATCCATAAGGAATTGGTTTCTCTTTGTTCCTTAAGTTCTTTTGGCCATTGATTGAAGGCAAGTCTTAATCCATAAGGAATTGGTTTCTTTGTCTTTAAGTTCTTTTTAGATTGATTGAAAGCAAGTCTTAATCCATAAGGAATTGGTTTTCTTGTTCTTTAACATCTTTGGCCATTGATTGAAAGTCTTATTCTTAAGGAATTGGTTTCTCTTTGTTCTTAAGTTCTTGGAGATTGATTGAAAGCAAGTCTTAATCCATATGAATTGGTTTCTCTTTGTTCTTTAAGTTCTTGGAGATTGATTGAAAGCAAGTCTTATTCCTTAAGGAATTGGTTTCTCTTTGACTCTTCTTAAGTTCTTTTAGCCATTGATTGAAAGTAAGTCTTATTCTTAAGGAATTGGTTTCTCTTTGTTCTTTAACATCTTTTGGCCATTGATTGAAAGCAAGTGTTATTCCTCACGGAATTGGTTTCTCTTTGTTCCTTACGTTCTTTGGGCCATTGATTGAAAGCAAGTCTTATTCCTTACGGAATTCGTTTCTCTTTTGATTCTTTGCTCTTTGGCCATTGATTGAAAGCAAGTCTTAATCCATAAGGAATTGGTTTCTCTTGTTCTTAAGTTCTTTTGGCCATTGATTGAAAGCAAGTCTTATTCTTAAGGAATTGGTTTCTCTTGTTCTTAGTTCTTTTGCCGATTGATTGAAGCAAGTCTTAATCCTTAAGGAATTGGTTTCTCTTTGTTCTTAAGTTCTTGTGGCCATTGATTGAAAGCAAGTCTTAATCCATAAGGAATTGGTTTCTCTTTGTTCTTTAACTTCTTTTGGCCATTGTTGAAAGCAAGTCTTATTCCTTAAGGAATTGGTTTCCCTTTGTTCCTTAAGTTCTTTGGCCATTGATTGAAAGCAAGTCTTAATCCTTAAGGAATTGGTTTCCTTTTGTTCTTTATGTTCTTTTGGCCATTGATTGAAAGCTAGTCTTATTCTTAAGGAATTGGTTTCTCTTGTTCTTTAAGTTCTTGGAGATTGATTGAAAGCAAGTCTTAATCCATAAGGAATTGGTTTCTTGTTCTTTAAGTTCTTTTGGCCATTGATTGAAAGCAAGTCTTATTCCATAAGGAATTGGTTTCTCTTTCTTTAAGTTCTTGGGCCATTGATTGAAAGCAAGTCTTAATCCATAAGGAATTGGTTGCTCTTTCTTTAACATCTTTTGGCCATTGATTGAAAGCAAGTCTTATTCCTTAAGGAATTGGTTTGTCTTGGTTCTTTAAGTTCCTTCGGCCATTGATTGCAATCAAGTCTTAATCCATAAGGAATTGGTTTCTCTTGTTCTTTAAGTTCTTTGGCCACTGATTG
Source organism: Pterocarpus santalinus (assembly GCA_031439595.1). Lineage (NCBI taxonomy): Eukaryota > Viridiplantae > Streptophyta > Magnoliopsida > Fabales > Fabaceae > Pterocarpus > Pterocarpus santalinus. Next base: position 40,963 of record JAVHNO010000217.1, on the reverse strand, counting down.
AAAGCAAGTCTTATTCCTTAAGAAATTGGTTTCTCGTTGGTCTTTATGTTCTTTTAGAGATTGATTGAAAGCAAGTCTTAATCCATAAGGAATTGGTTTCTCTTTGTTCTTCAAGTTCTTGGCCATTGATTGAAAGCAAGTCTTAATCCATAAGGAATTGGTTTCTCTTGTTCTTTAAGTTCTTTGGCCATTGATTGAAAGCAAGTCTTATTCCTTAAGGAATTGGTTTCTTTGTTCTTAAGTTCTTTGGCCATTGATTGAAAGCAAGTCTTATTCCATAAGGAATTGGTTTCTCTTGACTTTAACTTCTTTTGGCCATTGATTGAAAGCAAGTCTTATTCCTTAAGGAATTGGTTTCTCTTTATTCTTTAAGTTCTTTTCGGCCATTGATTCAAAGCAAGTCTTAATCCATAAGGAATTGGTTTCTCTTGTTCTTAAGTTCTTTTGGCCATTGATTGAAAGCAAAGTCTTATTCTTAAGGAATTGGTTTCTCTTGTTCTTTAAGTTCTTTGGCCATTGATTGAAAGCAAGACTTACTCCATAAGGAATTGGTTACTCCTTGTTCTTTATGTTCTTTTGGCCACTGATTGAAAGCAAGTCTTATTCCTTAAGGAATTGGTTTCTCTTTTTGTTCTTTAAGTTCTTTTTATTGCCATTGATTGAAAGCAAGTCTTAACTTAAGGAATTGGTTTCTCTTTGATTCTTTAAGTTCTTTGGCCATTGATTGAAAAGCAAGTCTTATTCCTTAAGGAATTGGTTTCTCTTTGTTCTTTAAGTTCTTTGGCCATTGATTGAAAGCAAGTCTTAATCCATATGAATTGGTTTCTCTTTGTTCTTTAAGTTCTTTTGCCATTGATTGAAAGCAAAGTCTTATTCCATAAGGAATTGGTTTCTCTTTGTTCTTTAAGTTCTTGGCCATTGATTGAAAGCAAGTCTTATTCCATAAGGAATTGGTTTTCTTGACCTTTAAGTTCTTTGGAGATTGATCAAAGCAAGTCTTAATCCATAAGGAATTGGTTTCTCTTGTTCTTAAGTTCTTGGCCATTGATTGAAAGCAAGTCTTATTCCTTAAGGAATTGGTTTCTCTTGTTCTTTAAGTTCTTTTGGCCAGATTGAAAGCAAGTCTTAATCCTTAAGGAATTGGTTTCGCTTTATTCTTTAAGTTCTTTCAGCCATTGATTGAAAGCAAGTCTTATTCCTTAAGGAATTGGTTTCTCTTTATTGCTTAAGTTCTTTTGGCCATTGATTGAAAGCAAGTCTTATTCCTGAAGGAATTGGTTTCTTGTTCTTCTTAAGTTCTTTTGATTGATTGAAAGCAAGTCTTAATCCATAAGGAATTGGTTTCTCTTGATTCTTAAGTTCTTTTGGCCATTGATTGAAAGCAAGTCTTATCCTTAAGGAATTGGTTTTCTTTGTTCTTTAAGTTCTTTGGCCATTGATTAAAGCAAGTCTTTATTCCTCTTAAGGAATTGGTTTCTCTTTGTTCTTTAAGTTCTTTTTGGCCATTGATTGAAAGCAAGTCTTAATCCATAAGGAATTGGTTTCTCTGTTCTTTAAGTTCTTTGGCCATTGATTGAAAGCAAGTCTTATTCTTAAGGAATTGGTTTTCTTGTTCTTTAAGTTCTTTTGGCCATTGATTGAAAGCAAGTCTTATTCCTTAAGGAATTGGTTTCTTGTTCTTAAGTTCTTTTGGCTATTGATTGAAGCAAGTCTTAATCCTTAAGGAATTGGTTTCTTCTTCTTTAAGTTCTTGGGAGATTGATTGAAAGCAAGTCTTATTCCTTAAGGATTTGGTTTATCTTTGTTCTTGAAGTTCTGTTGGCCATTGATTGAAAGCAAGTCTTATTCCTTAAGGACTTGGTTTCGCATTGTTCTTTAAGTTCTTTTGGCCATTGATTGAAAGCAAGTCTTAGTCCTTAAGGAATTGATTTCTCCTTGACCTTTAAGTTCTTTTGGCCATTGTTTGGAAACAAGTCTTAATCCTTAAGGAATTGGTTTTCTTGTTCTTTAAGTTCTTAGGGCCATTGATTGAAAGCAAGTCTTATTCCATAAGGAATTGGTTTCTCTTTGTTCTTTAACTTCTTTTGGCCACTGATTGAAAGCAAGTCTTATTCCTTAAGGAATTGGTTTGCCTTTTTCTTTAAGTTCTTTTGGAGATTGATTGAAAGCAAGTCTTAATCCATAAGGAATTGGTTTCTCTTTGTTCTTTAAGTTCTTTTGGCCATTGATTGAAAGCAAGTCTTAATCCATAAGGAATTGGTTTCTCTTGTTCTTTAAGTTCTTTTTGGCCATTGATTGAAAGCAAGTCTTATTCATAAGGAATTGGTTTCTCTTTGTTCTTTAAGTTCTTTGGCCATTGATTGAAAGCAAGTCTTAATCCATAAGGAATTGGTTTCTTTTCTTTAAGTTCTTTGGCCATTGATTGAAAAGCAAGTCTTATTCTTAAGGAATTGGTTTCTCTTTGTTCTTAAGTTCTTTGGGCCATTGATTGAAAGCAAGTCTTAATCCTAAGGAATTGGTTTCTCTTGTTCTCAAGTTCTTTTAGCCATTGATTGAAAGCAAGTCTTATCCATAAGGAATTGGTTTTCTTGTTTTAAGTTCTTTTTGGCCATTGATTGAAAGCAAGTCTTAAACCATAAGGAATTGGTTTCTCTTTGTTCTTTAAGTTCTTTACGAGATTGATTGAAAGCAGGTCTTAATCCATAAGGAATTGGTTTCTTGTTCTCAAGTTCTTTGAAGATTGATTGAAAGCAAGTCTTAATCCATAGGGAATTGGGTTCTCATTGTTCTTTAAGTTCTTTTGGCCATTGATTGAAAGCAAGTCTTAATCCATAAGGAATTGGTTTCTGTTTGACTTTCAAGTTCTTTTGGCCATTGATTGAAAGCAAGTCTTATTCCTTAAGGAATTGGTTTCTCTTTGTTCTTTAAGTTCTTTTTGGACATTGATTGAAAGCAAGTCTTACTCCATAAGGAATTGGTTTCTCATTCTTCTTTAAGTTCTTTTGGCCACTGATTGAAAGCAAGTCTTATTCCTTAAGGAATTGGTTTCTCTTTTTCTTTAAGTTCTTTTTGGCCATTGATTGAAAGCAAGTCTTAGTCCATAAGCAATTGGTTTCTCTTTGTTCTTAAGTTCTTTGGCCATTGATTGAAAGCAAGTCTTATTCCTTAAGGAATTGGTTTCTCTTGACCTTTAAGTTCTTTTGAGATTGATTGAAAGCAAGTCTTATTCCATAAGGAATTGGTTTCTCTTGTTCTTTAAGTTCTTTGGCCATTGATTGAAAGCAAGTCTTAATCCATAAGGAATTGGTTTCTCTTTCACTTTCAACTTCTTTTGGCCTTTGATTGAAGGCAAGTCTTAATCCATAAGGAGTTGGTTTCTCTTGTTCTTTAAGTTCTTTGGCCATTGATTGAAAAGCAAGTCTTATTCCTTAAGGAATTGGTTTCTCTTTGTTTTAAGTTCTTTCGCCATTGATTGAAAGCAAGTCTTATCCATAAGGAATTGGTTTCTCTTTGTTCTTAAGTTCTTGGTCATTGATTGAAAGCAAGTGTTATTCCTTAAGGAATTGGTTTCTCTTTGGTCTTTTAGTTCTGTTGGCCACTGAATGAAAGCAAGTCGTACTCCTTAAGGAATTGGTTTCTCTTGTTTTTTAAGTTCTTTGGCCATTGATTGAAAGCAAGTCTTAATCCATAAGGAATTGGTTTCTCTTTGACCTTTAAGTTCTTTGGCCATTGATTGAAAGCAAGTCTTAATTCCATAAGGAATTGGTTTCTCTTTGTTCTTAAGTTCTTTTGGCCATTGATTGAAAGCAAGTCTTAATCCATAAGGAATTGGTTTCTTTGTTCTTTAACTTCTTTTGGCCATTGATTGAAAGCAAGTCTCCTATTCCTTAAGGAATTGGTTTCTCTTGTTCTTTAAGTTCTTTTTGGCCATTGATTGAAAGCAAAAGTCTTAATCCATAAGGAATTGGATACTCTTTGTTCTTTAACTTCTTTTGGCCATTGATTGAAAGCAAGTCTTTTTCCTTGAGGAATTGGTTTCTCTTTGTTCTTTAAGTTCTTTTGGCCATTGATAGAAGGCAAGTCTTATTCCTTAAGGAATTTGGTTTCTTTGTTCTTAAGTTCTTTGGCCATTGATTGAAAGCAAGTCTAATTCCATAAGGAATTGGTTTCTCTTGTTCTTTTAAGTTCATTTGGCCATTGATTGAAAGCAAGTCTTAATCCATAAGGAATTGGTTTCTTGTTGTTCTTTAACTTCATTTGGCGATTGAATGAAAGCAAGTCTTATTCCTTAAGGAATTGGTTTCTTTGTTCTTAAGTTCTTTTGGGCCATTGATTGAAAGCAAGTCTTAATCCTTACAAGGAATTGGTTTCTCTTGTTCTTTAAGTTCTTTTGGCCATTGATTGAAAGCAAGTCTTATTCCTTAAGGAATTGGTTTCTCTTTCTTTAAGTTCTTTTGGCCACTGATTGAAAGCAAGTCTTATTCCTTAAAGAATTGGTTTCTCTTTGTTCTTTAAGCTCATTTGGCCATTGATTGAAAGCAAGTCTTAATCCATAAGGAATTGGTTTCTCTTTGTTCTTTAAGTAATTTTAGCCATTGATTGACAGCAAAGTCTTATTCCTTAAGGAATTGGTTTCTATTTGTCCTTTAAGTTCTTTTGGCCATTGATTGGAAGTAAGTCTTATTCCTTAAGGAATTGGTTTCTCTTTGTTCTTTAAGTTCTTTTGGCCATTGATTGAAGCAAGTCTTAATCCATAAGGAGTTGGTTTCTCTTTGTTCTTTAAGTTCTTATGGCCATTGATTGAAAGCAAGTCTTAATCCTAAGGAATTGGTTTCTTTGTTCTTTAAGTTCTTTGGAGATTGATTGAAAGCAAGTCTTAATCCATAAGGAATTGGTTTCTCTTTGTTAAGTTCTTTTGCCATTGATTGAAAGCAAGTCTTATTCCATAAGGAATTACTTTCTCTTTTACCTTAAGTTCTTTTGGCCATTGATTGAAAGCAAGTCTTAATCCATAAGGAATTGGTTTCTCTTTGTTCTTTAAGTTCTTTTGGCCACTGATTGAAAGCAAGTCTTATTCCTTAAGGAATTGGTTTCTCTTTGTTCTTAAGTTCTTTGTGAGATTGATTGAAAGCAAGTCTTAATCCATAACGAATTGGTTTCTCTTCGTTCTTTAACTTCTTTTGGCCACTGATTGAAAGCAAGTCTTATTCCTTAAGGAATTGGTTTCTCTTTGGTCTTTAACTTCTTTTGGCCACCGATAGAAAGCAAGTCTTATTCCTTAAGGAATTGGTTTCTCATTGTTCTTTAACTTCTTTTGGCCATTGATTGAAAGCAAGTCTTATTCCTTAAGGAATTGGTTTCTCTTTGTTCTTAAGTTCTTTGGCCATTGATTGAAAGCAAGTCTTATTCCTTACGGAATTGGTTTCTCTTTGTTCCACACGTTCTTTGCACGATTGATCGAAAACAAGTCTTAATCCATAAGGAATTGGTTTCTCTTTGTTTTTTAAGTTCTTTTGGCCATTGATTGAAAGCAAGTCTTATTCCTTAAGGAATTGGTTTCTCTTTGTTCTTTAAGTTCTTTTGGCCACTGGTTGAAAGCAAGTCTTATTCCTTAAGGAATTGGTTTCATTTTGTTCTTTAAGTTTATTTGGAGATTGATTGAAAGCAAGTCTTAATCCATAAGGAATTGGTTTCTCTTTGTTCTTTAACTTCTTTGGGCCATTGATAGAAAGCAAGTCTTATTCCTTAAGGAATTGGTTTCTATTTGTCCTTTAACTTCTTTTGGCGATTGATTGAAAGCAAGTCTTATTCCTTAAGGAATTGGTTTCTCTTTGTTCTTTAAGTTCTTTTGGCCATTGATTGAAAGCAAGTCTTAATCCATAAGGAATTGGTTTCTCTTTGTGCTTTAAGTTCTTGAAAGCAAGTCTTATTCCTTAAGGAATTGGTTTCTCTTTGTTCTTTAAGTTCTTTGGCCATTGATTGAAGCAAGTCTTATTCCATAAGGAATTGGTTTCTCTTTAAGTTCTTGGCCATTGATTGAAAGCAAGTCTTATTCCATAAGGAATTGGTTTCTCTTGTTCTTTAAGTTCTTGGCCATTGATTGAAGCAAGTCTTAATCGATAAGGAATTGGTTTCTCTTGGTTCTTTAAGTTCTTTTAGCCATTGATTGAGCAAGTCTTAATCCTTAAGGAATTGGTTTTCTTGTTCTTTAAGTTCTTTGGCCATTGATTGAAAGCAAGTCTTATTCCATAAGGAATTGGTTTCTCTTGTTCTTTAAGTTCTTTTGGAGATTGATTGAAAGCAAGTCTTATTCCTTAAGGATTTGGTTTCTCTTTGTTCTTTAAGTTCTTTTGGCCATTGATTGAAAGCAAGTCTTATTCCTTAAGGAATTGGTTTCTCTTTGTTGTTTAAGTTCTTTTGGCCATTGATTGAAAGCAAAGTCTTAATCCTTAAGGAATTGGTTTCTTTGTTCTTTAACTTCTTTTTGGCCATTGATTGAAAGCAAGTCTTAATCCATAAGGAATTGGTTTTCTTTGTTCTTAACTTCTTTTGGCCATTGATTGAGATAAGTCTTATTCCTTAAGGAATTGGTTTCTTGTTCTTTAAGTTTTTTTGGCGATTGATTGAAAGCAAGTCTTAATCCATAAGGAATTGGTTTCTGTTTGACTTTCAAGTTTTTTTTGGCCATTGATTGAAAGCAAGTCTTAATCCATAAGGAATTGGTTTCTCTTTGTTCTTAAGTTCTTTTGGCCATCGATTGAAAGCAAGCCTTAATCCATAAGGAATTGGTTTCTTTGTTCTTTAAGTTCTTTTGAGATTGATTGAAAGCAAGTCTTAATCCATAAGGAATTGGTTTCTCTTTGTTCTTTAACATCTTTGGGCCATTGATTGAAAGCAAGTCTTATTCGTTACGGAATTGGTTTCCTCTTTGCTCTTTCAGTTCTTTTGGGCATTGATTGGATGCAAGTCTAATCCATAAGGAATTGGTTTCTCTTGTTCTTAAGTTCTTTTAGATTGATTGAAAGCAAGTCTTATTCCATAAGGAATTGGTTTCTCTTTTCTTTAAGTTCTTTGGCCATTGATTGAAAGCAAGTCTTATTCCTTAAGGAATTGGTTTCTCTTGTTCTTTAAGTTCTTTTGGCCATTGATTGAAAGCAAGTCTTATTCCCTTAAGGAATTGGTTTCTCTTGTTCTTTACGCTCTTTTGGCCATTGATCAAAGCAAGTCTTAATCCATAAGGAATTGTTTTCTGTTTCTTTAACTTCTTTGGCCATTGATTGAAAGCAAGTCTTATTCCTTAAGGAATTGGTTTCTCTTCTTTAAGTTCTTTTGGCTATTGATTGAAAGCAAGTCTTAATCCATATGAATTGGTTTCTCTTGTTCTTTCAAGTTCTTTTGGCCATTGATTGAAGCAAGTCTTATTCCTTAAGGAATTGGTTTCTCTCTTGTTCTTAAAGTTCTTTTTTGCAGATTGATTGAAAGCAAGTGCTGCTATTCCATGAGGAATTGGTTTCTCTTTTGTTCTTTAAGTTCTTTTGGCCATTGATTGACAAAGCAAGTCTTAATTCATAAGAATTGGTTTCTCTTGTTCCTTTAACTTCTTTTGGGCCATTGATTTGAAAGCAAGTCTAACCATAAGGAATTGGTTTCTTCTTGTTCTTTAACTTCTTTTGGCCATTGATTGAAAGCAAAGTCTTATTCCTTAAGGAATTGGTTTCTCTTGCCTCTTAAGTTCTTTGGCCACGCCATTGATTGAAAGCAAAGTCTTATTCCTTAATGAATTGGTTTCTCTTGACCTTTAAGTTCTTTTGGGCCATTGATTGAAAGCTAGTCTTATTCCATGATGAATTGGTTTCTCTTTGTTCTTAAGTTCTTTGGCCATTGATTGAAAGCAAGTCTTATTCTCTATAAGGGAATTGGCTTTGTCTTTGTTCTTTAAGTTCGACGTTTTGAAGCCATTGATGTAGATCGTGCAAGTCTTAATCCTTGAAGGAATTCTGGTTTCTCTTGATTCTTTAAGTTCTTTTGGCCAATGATTGAAAGCAAGTGTTATGAACTATGCATAAGGAATTGCTTTCTCTTGTTCTTTAATTTTTCGCCTGGCTTTGTTCTTAAGATTGATTGGCCAAGTTAAAGTCTTATTTCTTAAGTGAACCTGGTTTCTCTTGACCTCTTAAGTTCTTTTGGCCACTAATTAACAGCAAGTCTTATTGGTTAAGGAATTGGTTTCCGTTTGTTCTTTAAGTTCTTTTTGGGCATTGATTGAAAGCAAGTGTTAATTCATAAGGAATTGCTTTCTGTTTGTTCCTTTAACATCTTTCTAGCCATTGATTGAAAGTAGTCTTTATTCCTTATGGAATTGGTTTCTCGCTGTTCCATACGTTGTTTGGGGCTATTGATTGAAAGTATAGTCTTAATCCATATGGAATTGGTTTCATTGTTCTTTAACTTCTTTTGGCCTTTTTGATTGAAAGCAAGTTCTAATCCATAAGGAATCGGTTTCTCTTTGTTCTTTAAGTTCTTTGAGACATTGATTAAAGCAAGTCTTAACCGCATGGAATTGGTTTCTCTTGATTCTTTAATTTCTGTGGAGATGGCTGATTGAAGCAAGTGTCTTAATCCAAAAGAAATTTGTTTTCTTTTGTTCTTTAAGTTCTTTTGGCCACGTATTGAAAGCAAGTCTTATTCCTTAAGAAATTCTGGATTCTCGTTGTCTTCTTTATGTCTTTTTGTAGATTGATTGAAAGCAAGTCTTAATCCATAAGGAATTGGTTTCTCTTTGTTCTTTAAGTTCTTATGGCGATTGATTGAAAGCAAGTCTTAATCCATATGGAATTGGTTTTCTTGTTCTTTAACTTCTTTTTGGTCATTGATAGAAAGTAAGTCTTATTCCTTAAGGAATTGGTTTCTTCTTGTTCTTTAACTTCTTTGGCTATCGATTGAAGCAAGCAAGTCTTTTAATCCATAAGGAATTGGTTTCTCTTGGTTCTTTAAGTTCTTTTGGCTATCATTGAAAAGCAAGTCTTAATCCATAAGTAATTGGTTTCTCTTGACCTTTAAGTTCTTTTGGCCATTGATTGAAAGCTAGTCTTATTCCTTAAGGAATTGGTTTCTCTTTGACTTTAAGTTCTTTTAGCCTTTGATTGAAAGCAAGTCTTATTCCTTGAGGAATTGGTTTCTCTTTGACCTTTAAGTTCTTTTGGAGATTGATTGAAGCAAGTCTTATTCCTTAAGGAATTGGTTTCTCTTGATTCTTTAAGTTCTTTTAGATTGATTGAAAGCAAGTCTTATTCCTTAAGGAATTGGTTTCTCTTTGACCTTTAAGTTCTTTTGAGATTGATTGAAGCAAGTCTTAATCCTTAAGGAATTGGTTTCTCTTTGATTCTTTAAGTTCTTTTAGCCATTGATTGAAGCAGGTCTTATTCCTTAAGGAATTGGTTTCTCTTTGACTTTAAGTTCTTTTGGAGATTGATTCGAAGCAAGTCTTATTCCTTAAGGAATTGGTTTCTCTTTGACCTTTAAGTTCTTTTGGATATTGATTGAAAGCAACTCTTATTCCTTAAAGAATTGGTTTCTCTTTGACCTTTAAGTTCTTTTAGCCATTGATTGAAGCAAGTCTTATCCTTAAGGAATTGGTTTCTCTTTGACCTTTAAGTTCTTTTGGCCATTGATTGAAAGCAAGTCTTATTCCTTAAGGAATTGGTTTCTCTTTTTTCTTTAAGTTCTTTTGGCCATTGATTGAAAGCAAGTCTTAATCCATAAGGAATTGGTTTCTCTTTGATCCTTAAGTTCATCTGGCCATTGATTGGAGGCAAGTCTTAATCCATAAGGAATTGGTTTCTCTTCATTCTTCAAGTTCTTTTGGCCATTGATTGAAAGCAAGTCTTATTCCTTAAGGAATTGGTTTCTCTTTGACCTTCAAGTTCTTTTGGAGATTGATTGGAAGCAAGTCTTAATCCTTAAGGAATTGGTTTCTCTTTATTCTTTAAGTTCTTTTGGCCATTGATTGAAAGCAAGTCTTATTCCTTAAGGAATTGGTTTCTCTTTGACCTTTAAGTTCTTTTGGAGATTGATTGGAAGCGAGTCTTAATTCTTAAGGAATTGGTTTCTCTTGATTCTTTAAGTTCTTTTAGCCATTGATTGAAAGCAAGTCTTATTCCTTAAGGAATTGGTTTCTCTTTGACCTTTAAGTTCTTTTGGAGATTGATTGAAAGCAAGTCTTATTCCTTAAGGAATTGGTTTCTCTTTGACCTTAAGTGCTTTTGGAGATTGATTGGAAGCAAGTCTTATTCCTTAAGGAATTGGTTTCTCTTTCTTTAAGTTCTTTTAGCCATTGATTGAAGCAAGTCTTATTCCTTAAGGAATTGGTTTCTCTTTGACTTTTAAGTTCTTTTGAGATTGATTGAAGCAAGTCTTATTCCTTAAGGAAGTGGTTTCTCTTTGAACTTTAAGTTCTTTTGAAGATTGATTGGAGGCAAGTCTTAATCCTTAAGGAATTGGTTTCTCTTGATTCTTTAAGTTCATTTGGAGATTGATTGGAAGCAAGTCTTAATCCATAAGGAATTGGTTTCTCTTTATTCTTTAAGTTATTTTGGAGATTGACTGAAAGCAAGCGTCATTCCTTAAGGAATTGGTTTCTCTTTGTTCTTTAAGTTCTTTTAGCCATTGATTGAAAGCAAGTCTTATTCCTTAAGGAATTGGTTTCTCTTTGACCTTTAAGTTCTTTTGAGATTGATTGAAGCAAGTCTTAATCCTTAAGGAATTGGTTTCTCTTTGATTCTTTAATTTCTTTTAGCCATTGACTGAATGCAAGTCTTATTCCTTAAGGAATTGGTTTCTCTTTATTCTTTAAGTTCTTTTAGCCATTGATTGAAAGCAAGTCTTATTCCTTAAGGAATTGGTTTCTCTTTGACCTTTAAGTTCTTTTGGAGATTGATTGGAAGCGAGTCTTAATTCTTAAGGAATTGGTTTCTCTTGATTCTTTAAGTTCTTTTCGCCATTGATTGAAAGCAAGTCTTATTCCTTAAGGAATTGGTTTCTCTTTGACCTTTAAGTCATTTTGGAGATTGATTGAAAGCAAGTCTTATTCCTTAAGGAATTGGTTTCTCTTTGACCTTTATGTTCCTTTGGCCATTGATTGAAAGCAAGTCTTATTCCTTACGGAATTGGTTTCTCTTGACTTTAAGTTCTTTTAGCCATTGATTGAAGCAAGTCTTATTCCTTAAGGAATTGGTTTCTCTTTGACCTTTAAGTTCTTTAGCCATTGATTGAAAGCAAGTCTTAATCCTGAAGGAATTGGTTTCTCTTTGACGTTTAAGTTCTTTTAGCCATTGATTGAAAGCAAGTCTTATTCCTTACGGAATTGGTTTCTCTTTGACCTTCAAGTTCTTTTGAGATTGATTGGAAGCAAGTCTTAATCCATAAGGAATTGGTCTCGCTTTGATCTTTAAGTTCTTTTAGCCATTGATTGAAAGCAAGTCTTATTCCTTAAGGAATTGGTTTCGCTTTATTCTTTAAGTTCTTTTCGCCACTGATTGAAAGCAAGTCTTATTCCTTAAGGAATTGGTTTCTCTTTGACCTTTAAGTCATTTTGGAGATTGATTGAAACCAAGTCTTATTCCTTAAGGAATTGGTTTCTCGTGATTCCTTAAGTTCTTTTGCCATTGATTGAAAGCAAGTCTTATTCCTTAAGGAATTGGTTTCTCTTTGACCTTTAAGTCATTTTGGAGATTGATTGAAACCAAGTCTTATTCCTTAAGGAATTGGTTTCTCTTTATTGCTTAAGTTCTTTTAGCCATTGATTGAAAGCAAGTCTTAATTCCTTAAGGAAGTGGTTTCTCTTGACTTTAAGTTCTTTTGGAGATTGATTGAAGCAAGTCTTATTCCTTAAGGAATTGGTTTCTTTTCTTTAAGTTCTTTTGCCATTGATTGAAAGCAAGTCTTAATCCTTAAGGAATTGGTTTCTCTTTGTTCTTTAAGTTCTTTTGCCATTGATTGAAAGCAAGTCTTATTCCTTAAGGAATTGGTTTCTTTTTGACCTTTAAGTTCTTTTAGCCATTGATTGAAAGCAAGTCTTATTCCTTAAGGAATTGGTTTCTCTTTATTCTTTAAGTCCTTTTAGCCATTGATTGGAAGCAAGTCTTGATCCTTAAGGAATTGGTTTCTCTTTATTCTTTAAGTTCTTTTAGCCATTGATTGAAAGCAAGTCTTATTCCTTAAAGAATTGGTTTCTCTTTGACCTTTAAGTTCTTTTGGACATTGATTGGAAGCGAGTCTTAATCCTTAAGGAATTGGATTCTCTTTATTCTTTAAGTTCTTTTAGCCATTGATTGAAAGCAAGTCTTATTCCTTAAGGAATTGGTTTCTCTTTGACCTTTAAGTTCTTTTGAGATTGATTGGAAGCGAGTCTTAATCCTTAAAGAATTGGTTTTTCTTTTTTCTTTAAGTTCTTTTAGCCATTGATTGAAAGCAAGTCTTATTCCTTAAGGAATTGGTTTCTCTTTGACCTTTAAGTTCTTTTGGAGATTGATTGGAAGCAAGTCTTAATCCTTAAGGAATTGGTTTCTCTTTATTCTTTAAGTTCTTTTGGCCATTGATTGAAAGCAAGTCTTATTCCTTAAGGAATTGGTTTCTCTTTGACTTTAAGTTCTTTTGGAGATTGATTGAAAGCGAGTCTTAATCCTTAAGGAATTGGTTTCTCTTTATTCTTTAAGTTCTTTTAGCCATTGATTGAAAGCAAGTCTTATTCCTTAAGGAATTGGTTTCTCTTTGTTCTTTAAGTTCTTTTTGCCATTGATTGAATGCAAGTCTTATTCCTTAAGGAATTGGTTTCTCTTTGACCTTTAAGTTCTTTTGGAGCCATTGATTGAAAGCAAGTCTTATTCCTTAAGGAATTGGTTTCTCTTTGACTTTAAGTTCTTTTAGCCATTGATTGAAGCAAGTCTTATTCCTTAAGGAATTGGTTTCTCTTTATTCTTTAAGTTCTTTTGGCCATTGATTGAAGCAAGTCTTAATCCTTAAGGAATTGGTTTCTCTTTGACCTTTAAGTTCTTTTGCCATTGATTGAAAGCAAGTCTTATTCCTTAAGGAATTGGTTTCTCTTTGACCTTTAAGTTCTTTTGGAGCCATTGATTGAAGCAAGTCTTAATCCTTAAGGAATTGGTTTCTCTTTTCTTTAAGTTCTTTTAGCCATTGATCGAAAGCAAGTCTTATTCCTTAAGGAATTGGTTTCTCTTTGACCTTTAAGTTCTTTTGGAGATTGATTGGAAGCAAGTCTTAATCCTTAAGGAATTGGTTTCTAATTCTCTTTAAGTTCTTTTAGCCATTGATTGAAAGCAAGTCTTATTCCTTAAGGAATTGGTTTCTCTTTGACCTTCAAGTTCTTTTAGCCATTGATTGAAGCAAGTCTTATTCCTTAAGGAATTGGTTTCTTTCTTGACTTTAAGTTCTTTTGGCCATTGATTGAAGCAAGTCTTATTCCTTAAGGAATTGGTTTCTCTTTGACCTTTAAGTCATTTTGGAGATTGATTGAAAGCAAGTCTTATTCCTTAAGGAATTGGTTTCTCTTTGACCTTTAAGTTCTTTTAGCCATTGATTGAAAGCAAGTCTTATTCCTTAAGGAATTGTTTTCTCTTTGACTTTAAGTTCTTTTAGCCATTGATTGAAGCAAGTCTTATTCCTTAAGGAATTGGTTTCTCTTGATTCTTTAAGTTCTTTTGAGATTGATTGAAGCAAGTCTTATTCCTTAAGGAATTGGTTTCTCTTTGACTTTAAGTTCTTTTAGCCATTGATTGAAAGCAAGTCTTATTCCTTAAGGAATTGGTTTCTCTTTGACCTTTAAGTTCTTTTGAGATTGATTGAAGCAAGTCTTATTCCTTAAGGAATTGGTTTCTTTTATTCTTTAAGTTCTATTACCCTTTGATTGAATCCAAGTCTTAATCCATAAGGAATTGCTTTCTCTTGACCTTTAAGTTCTTTTGGAGCCATTGATTGAAGCAAGTCTTAATTCCTTAAGGAATTGGTTTCTCTTGTTCTTTAAGTTCTTTTGGCCATTGATTGAAAGCAAGTCTTATTCCTTAAGGAATTGGTTTCTCTTTAAGTTCTTTTAGCCATTGATTGAAGCAGCAAGTCTTATTCCTTATCCTTAGGAATTGGTTTCTCTTTGACCTTTAAGTTCTTTTGGAGATTGATTGGAAGCGAGTCTTAATCCATAAGGAATTGGTTTCTTTTTGTCCTTTAAGTTCTTTTAGCCATTGCTTGAAAGCAAGTCTTATTCCTTAAGGAATTGGTTTCTCTTTGACCTTTAAGTTCTTTTGGAGATTGATTGGAAGCGAGTCTTAATCCTTAAGGAATTGGTTTCTCTTTCTTCTTAAGTTCTTTTAGCCATTGATTGAAGCAATTCTTATTACTTAAGGAATTGGTTTCTCTTTGAACTTTAAGTTCTTTTGGAGGTTGATTGAAGCAAGTCTTATTCCTTAAGGAATTGGTTTCTCTTTGTTCTTTAAGTTCTTTTGAGCCATTGATTGAAAGCAAGTCTTATTCTTAAGGAATTGGTTTCTCTTTGACCTTTAAGTTCTTTTGGAGATTGATTGAAGCAAGTCTTAATCCTTAAGGAATTGGTTTCTCTTGTTCTTTAAGTTCTTTAGCCATTGATTGAAGCAAGTCTTATTCCTTAAGGAATTGGTTTCTCTTGACCTTTAAGTTCTTTTGCCATTGATTGAAGCAAGTCTTATTCCTTAAGGAATTGGGTTCCCTTTATTCTTTAAGTTCTTTTAGCCATTGATTGAAAGCAAGTCTTATTCCTTAAGGAATTGGTTTCTCTTTGACCTTTAAGTTCTTTTGGCCATTGATTGAAGCAAGTCTTAATCCTTAAGGAATTGGTTTCTCTTTATTCTTTTAAGTTCTTTTAGCCACTGATTGAAAGCAAGTCTTATTCCTTAAGGAATTGGTTTCTCTTTGACCTTTAAGTCATTTTGGAGATTGATTGAAACCAAGTCTTATTCCTTAAGGAATTGGTTTCTCTTTATTCTTTAAGTTCTTCAAGCCATTGATTGAAAGCAAGCCTTATTGCTTAAGGAATTGGTTTCTCTTTGATTTTAAGTTCTTTTGGAGCCATTGATTGAAGCAAGTCTTATTCCTTAAGGAATTGGTTTCTCTTTTTAAGTTCTTTTGCCATTGATTGAAAGCAAGTCTTATTCCT
The DNA here is from genome assembly GCA_031439595.1 of Pterocarpus santalinus. Classification (NCBI taxonomy): domain Eukaryota; kingdom Viridiplantae; phylum Streptophyta; class Magnoliopsida; order Fabales; family Fabaceae; genus Pterocarpus; species Pterocarpus santalinus. The sequence goes on along the minus strand of JAVHNO010000217.1, from coordinate 25,764 downwards.
TAAGGAATTGGTTTCTCTTGACCTTTAAGTTCTTTTAGCCATTGATTGAAGCAAGTCTTAATCCTTAAGGAATTGGTTTCTTTGATTCTTTAAGTTCTTTTAGCCATTGATTGAAGCAGCAAGTCTTATTCCTTAAGGAATTGGGTTGTCTTTGGCCTTTAAGTTCTGTTGGAGATTTATTGAAAGCAAGTCTTAATCCTTAAGGAATTGGTTTCTCTTTATTCGTTAAGTTCTTTTAGCCATTGATTGAAAGCAAGTCTTATTCCTTAAGGAATTGGTTTCTCTTTGACCTTCAAGTTCTTTTGGAGATTGATTGAAAGCAAGTCTTATTCCTTAAGGAATTGGTTTCTTTGATTCTTGAAGTTCTTTTGTGCATTGATTGAAAGCAAGTCTTATTCCTTAGGGAATTGGTTTCTCTTTATTCTTTATGTCCTTTTAGCCAATGATTGGAAGCAAGTCTTATTCCTTAAGGAATTGGTTTCTCTTGATTCTTTAAGTTCTTTTGGAGATTGATTGAAAGCAAGTCTTATTCCTTAAGGAATTGGTTTCTTTTTCTTTAAGTTCTTTTAGCCATTGATTGAAAGCAAGTCTTATTCCTTAAGGAATAAGACTTGCTTTCAATCAATGGCTAAAAGAACTTAAAGAATAAAGAGAAACCAATTCCTTAAGGATTAAGACTTGCTTCCAATCAATCTCCAAAAGAACTTAAAGGTCAAAGAGAAACCAATTCCTTAAGGAATAAGACTTGCTTTCAATCAATAGCTACAAAAGTAACTTGGGAAGGTCAAAGAGAAACCACCCTTAAGGAATAAGACTTGCTTTCAATCAATGGCCAAAAAGAACTTAAAGAATCAAGAGCTTAAACCAATTCCTTTTAAGGATTAAGACTTGCTTCCAACCAATCTCCAAAAGAACTTAAAGGTCAAAGAGAAACCAATCTCCTTTCTCAGTGAATAAGACTTGCTTTCAATCAATGATAAAAGAACTTAAAGAATAAAGAGAAACCAATTCCTTATGATTAAGACTCGTTTCCAATCAATCTCAAAAAGAACTTAAATGGTCAAATGATAAACCAATTTCTTTAAGCGAATAAGACTTGCTTTCAATCAATGGCCAAAAGAACTTAGAAGGAACAAAGAGAAAGATCCACTTTTGCTGACAATGACGCCTCCAATCAATCTCAGATCTGATTGGTCAAAAGAGAAATCCAATTCCTCTAAGGATTAAGACTTGCTTCCAATCAATTGCCAAAAGAACTTAAAGAATCAAAGAGAACACCAATTCTTAAGGATTAAGTACTTTGCATTCCCCAATCAATGGCTCCAAAAGAACTTAAAGGTCAAGAGAGAACCAATTCCTTAAGGAATAAGACTTGCTTCCAATCGAAATGTCCAAAAGAACTTAATGAATAATGAAAAACCAATTCCTTAAGGATTAAGACTTGCTTCCAATAAATCTCCAAAAGAACTTAAAGGTCAAAGAGAAACCAATTCCTTAAGGAATAAGACTTGCTTTCAATCAGCGGCTAAAAGAACTTAAAGAATAAAGCAAAACCAATTCCTTATGGATTATGACTTGCTTCCAATCAATCTCCAAAAGAACTTAAAGGTCAAAGAAAAACCAATTCCTTAAGGAATAAGACTTGCGTTCAATCAATGGTTAAAAGAACTTAAAGAACAAAAGAGAAAACCAATTCCTTCATGATTAAGACTTGCTTCCAATCAATCTCAAAAGAACTTGTTAAGCACAAAAGAGACAACCAATTCCTTCAAGGAATAAGACTTGCTTTCAATCAATGGCAAAAAGAACTTGAAAATTGACATAAAGAGAAAACCCAATTCCTATATGATTAAGACTCTTGCTTTCCAATCAACCTCCAAAGTTAACTTAAAGTGTCAAAGAGAAACCAATTCCCAAGGAATAAGACTTGCTTTCAATCACCCATCAAAAAGAACTTAAAGGTCAAAGTTAGAAAACCAATTCCTTAGATAGAATAAGACTTGCATTCCAATCAATGTCTAAAAGAACTTAAAGAACAAAGAGAAACCACTTCCTTTAAGGGTTAAGACTTGCTTCCAATCAATGGCTAAAAGCTAACTTAAAGATCAAAGAGAAACCAATTCCTTAAGAGGATTACAAGCACTTGCTTCCAATCAATCTCCAAAAGAATCTTAAAGGTCAAAGAGAAACCAATTCGCTTCAGGAATAAGCACTTGCTATCCAATCAATGGCTCAAAGTTAACTTAAAGAATCAAAAGAGAAACCAATTCCTCAAGGAATAAGACTTGCTTTTCAATTCAACTAGCTAAAAGAACTTAAAGAATAAAGAGAAACCAATTCCTTAACGATTAAGACTTGCTTTCCAATCAATCTCCAAAAGAACTCAAAGTACAAAGAGAAACCAATTCCTTAAGGAATAAGACTTGCTATCAATCAATGGCCAAAAGAACTTAAAGAAGAAAGAGAAACCAATTCCTTAAGGATTAAGACTCTCTTTCAATCAATTTCCAAAAGAAATTAGAGGTCAAAATTAGAAACCAATTCCTTAAGGATAAGACTTGCTTTCAACTCAATGGCTAAAAGAACTTAAAGAATAAAGAGAAACCAATTCCTTAAGGATTAAGACTGCCTCCAATCAATCTCCAAAAACTAACTTAAAGAATACCAAGAGAAACCAATTCCTAATGTTTATCAAGACTTATTCATTCAACGGCTAAAAGAACTTCAAAGAATAAAGAGAAACGTAAATTCCTTAAGGATCAAGACTTGCTTCAATCAATCTCCAAAAGAACTTGAAAGTCAAAGAGAAAAACCAATTCCCTAAGTGGAATAAGACTCTGCTTTCAATCAATGGTGCTAAAAGAACTTAAAGAACAGTTCACAGAAAACCAATTCCTTATGGATTAAGACTTGCTTCCAAACTAATCTCCAAAAGCAACTTAAGGTCAATGAGAAACCAATTCCTTAAGGAATAAAGACTTGCATTCAATCAATCTAAGAAAGTAACTTAAAGAACAAAGAGAAACCAATTCTTTAAGGATTAAGACTTGCTTCCCAACTCAATGGCCTAAAAGAACTTAAAGAATCAAAGAGAAACCAATTCCTTAAGGAATAAGACTTGCTTCCAATCAATGCCGTTAATTAAGAACTTAAAGGTCAGCAGAAACCAATTCCTTAAGGAATAAGACTTCGGCATTCAATCAATGGCATTAAAAGAACTTAAAGAATGACAAAGAGAAACCAATTCTCATTAAGGAATAAGACTTGTTTTTCCAATCAACTGGCCAAAAGAACTTAAAGAACAAGAGTTTAAACCAATACCTTATGTTGATTGGAAGACTATGCTTCCAATCAAAAGGCCAAAAGAACATAAAGTCAAAGCAGGAAACCAATTCTTTAAGGAATAAGCACTTGCTTTCTAATCAACGGCTGGTTAACTTTTAAATAATCAAAAAGAGAAACCAATTCTCTTTAAGGAATCAAGACTCACTTTCCAATCAAATGCCATGCCAACTTAATCCCAGAATAAAGAGAAACCAATTCACTTGGCGAATAAGACTTTGCTTTCAATCAATTTACAAAAGAACTTGTTACACCACAAAGAGAACCAATTCCTTAAGGATTACGACACTTGCTTTCCAATCAATCTCCAAAAGAACTTAAAGGCCAAAGAGTAAAACACAATTCTTATGGAATAAGACTTGCATTCAATCAATGGCTAAAAGAACTTAAAGGTCAAAGAGAAACCAATTCCTTAATAACAAGACTCGCTTTCCAATCAATGGTACAAGTTAAAAGCACTTAAAGAATAAAGAGAAACCAATTCCTCAAGGATTAAGACTTGCTTCCAATCAGTCTCCAAAAGAACTTAAAGGTCAAAGAGAAACCAATTCCTTAATAATAAGACTTGCATATCTGAATCAATGGCTAAAAGTTAACTTGTTAAGGTCAAAAGAGAACCAATTCCTTATGCGATTAAGCACTTGCTTTCAATCAATGGCAAAAAGAACTTGAAAGAACAAAGAGAATTCAATACACTTAATGATTAAGACTTGCTTCTCCAATCAATCTCCAAAAGAACATATAAAGTCAGTTAGAAAATGAATTCCTTAATCGGCGGAATAATGACTTGCTTTCAATCAATGTCTAAAAGAACTTAAAGAATAAAGAGAAACCAACTCTTGGTGGATTATCATTGCCTGTTCAATCGTGAGCAGCTTTACTATGTCTCACTTTAAGGATTAAGACTTGCTTCCCAATTCAATGTCTAAAAGGACTTAAAGAATAAAGAGAAACCAATTCCTTGGGCAAGCTAAGACTTGCTTTCAATCAATCTAAAGAACTTGAAAGTCAAAGAGAAACCAATTCCTTAATGAATAAGACTTGCTTTCTCAATCAATGGCAAAAGGAACGTAAAAGAACAAAGAGAAACCAATTCCTTAAGTATTAAGACTTGCCTTCCAATCAATCCTCCAAAAGAACTTAAAGGTCAAAGAGAAACCAATTCAATATAGTAATAATGACTTGCTTTCAATCTAGATGGCTGAAAAGAACTAAAAGAATAAAGAGAAACCAATTCCTTAAGGAAGTAACTGACTCGCTTCAATCAATTTCAAAAGAAACTTAAAGGTCACAAGAGAAACCACCTTTAGGAATAAGACTTGCTTTCAATCATTGCCTAAAAGAACTTAAACAACAAAGAGAAACCACTTCCTTAAGCGACAAGACTTTGCATTCCAATCAATGCTTTAAAACATCAGCATTAAAAGAGAAACCACCCTTTACACGCAGACTCGCCTTAATCAACCTCCAAAAAGAACTTAAAGGTCAAAGAGAAACCAGACTGTTTAAGGAATAAGACTCTAGCTTTCAATCAATGGCTAAAAGAATTAACTTAGTAAAGAATAAAGCTTAGAAACCAATACCTTAAGGATTAAGACTTGCTTCCCAATCAATCTCCAAAAGAACTTAAAGGTCAAAGAGAAACCAATTCTCTTAAGGAATAAGACTTGCTTTCAATCAATGGCTAAAAGAACTTAAAGAACAAAGAGAAACCACCTCCTTAAGGATTAAGACTGCTTCAATCAATGTCCAAAAGAACTGTAAAGATCAAAGGAGAAACCAATTGCTTAAGGATTAAGACTCGCTTCCAATCCATCTCAAAAAGAACTTAAAGGTCAAAGAGAAACCAATTTCTTTAAGGAATAAGACTTGCTTTCAATCAATGGCCAAAAGAACTTAAAGAATATAGAGAACGCAATTCCTTAAGGATTAAGACTATGCTTCTAATCAATCTCAAAAGAACTTTAAAGGTCAAAGAGAAACCAATTCCCAGGAATAAGACTTATCCAATCAATGGCAAAAGAACTTAGAAGAACAAAGAGAAACCAATTCCTTACAATTAAGACTTGCTTCCAATCAATGGCTAAAAGTTAACTTAAAGAATAAAGAGAAACCACCCTTAAGGATTAAGACCTGCTTCCAATCAATCTTCCAAAAGAACTTGAATGGTCAAAGAGAAACCAATTCCTTAAGGAATAAGACTTGCTTTCAACTCAATGGCTAAAAGAACATAGCATCACAAAAGAGAAACAAATTGCTTATGGATTAAGACTTGCTTCCAATTCGAACCCTCCAAAAGAACTTTCTAAAGGTCAAAGAGAAAACCAACTCCTTTAAGGAATAAGTACTTGCTTCCAATCGCACGCTCAAAAAGAACTGTAAAGAATAAAGAGAAACCAATTCCTTAAGGATTAAGACTTGCTTCCAATCAATCTCCAAAAGAACTTAAAGGTCAAAGAGAAACCAATTCCTTGAGGAATAAGACTTGCTTTCAATCAATGGCCAAAAGAACTTGAAGTAATCAAAGAGAAACCAATTCCTTACGGATTAAGACTTGCATTCAATCAAGGGTCTAAAAGTTGAACTTAAGGAATAAAGAGAAACCAATTTGCCTTATGGATTAAGACTTGCTTCCAATCAATGGCTCCAAAAAGTTAACTTAAAGGTCAAAGAGAAACCAATTCCTTAAGGAATAAGACTTGCATTCAATCAATGGCAAAAAGAACTTAAAGAACAAAGAGAAACCAATTGCTTAAGGAATAAGACTTGCTTTCAAACAATGGCTAAAAGAACTTTGAATAGATCGTGCAAAGATAAGCCAATACCTTATGGATTAAGACTTGCTTCCCAATCAATCTCCAAAAGAACTTAGCGAAGTCAAAGAGAAACCAATTCCTTACAGGAATAAAACTTGCTTTCAATCAATGGCCAAAGAACTTAAAGAACTCAAAGAGAAACCAATTCCTTATGGATTAAGACTTTGGCTTTCAATCAATCACCAAAAGAATCTTAAAGGTCAAAAAGAGAAACCAATTCCTTAAGGAATAAGACTTGCTATCAATCAAATTGGCCAAAAGAACTTAAAGATTAATAGAGAAACCCAATTCCTTATGGATTAAGACTCGCTTCCAATCAATCTCCAAAAGCAACTTAAAGGTCAAAGAGAAACCACCCCTTTAAGGAATAAGAGACTTGCTTTCAATCAATGGCTAAAAGAACTTTGAAAGAACAAAGAGAAACCAATTCCTTAAGGATTAAAGACTTGCTTTCCCAATCAATCTCCAAAAGAACTTCTCAAGTGTCATAAAGAGAAACCAATTCCTCCTAATAATAAGACTTGCTTCCAATCAATGGCTAATGGAAGAACTTAAAGGTCAAAGGAGAAACCACTCCTTTACAGAATAAGACTGCTTCAACCAATTTCCAAAGAATTTAATGAAACCACCTTTATGCTTGACTTCGCTTTCCAATCAATGCACAAAAGAACTTAAATAACAAAGAGAAACCAATTCCTTAAGGGTTAAGACTTCGCTTTCCAATCAATCTCAAAAGAACTTGAAAGTCAAAGAGAAACCAATTTCCCAAGTGAATAAGACTTGCTTTCAACTGCAATGGCTAAAAGAACTTATGAATAAAGAGAAAACCAATTCCTTAAGGATTAAGACTCGCCTAATCAATCTCCAAAAGAACTTAAAGGTCAAAGAGAAACCAATTCCTTTAGGGAATAAGACTTGCTTTCTAAATCAATGGCCACAAAGAACTAAAAGAATAAAAGAGAACCAATTCCTAAGGATTAAGACTTGCTTTCCCCAATCAATCTCCAAAAGAACTTGAAAGGTCAAAGAGGAAACCAATTCCTTGATGGAATAAATTCTTGTATCATTCAATCAATGGCATAAAAGAACTTAAAGAATAAAGAGAAACCACCTCCTTAAGGAATAAGACTTGCTTCCAATCAATCTAAATGCAAAAGACGACTTAAAGGTCAAAGAGAAACCAAATTCCTTAAGCGGTTAAGACTTGCTTTCAATCAATCACCAAAAGAACTCATAGGTCAAAGAGAAAAACCAATTTTATAGGAATAAGACTTGCTTTCAATCAATGGCTAAAAAGAACTTAAAGAATAAAGAGCTTAAACCAATTCCTTATGGATTAAGCACTCGCTTCAATCAATCTTCCAAAAGAACTCAGTGTCAAAGAGAAAACCAATCTCCGTAAGGAATAAAACTTCGCTTTCAATCAATGGCTAAAGAACTTAAGGAATAAAGAGAAACCAATTCCCTTAAGGATTACAGACTCGCCCAATCAATCCTCCAGTAAAAGAACTTAAAGGTCAAAGAGAAAACCAGACTTCTTCAAGGCTTAATAAAGACTGCCGCTTTCACCATCAATGGCAAAAAGAATCTTAAGAAATAAAGAGTAAAACCAATTCCTTAAGGATTAAGACTTGCTTCCAATCAATCTCCAAAAAGAACTTTAAAGGTTCAAAGAGAAACCAATTCCTTGAAGGAATAAGACTTGCTTTCAATCAAATGGCCAAAAGATCCCAAAGTTAATAAAGAGATAAACCAATTCCTTAAGGATTAAGACTTGCATTAAATCAACCTCCAAAAGAACTAAAGGTCAAAGAGAAACCAATTCCTTAAGGAATAAGAGACTTGCTTTCAATCAATGCGCTAAAAGTACTTAAAGAATAAAGAGAAAACCAATTCCTTGCTGGATTAAGACTTCGCTTCCAATCAATCTCCAAAAAGAGCTTAAAGGTCAAAGAGAAACCACCCTTCAGGAATAAGACTTTGCTATCTAATCAATGGCTACAAAGAACTTTAAAGAATAAAAGAGAAACCAATTCCTTATGGATTAAGACTTTGCTTCCAATCAACGGCTAAAAGAACTTAAAGAATCAAAGAGAAACCAATTCCTTAAGGAATAAGATCGTTGCTTCAATCAATCTCTAAAAGAACTTAAAGGTCAAAGAGAAACCAATTCCTTAAGGATTAAGACTTGCTTTCAATCAATCTCTAAAAGAGCTTAAAGAAGAATGAGAAACCAATTCCTTTTGGATTAAGACTTTGCTTTCCAATCAATGGCTAAAAGAACTTTCTAAAGAATCAAAGAGAAACCAATTCCTTAAGGGATCAAGACTTAAGCCTCCAATCAATGCTCCAAAAGAACTTAAAGGTCAAAGAAGAAACCAATTCCATGGGTAAGGATAAGACTTGCTTTCAATCAATGGCTAAAAAGAACTTAAAGAACAAAGGTAGAAACCAATTCCTCGAGTGCATTAAAGACTTGCTTCCAATCAATCTCCAAAAGAACTTTAAAGGTCAAAGAGAAACCAATTCCCAAGGAATAAGACTTGCTTTCAATCAATGGCTACAAAGAACTTAAAGAATAAAAGAGAAACCACCTCATGGATCAAGACTTGCTCCAATCAATGTCCAAAAGAACTTAAAGGTCAAAGAGAAACCAATTCCTTAAGGAATAAGACTCTGCTTTCAATCAACTGGCTAAAAGAACTTTGTAAGAATAAAGAGAAACCAATTCCTTATGCGATTAAGACTTACTTCCAATCAATCTCCAATGTAAATGAAAGGTCAAAGAGAAACCAATTCCTCATGAATAAGACTTGCTATTCTCAATCAACTGGCTAAAAGAACTAAAGAATAAAGTAGAAACCACTCCTTAAGGATTAAGACTTTGATTCAATCAATCGGTCTAAAAGAACTTAAAGGTCAAAGAGAAACCAATTTCTTCAAGGAATAAGACTTGCTTTCCAATCAATGGCCAAAAGAACTTAAAGAACAAAGAGAAACTTTCAATTCCCTTAGGGAATAAGACTTGCTTTCAATCAACTCTCCCAAAAGAATCCAGTTTAAAGGTCAAAGAGAAACCAATTTCCTAATAGGAATAAGACTTGCTTTCAACTCAATGGCCAAAAGAACTTAAAGGTCAAAGAGAAACCAATTCCATATAGGAAGTAAAGACTTGCATTCAATCGATACACAAAGAACTTTAAAGAACAAAGAGAAAACAATTCTTAATGGATTAAGACTTGCTTTCAATCAATGGCCATGAGAACTTAAAGAACAAAGAGAAACCAATTCCTTAAGTATTAAGACTTACTTCCAATCAATCTCCAAAAGAACTTCAAGGTCAAAGAAAAACCAATTCCTTAAGGAATCAGACTTGCTATCAATCAATGGCTAAAAGAACTTTAAGAAAAAAGAGAAACCAATTCCTTGGCTGATTAAGACTTGCCTCAATCTGGCCCGCTAAAAGGACTTAAAGAATAAAGAGAAACCAATTCCTTAAGGGTTAAGACTTACTTCCAATCAGTCTCCAAAAGAACTTGAAGGTCAAAGAGAAACCAATTCCGTAAGGAATAAGACTTGCTTTCAATCAACTGCGCTAAAATAACTTAAAGAACACAAAGAGGAAACCAATTCCTTATGGATTAAGACTTGCTTCCAATCAACAACCTCTCCAAAAGAACTTAAAGGTCAAAGCAGAAACCAATCTGCCTTAAGCAATAAGACTTGCTTTCAATCAATCTCCAAAAGAACTTTAAGGAACAAAGAAGAAACCAATTCTCTTGTAGAGTAAGACTTGCATTCAATCACGACACAAAAGAACTTCTAGAGGAATAAAGAGAAACCAATTCCTGAACGACATTAAGACTGCCCAATCAATCTCCAAAAGAACTTAAAGTCAAAGAGAAACCAATTCTCTTTGAAGGAATCAAGACTTGCTTTCTCAATCAATCGTATGCTAAAAGGAACTTAAAGAATGAAAGAGAAACCAATTCCCTTAAGGGATCAAGACTCGCTTCCAATCAATCTCCAAAAGAACTTAAAGGTCAAAGAGAAACCAATTCCTTAAGTGAATAAGACTCTTGCTTTCAATCAATGGCTAAAAGAACTTTAAAGAATAAGAGAGAACCAATTCCTTAAGGATTAAGACTCTGCTTCCAATCAATCTCCAAAAGAATCTTAAAGGTCAAAGAGAAACCAATTCTCTTAAGGAATAAAGCACTTGCTTTCAATCAATGGCTAAAAGAACTTAAAGAATAATAGAGAAACCAATTCCTTCGTGGATTAAAGACTTGCTTCCCAATCAACTGGCTTAAAATGACTTAAAGAATCAAAGAGAAACCAATTCCTTAAGGGTTAAGACTTGCTTCCAATCAATCTCCAAAAGAACTTGAAAGTACAAAGAGAAACCAATTCCTATAAGGAATAAGTACTGGGCTTTCAATCAAATTTGGCTAAAAGAACTTAAAAGAATAAAGAGAAACCAATTCCTTAAGGATTAAGACTTGCTTCCAATCAATCTCCAAAAGAACTTAAAGGTCAAAGAGAAACCAATCCCTTAAGGAACAAGACTTGCTTTCAATCAATGGCTAAAAGAACTTAAAGAATAAAGAGAATCCAATTGCTAAGGATTAAGACACGCTTCCAATCAATCTCCAGTAAAAGAACTTAAAGGTCAAAGAGAAACCAATTCCTTAAGGAATAAGACTTGCTTCAATCAACGCCAAAAGAACTTAAAGAATAAAGAGAAACCAATTCCTTTAAGGAATAAGACTTGCATTCCAATCAATCGGCAAAAAGAACTTAAAGCTCAAAGAGAAACCAATTCTTAAGGAATAAGACTTGCTTTCAATCAATGGCTAAAAGAACTTAAAAGAATAAAGAGAAACCAATACCTTATGGATTAAGACACTTGCTTCCAATCAATCTCCAAAAGAACTTACAAGGTCAAAGAGTAAACTAATTCCATAAGGAATAAGACTTGCTTTCAATCAATGTGCTAAAAGAACTTAGCAAGAATAAAGAGAAACCAATCCCTAATGGATTAAGACTTGCTTTCCCAATCAATCTCCAAAAGAACTTAAAGTGTCAAAGAGAAACCAATTCTTTAAGGAATAAGACTTGCTTTCTCAATCAATGGCTAAAAGAATTTAAAGAATAAAGAGAAACCAATTCCTTATGGATTAAGTGAGACTTGCTTCCAATCAATCTCCGGGAAAGAACTTAAAGGTCAAAGAGAGGAACCAATTCCTTAAGGAATAAGACTTGCATTTCTCTCTAATCAATGGCAAAAGTTAACTTAAGAGAACAAAGAGAAGACCAATTCCTTATGGATTAAAGACTTGCTTTTCCAATGAATCTCCAAAAGAACTTAAAGCCAAGGAGAAATCAATTCCTTAAGGAATGAAGACTCTGCTTTCTCAATCAATGGCTAAAAGAATCCTAAAGAATAAAGAGAAACCAACTCCTCTAAGGAATAAGACTATGTTTCCAATCAATCTCCAAAGAACTTAAGAATCAAAGAGAGAACTTCAATTCCTTTAGGGAATAATGACTCTGCTTTCATTCAATGAATTCAAGCCAAAAGAATCCTGTAAAGTTAATAAAGAGAAACCAATTTGCCTTAAGGATTAAGACTTGCTTCCAATCAACCTCCAAAAGAACTTAACGCGAATGAGAAACCAATTCCTTAAGGAATAAGAGATTTGGTATCTAATCGATGCCAAAAGAACTTAGAACAAAGAGAAACCAATTCTCTATGGATTGCTTGCTTCCAATCAACGCTTCCCAAAAGAACTTCAAAGGTAAAGAGAAACCAATTCCTCGAGGGTTAAGACTTGCTTCCAATCAATCTCCAAAAGAACTTGAAGGTCAACGGCAGAAACCAATTCCATATATAAGACTTGCTTTCAAACGATGGGCTAAAAAAAGAACTTAAGGAATAAGACAGTAGAAACCAATTCTTTAAGGAATAAGACGGCTTTCAATCAATCTTCCAAAGAACTTAAAGAATCAAAGAGAAACCAATTCCTTAAGGAATAAGAGACTCTGTATCATTCAATCAATGGCTAAAAGAACTTAAAGAATAAAGAGAAACCAATTGCTTAAGGAATAAGACTCTGCTTTCAATCAATGGCTAAAAGAACTTGTAAAAGATCATAAAAGAGAAACCAATACCTTAAGGATTTAAGACTTGCTTCCAATCAATTTCCAAAAGAACTTAAAGGTCAAAGAGAAACCAATTCTTAAGGAATAAAAGACTTCAGCTTCCAATCAATGGCTAAAAGGAACTTAAAGGTTCAAGAGAGAAACCACCTCCTAAGGAATAAGCACTTGCTTTCAATCAACTGGCCAAAAGGACTTAAAGAGTAAAGAGAAACCAATTCCTTAAGGATTAAGACTTGCTTTCCAATCAACTCTCTCAAAAAGAACTTGAAAAGGTCAAAGAGAAAACCAATTCCTTCACGAATAAGACTTGCTTTCAATCAATGCGCTAAAGATACTTAAAAGAATAAAGAGAAACCAATTCCTTAAGGATTAAGACTTGCTTCCAATCAATCCTTCAAAAAGAACTTAGAAGGTCAAAGAGAAACCACTTCTTTAAGGAATAAGACTTGCTTTCAATCAATGGCTAAAAGAACTTAGTAAGAATAAAGAGAAACCAATTCCTTAAGTGGGATTAAGCACTCTGCTTCCCAATCAATCTCCCAAAAGAACTTAAAGGTCAAAGAGAAACCAATTCCTTAAGTGAATAAGACTTGCATTTCAATCAATGGCTAAAAGAACTTAAAGAATAAAGTTTAGAAAACCAATTCCTTAAGGAGTAATACTCGCTTCCAATCAATGTCCAAAACAACTTGAAGGTCAAAGAGAAACCATTTCCTTAAGGATTAAGACTTGCTTTCTTGAATCAGAAAAATCACCAAAAGAACTTAAAGGTCAAAGAGAAATCCAATTCCTTAAGGAATAAGACTTTGCTTTCAATCAATGGCCAAAAGAACTTAAAGAACAAAGAGCTAAACCAATTCCTTAGTGGGATTAAGACTTGCTTCCAATCAATCTCCAAAAGAACTTAAAGGTCAATAGAGAAACCAATTCCTTAAGAATTAAGACTTGCTTTCCAATCCAATGGCTAAAAGTTAGAACTTAAAGAATAAAGAGAAACCAACTCCTTAAGTGATTAAGACTCGTTTCTAATCGATCTCTAAAAGAACTTAAAGGTCAAAGAGTAAAACCAATTCCTTCAAGGAATAAGACTTGCTTTCAATCAATGGCTAAAAGAACTTAAAGAATAAAGAGAAACCAATTCCTACAAGGATTAAGACTTGCTTCCAATCAATCTCCAAAAAGAACTTAAAGGTCAAAGAGAAACCAATTCCTTAAGGAATAAGACTTTGCTTTCAATCAATGGCTAAAATAACTTAACGAACGGTAAAGAGAAACCAATTCCATATAGAATAAGACTTGCATTCAATCAATGGCTCTAAAAGAACTTAAAGAATCAAAGAGAAACCAATTCCTTAAGGAATAAGACTGGCTTTCAATCATCGATGGTTAAAAGAACTTAAAGAATAAAGAGAAACCTAATTTTATGGATTAAGACTTACTTCCAATCAATCTCCGCTAAAAGGACTTAAAGACAAAGAGAAAAACCACCTCCTTCAGAAAGCAAGACTTGCTATCCAATCAATGGCTAAAGAGAATCTTAAAGAACAAAAGAGAAACCAATTCCCAAGCATTAAGACTTGGGTTTCTCCAAATCAATCTGGCTAAAAGAATCTTAGAAGAATCAAAGAGAATCCAATTTCATGAGGATAAGACTTAAGCTTCAAATCAATGGCTAAAGAACTTAAAGAACAAAGTTAGAAACCAATTTTCTTGGGCGATTAAGACTTGCTTTCAAATCAATCTACTAAATAACTCTGTTATGGTCAAAGTTGAGTAAACACAATTCCTTGTGGTGGTTAAGACTTAGCTTCCAATCAACCTCCAAAAGTTAACTTAAAGATAAAGTTAGAAACCAATTCCTTAAGGATCAAGACTCGTTTCCAATCAATCTCCAAAAGAACTTAAAGGTCAAAGAGAAACCAATTCTTTATGGAGTAAGACTTGCATTGAATCATTTGCCAAAGGAACTTAAAGAATAAAGAGAAACCAATTCCTTAAGGATCAAGACTCGCTTCCAATCAATCTCCAAAAGAACTTAAAGGTCAAAGAGAAACCAATTCCTTAAGGAATAAGACTTGTTTTCAATCAATGGCTAAAAGAACTTAAAGAATAAAAGCAGAAACCAATTCCTTATGGATCAAGACTTGCTCTCCAATCAATGTCCAAAAGAACTTAAAGATCAAAGAGAAACCAATTCCTTGGGCTTAATGTAAAGACTTGCTTTCAATCAATGGCTAAAAGAACTTTAAAGAATAAAGAGAAACCAATTCCCTCGTGATAAGACTTGCCTCCAATCAACCGAAGGCTAAAAGAACTTAAAGAATATCAAGAGAAACCAATTCCCTAAGGGTTGAAGGCACTTGCTTCCAATCAAAGGCCAAAAGAACTCTGATTAAATATGTTATAAAACCACCTTTATTGATTATCACTTATTTCCCAACTAATCTCCAAAGGAGCTCAAAGGCCAGAAACCAATTCCTTAAGGAATAAGACTTGCTTTCAATCAATCTACTAAAAGAACTTAAAGAATAAAGAGAAACCAATTCCTTATGCGATTAAGACTTGCTTTCCAATCAATGGCCAAAAAGAACTTAGAGGTCAAAGTAGAAACCAATTCCTTCGTGAATAAGACTCGCTTCAATCAAATTTCCTAAAAGAACTTAAACAATAAACAGAATCCAATTCCTTATGGATTAAGACTTGCTTCCAATCAATCTCCAAAAGTAACTTAAAGGATCAAAGAGAAACCAATTCCTTTATGAATAATGTGCACTTTAAGCTTCACAATCAATGGCCAAAGAACTTAAAGCAATAAAGAGAAACCAATTCGTTAAGGATTAAGTCTTGCTTCCAATCAATCTCCAAAAGAACTTAAAGTTAAAGAGAAGCCAATTCCTTAAGGAATAAGACTACATTCAATCAATGTAAGCAAAGAACTTAAAGAATAAAGAGAAACCAATCCCGGCGAGGAATAAGCACTTGCTTCCAATCAATCTCCAAAAGAACTTAGCAAGGTCAAAGAGAACCAATTCCTTACTTAATAAGACTTGCTTCCAATCAATCACCAAAAGAACTTAAAGGTCAAAGAGAAACCACTTCCTTAAGGAATAAGACTTGCTTTCCAATCAATTCATTAAAAGAACTTAAAGAACAAAGAAACCAATTCCTTGGGCAAGCAAGACTTACTTCCAATCAATCTCCAAAAGAAATCAAGGTCAAAGAGAAAACCAATTCCTTAAGGAATAAGACTTGCTTTCAATCAATGGGCTAAAAGAACTTAAAGAATAAAGAGAAACCAATTCCTTAAGGATTAAGACTCGTTTCAATCTAATCTCAAAAGAACTTAAAGGTCAAAGAGAACCAATTTCTTCATTTAATAAAGACTTGCTTTCAATCAAATTGCGTCTAAAAGAATCTCTAATAAGAATAAAGAGAAACCAATTCCCTACATGATTAAGACTTTGCTTCCCAATCAATCTCCAAAAGAACTTTGAAGGGTCAAATAGAAACCAATTCCTTGCTTACGAATAAGCATTTGCTTCAACTCAATGGCCAAAAGAACTTCAAGAACGGCAGAAACCTAATTCCTATGCTGATTAAGACTTGCATTCCAATCAGATCTCTAAAAGAACTTAAAGAATCAAAGAGAAGACCAATTCCTTAAGGATCAAGACATCGCTGCTTCCAATGCAATGGCTAAAAGTTGAACTTAAAGAATAAAGAGAAACCAATTCTTGGCGATGGGATTAAGACTCGCTTCCAATCAATCTCCCAAAAGAAATTAAAGCGTCAAAGAGAAATCCAATTCTCTTTAAGGAATAAGACTTGCTTTCAATCAATGGCTACGAAAAGAACTTAATGAATAAAAAGAGAAACCAATTCCTGCCAGACAAGACTTGCTTCCAATTCAATCCCTCTCTAAAGAGAACTCTTAAAGAATCCAAAGAGAAACCAATTCTTAAGGAATAAGACTTGCTTCCAATCAATCTCCAAAAGAACTTGAAACCCAAAGCGAAACCAATTCCTTAAGGAATAAGACTTGCATTCAATCAATGGCCAAAAGAACATGAAGAACAAAGAGAAACCAATTGCTTATGGATTTAGAGTTGCTTCCAATCAATCTCCAAAAGAACTTAAAGGTCAAAGAGAAACCAATTCCTTAAGGAATAAGACTTGCTTTCAATCAATGGCCAAAAGTTAACTCTAAAACAAACGAAGAGAAACCAATTCCATACAGAGTAAGACTTGCATTCAATCAATGGCCAAAAGAACTTAAGGAATAAAGAGAAACCAATTCCTTAAGGATTAAGACTCCCTTCCAATCAATCTCCAAAAGAACTTAAAGTCAAAGAGAAACCAATTCCTTAAGGAATAAGACTTGCTTTCAATCAATGGCTAAAAGAACTTAAAGAATAAAGAGAAACCAATTCCTTATGGATCAAGACTCGCTTCCAATCAATCTCCGAAAGAACTTGAAGGGCATAGAGAAACCACTTCCTTAAGGAATAAGACTTGCTTTCAATCAATGGCTAAAAGAACTTAAAGAATAAAGAGAAACCAATTCCTTATGGATCAAGACTCGCTTCCAATCAATGTCCAAAAGAACTTAAAGGTCAAAGAGAAACCAATTCCTTCAGGAATAAGACTTGCTATCAATCAATGGCTAAAAGAACTTAATGAATAAAGAGAAACCAATTCCATCAGGATTAAGACTTGCTTCCATTCAACGGCTAAAAGGACTTAAAGAATAAAGAGAAACCAATTCCTTAAGGGTTAAGACTTGCTTCCAATCAATCTCCGAAAGAACTTGAAAGTCAAAGAGAAACCAATTCCTTAAGGAATAAGACTTGCTTTCAATCAATGGCCAAAAGAACTTAAAGAACAAAGAGAAACCAATTCATTAAGGATTAAGACTCCCTTCCAATCAATCTCCAAAAGAACATAGAGGTCAAAGAGGAACCAATTCCTTCAGGAATAAAACTTGCTTTCAATCAATGGCTAAAAGAACTTAAAGAATAAAGAGAATCCAATTCCTTAAGGATTAAGACTCGCTTCCAATCAATCTCCAAACGAACTTAAAGGTCAAAGAGAAACCAATTTCTTTAAGGAATAAGACTTGCCTTCAATCAATGGCCAAAAGAACTTAAAGAATAAAGAGAAACCAATTCCTTAAGGAATAAGACTTGCTTCCAATCAATCTCCAAAAGAACTTAAAGTCAAAGAGAAACCAATTCCTTAAGGAATAAGGCTTGCATTCAATCAATGGCTGAAAGAACTTAAAGAATAAAGAGAAACCAATTCCTTAAGGATTAAGACTTGCTTCCAATCAATCTCCAAAAGAACTTAAAGGTCAAAGAGAAACCAATTCTTTAAGACTTGCTTCCAATCAATCACCAAGGGAACTTAAAGGTCAAAGAGAAACCAATTCCTTAAGGAATAAGACTTGCTTTCAATCAATGGCCAAAAGAACTTAAAGAACAAAGCGAAACCAATTCCTTATGGATTAAGACTTACTTCCAATCAATCTCCAAAAGAGCTGAAAGGTCAAAGAGGAACCAATTCCTTCAGGAATAAAACTTGCTTTCAATCAATGGCTAAAAGAACTTAAAGAATAAAGAGAAACCAATTCCTTAAGGATTAAGACTCGCTTCCAATCCATCTCAAAAAGAACTTAAAGGTCAAAGAGAAACCAATTTCTTTAAGGAATAAGACTTGCCTTCAATCAATGGCCAAAAGAACTTAAAGAATAAAGAGAAACCAATTCCTTAAGGAATAAGACTTGCTTCCAATCAATCTCCAAAAGAACTTAAAGTCAAAGAGAAACCAATTCCTTAAGGAATAAGACTTGCTTTCAATCAATGGCTAAAAGAACTTAAAGAATAAAGAGAAACCAATTCCTTAAGGATCAAGACTTGCTTCCAATCAATGGCTAAAAGGACTTAAAGAATAAAGAGAAACCAATTCCTTATGGATTAAGACTTACTTCCAATCAATCTCCAAAAGAGGTTAGCAACAAGAGAAACCAATTCCTTCAGGAATAAGACTTGCTTTCAATCAATGGCTAAAAGAACTTAATGAATAAAGAGAAACCAATTCCTTAAGGATTAAGACTCGCTTCCAATCCATCTCCAAAAGAACTTAAAGGTCAAAGAGAAACCAATTCCTTAAGGAATAAAACTTGCTTCCATTCAACGGCTAAAAGGACTTAAAGAATAAAGAGAAACCAATTCCTTAAGGGTTAAGACTTGCTTCCAATCAATCTCCAAAAGAACTTAAAGGTCAAAGAGAAACCAATTCTTTAAGACTTGCTTCCAATCAATCACCAAAGGAACTTAAAGGTCAAAGAGAAACCAATTCCTTAAGGAATAAGACTTGCTTTCAATCAATGGCCAAAAGAACTTAAAGAATAAAGAGAAACCAATTCCTTAAGGATTAAGACTTGCTTCCAATCAACCTCCAAAAGAACTTAAAGGTCAAAGAGAAACCAATTCCTTAAGGAATAAGACTTGCTTTCAATCAATGGCCAAAAGAACTTGAACAACGAAGAGAAGCCAATTCCATGTAGAGTAAGACTTGCATTCAATGAATGGCCAAAAGAACTTAAGGAATAAAGAGAAACCAATTCCTTAAGGAATAAGACTTGCTTTCAATCAATGGCTAAAAACACTTAAAGAATAAAGAGAAACCAATTCCTTAAGGATCAAGACTTCCTTCCAATCAATGGCTAAAAGGACTTAAAGAATAAAGAGAAACCAATTCCTTATGGATTAAGACTTACTTCCAATCAATCTCCAAAAGAGGTTAAAGGTCAAAGAGAAACCAATTCCTTCAGGAATAAGACTTGCTTTCAATCAATGGCTAAAAGAACTTAATGAATAAAGAGAAACCAATTCCTTAAGGATTAAGACTCGCTTCCAATCCATCTCCAAAAGAACTTAAAGGTCAAAGAGAAACCAATTCCTTAAGGAATAAGGCTTGCATTCAATCAATGGCTGAAAGAACTTAAAGAATAAAGAGAAACCAATTCCTTAAGGATTAAGACTTGCTTCCAATCAATCTCCAAAAGAACTTAAAGGTCAAAGAGAAACCAATTCTTTAAGACTTGCTTCCAATCAATCACCAAAGGAACTTAAAGGTCAAAGAGAAACCAATTCCTTAAGGAATAAGACTTGCTTTCAATCAATGGCCAAAAGAACTTAAAGAACAAAGCGAAACCAATTCCTTATGGATTAAGACTTACTTCCAATCAATCTCCAAAAGAGCTGAAAGGTCAAAGAGAAACCAATTCCTTCAGGAATAAAACTTGCTTTCAATCAATGGCTAAAAGAACTTAAAGAATAAAGAGAAACCAATTCCTTAAGGATTAAGACTCGCTTCCAATCCATCTCAAAAAGAACTTAAAGGTCAAAGAGAAACCAATTTCTTTAAGGAATAAGACTTGCTTTCAATCAATGGCCAAAAGAACTTAAAGAATAAAGAGAAACCAATTCCTTAAGGATTAAGACTTGCTTCCAATCAATCTCCAAAAGAACTTAAAGGTCAAAGAGAAACCAATTCCTTAAGGAATAAGACTTGCTTTCAATCAATGGCTAAAAGAACTTAAAGAATAAAGAGAAACCAATTCCTTAAGGATCAAGACTTGCTTCCAATCAATGGCTAAAAGGACTTAAAGAATAAAGAGAAACCAATTCCTTATGGATTAAGACTTACTTCCAATCAATCTCCAAAAGAGGTTAAAGGTCAAAGAGAAACCAATTCCTTCAGGAATAAGACTTGCTTTCAATCAATGGCTAAAAGAACTTAATGAATAAAGAGAAACCAATTCCTTAAGGATTAAGACTCGCTTCCAATCCATCTCCAAAAGAACTTAAAGGTCAAAGAGAAACCAATTCCTTAAGGAATAAAACTTGCTTCCATTCAACGGCTAAAAGGACTTAAAGAATAAAGAGAAACCAATTCCTTAAGGGTTAAGACTTGCTTCCAATCAATCTCCAAAAGAACTTAAAGGTCAAAGAGAAACCAATTTCTTTAAGGAATAAGACTTGCTTTCAATCAATGGCCAAAAGAACTTAAAGAATAAAGAGAAACCAATTCCTTAAGGATTAAGACTTGCTTCCAATCAATCTCCAAAACAACTTAAAGGTCAAAGAGAAACCAATTCCTTAAGGAATAAGACTTGCTTTCAATCAGTGGCCAAAAGAACTTAAAGAACAAAGCGAAACCAATTCCTTATGGATTAAGACTTACTTCCAATCAATCTCCAAAAGAGCTGAAAGGTCAAAGGGAAACCAATTCCTTCAGGAATAAAACTTGCTTTCAATCAATGGCTAAAAGAACTTAAAGAATAAAGAGAAACCAATTCCTTAAGGATTAAGACTCGCTTCCAATCCATCTCAAAAAGAACTTAAAGGTCAAAGAGAAACCAATTTCTTTAAGGAATAAGACTTGCTTTCAATCAATGGCCAAAAGAACTTAAAGAATAAAGAGAAACCAATTCCTTAAGGATTGGCACTTGTTTCCAATCAATATCATCCAAAAGAATCCTAAAGGTCAAAGAGAAACCAATTCCTTAAGGAATAAGACTTGCTTTCAATCAATGGCTAAAAGAACTTAAAGAATAAAGAGAAACCAATTCCTTAAGGATCAAGACTTGCTTCCAATCAATGGCTAAAAGGACTTAAAGAATAAAGAGAAACCAATTCCTTATGGATTAAGACTTACTTCCAATCAATCTCCAAAAGAGGTTAAAGGTCAAAGATAGATCCACCCTTCAGAATAAGACTTT
The DNA here is from genome assembly GCA_031439595.1 of Pterocarpus santalinus. NCBI lineage: Eukaryota > Viridiplantae > Streptophyta > Magnoliopsida > Fabales > Fabaceae > Pterocarpus > Pterocarpus santalinus. The sequence continues at coordinate 4,656 of JAVHNO010000217.1, read as the reverse complement.
GCTTTCAATCACTACTAAAAGAACTTTATGAATAAACGGAAACCAATTCCATCAGGATTAAGGCTCTATTTCCAATCCATCTCCAAAAGAACTTAAGGTCAAAGAGAAAACCAATTCCTTAAGGAATAAAACTTGTTTCATTCAACGGCTAAAAGGACTTTAAAGAATCAAGAGAAACCAATTCCTAAGGGCTAAGACTTTGGCTTTCCAATCAATCTCCAAAAGAATCCTGAAGGAATCAAGAGAAACCAATTTCTTAAGGAAAAAGACTTTGCTTTCAATCAATGGATAAATGACCCAAAGTTAATAAAGAGAATCCACCCCTGGGCTGACAACACTTGCCCAATCAATCTCCAAAAGAACTTAAATAATAAAGAGAAACCACTTCCTTAAGGAATAAGACTTGCTTCCATTCAATCTAGCTAAAAGGACTTAAATAAAGAGAAACGAATTCCGTATGGATTAAGACTTGCTTCAATCAATTTTAAAGAACTTGAAAGTCAAAGCGAAACCAATTCCTTAAGGAATAAGACTTGCTTTCAATCAATGGCTAAAAGAACTTAAAGAACAAAGAGAAACCAATTCATTAAGGATTAAGACTCCCTTCCAATCAATCTCCAAAAGAACATAGAGGTCAAAGAGAAACCAATTCCTTAAGGAATAAGACTTGCATTCAATCAATGGCAAAAAGAATCTCAGAGTTAACAAAGAGAAATCCAATTCCTTATTGACACTTGCTTCCAATCAATGGCTAAAAGGATTCTGCACCAATAAAGTAAACCAGACTCCCAGTGCTAAGACTCCCTTCCAATCAATCTCCAAAAGAACTTAAGGGTCAAAGAGAAACCAATTCCTTAAGGAATAAGACTTTGGGTATCTCAATCAATGGCACAAAGAACTTAAGGAACAATAGAAACCAATTCCTTTAACGACAAGACTTTCTTCAATCAATCTCCAAAAGAACTTATGGTCAAAGAGAAACCAATTGGCATTAAGTAATAAGACTTGCTTTCTACCAAACAACAGCCAAAAGGACTTAAAGAATAAAGAGAAACCAATTCCTTAAGGGTTAAGACTTGCTTCCAATCAGTCTCCAAAAGAACTTGAAGGTCAAAGAGAAACCAATTCCTTAAGGAATAAGACTTGCTTTCAATCAATGGCTAAATGAACTTAAAGAATAAAGAGAATCCAATTCCTTAAGGATTAAGACTCGCTTCCAATCAATCTCCAAAAGAACTTGAAGGTCAAAGAGAAACCAATTCCTTAAGGAATAAGACTTGCTTTCAATCAATGGCTAAAAGAACTTAAAGAACAAAGAGAAACCAATTCCTTAAGGATTAAGACTCCCTTCCAATCAATCTCCAAAAGAACTTAAAGTCAAAGAGAAACCAATTCCTTAAGGAATAAGACTTGCTTTCAATCAATGGCTAAAAGGACCCTGAAGAGTAAAGAGAAACAAATTCCTTAAGGATCAAGACTTGCTTCCAATCAATCTCCAAAAGAACTTAAAGGTCAAAGAGAAACCAATTCCTTAAGGATCAAGACTTGCTTCCAATCAATGGCTAAAAGGACTTAAACAATAAAGGGAAACCAATTCCTTAGGGGTTAAGACTTGCTTCCAATCAATCTCCAAAAGAACTTAAAGGTCAAAGAGAAACCAATTCCTTCAGGAATAAGACTTGCTTTCAATCAATGGCTAAAAGAACTTAATGAATAAAGAGAAACCAATTCCTTAAGGATTAAGACTCGCTTCCAATCCATCTCCAGAAGAACTTAAAGGTCAAAGAGAAACCAATTCCTTAAGGAATGTGTCCTGCTTCCCATTCAACTACATAAAAGGACTTAAAGAATAAAGAGAAACCAATTCCTTAAGGGTTAAGACTTGCTTCCAATCAATCTCCAAAAGAACTTGAAGGTCAAAGAGAAACCAATTCCTTAAGGAATAAGACTTGCTTTCAATCAATGGCTAAATGACCTTAAAGAATAAAGAGAATCCAATTCCTTAAGGATTAAGACTCGCTTCCAATCAATGGCTAAAAGAACTTAAAGAATAAAGAGAATCCAATTCCTTAAGGATTAAGACTCGCTTCCAATCAATCTCCAAAAGAACTTGAAGGTCAAAGAGAAACCAATTCCTTAAGGAATAAGACTTGCTTTCAATCAATGGCTAAAAGAACTTAAAGAACAAAGAGAAACCAATTCCTTAAGGATTAAGACTCCCTTCCAATCAATCTCCAAAAGAATTTAAAGGTCAAAGAGAAACCAATTCCTTAAGGAATAAAACTTGCTTTCAATCAATGGCGAAAAGAACGTAAAGAACGAAGAGAAACAAATTCCTTATGGATTAAGACTTGCTTCCAATCAATCACCAAAGGAACTTAAAGGTCAAAGAGAAACCAATTCCTTAAGGAATAAGACTTGCTTTCAATCAGTGGCCAAAAGAACTTAAAGAACAAAGCGAAACCAATTCCTTATGGATTAAGACTTACTTCCAATCAATCTCCAAAAGAGCTGAAAGGTCAAAGAGAAACCAATTCCTTCAGGAATAAAACTTGCTTTCAATCAATGGCTAAAAGAACTTAAAGAATAAAGAGAAACCAATTCCTTAAGGATTAAGGCTCGCTTCCAATCCATCTCAAAAAGAACTTAAAGGTCAAAGAGAAACCAATTTCTTTAAGGAATAAGACTTGCTTTCAATCAATGGCCAAAAGAACTTAAAGAATAAAGAGAAACCAATTCCTTAAGGATTAAGACTTGCTTCCAATCAATCTCCAAAAGAACTCAAAGGTCAAAAGAGAAACCAATTCTTTAAGGAATAAGGATCTATTTCAATCAATGGCTAAAAGAACTTAAAGAATAAAGAGAAACCAATTCCTTAAGGATCAAGACTTGCTTCCAATCAATGGCTAAAAGGACTTGTTAAGGTCAAAGAGAAACCAATTCCTTATGGATTAAGACTTACTTCCAATCAATCTCCAAAAGAGGTTAAAGGTCAAAGAGAAACCAATTCCTTCAGGAATAAGACTTGCTTTCAATCAATGGCTAAAAGAACTTAATGAATAAAGAGAAACCAATTCCTTAAGGATTAAGGCTCGCTTCCAATCCATCTCCAAAAGAACTTAAAGGTCAAAGAGAAACCAATTCCTTAAGGAATAAAACTTGCTTCCATTCAACGGCTAAAAGGACTTAAGCACAAAGTTATAAAACCAATTCCTTGCCAAGGATAAGACTTGCTTCCAATCAATCTCCAAAAGAACTTGAAGGTCAAAGAGAAACCAATTCCTTAAGGAAAAAGACTTGCTTTCAATCAATGGCTAAATGACCTTAAAGAATAAAGAGAATCCAATTCCTTAAGGATTAAGACTCGCTTCCAATCAATCTCCAAAAGAACTTAAAGGTCAAAGAGAAACCAATTCCTTAAGGAATAAGACTTGCTTCCATTCAACGGCTAAAAGGACTTAAAGAATAAAGAGAAACCAATTCCCTTAAGGGATAAGACTTATTTCAATCAATTCTAAAGAACTTAAAGTCAAAGCTAAACCACTTCCTTAAGGAATAAAGCATTTGCTTTCAATCAACAAGCAAAAGAACTTAAAGAACAAAAGAGAAACCAATTCCCATTAAGGACAAGACTTGCTTCCAATCAATCTCCAAAAGAACATGAAGGCCAAAGAGTTATAAACCAATTCCTTGGGCGAATAAGACTCGCATTCAACTCAACTCCGCAAAAAGAACTTTAAAAAGAACAAAGAGAAACCAATTCCTTAAGGACAAGACACTTCGCTCCAACTCAACACGCTAAAATAATTTAAAAATCAAGAGAAACCAATTCTGCGTAAGGAATAAGACTTTGGCCTCCAATCAATCTCCCAAAGAACTTAAAGGTCAAAGAGAAACCAATTCCTTAAGGAATAAGACTCAGATTCAATCAATTGGCCAAAAGAATCCTGGCTTAAAGGTAAAGAGAAACCAATTCCTTTAACGACATAAGACTCCTTCCAATCAATTCCTAAAAGAACTTAAGGTCAAAGATAAACCAATTCCTGGGCGAATAAACACTTGCTTCTACCAAACAATCACCAAAAGAGACTTAAAGAATAAAGAGAAACCAATTCTCTATGGAATTGCACTTGCCTCCAATCAATGGCCAAAAGAACTCAATGCCAAAGAGAAACCAATTCCTTAATAATAAGACTTGCTTTCAATCAATATTAAATGAACTTAAAGAATAAAGAGAAACCAATTCCTTAAGGGTTAAGACTTGCTTCCAATCAATCTCCGAAAGAACTTGAAAGTCAAAGCGAAACCAATTCCTTAAGGAATAAGACTTGCTTTCAATCAATGGCTAAAAGAACTTAAAGAACAAAGAGAAACCAATTCATTAAGGATTAAGACTCCCTTCCAATCAATCTCCAAAAGAACTTAAAGTCAAAGAGAAACCAATTCCTTAAGGAATAAGACTTGCTTTCAATCAATGGCTAAAAGAACTTAAAGAACAAAGAGAAACCAATTCCTTATGGATTAAGACTTGCTTCCAATCAATGGCTAAAAGGACTTAAACAATAAAGGGAAACCAATTCCTTAGGGGTTAAGACTTGCTTCCAATCAATCTCCAAAAGAACTTAAAGGTCAAAGAGAAACCAATTCCTTAGGGAA
>JAVHNO010000216.1:0-47743 GCA_031439595.1 Pterocarpus santalinus | reverse complement strand
TTGTATTCAATGCCAAAAAGAACTTAAAGAAGAATGAGAAACCAATTCCTTTTGGATTAAGACTTGATTGTATTCAATGCACAAAAGAAGTTAAAGAAGAATGAGAAACCAATTCCTTTTGGATTAAGATTTGATTGTATTCAATGCCAAAAAGAAGTTAAAGAAGAATGAGAAACCAATTCCTTTTGGATTAAGACTTGATTGTATTCAATGCAGAACTTAAAGAAGAATGGGAAACCAATTCCTTTTGGATTAAGACTTGATTGTATTCAATGCCAAAAAGAACTTAAAGAAGAATGAGAAACCAATTCCTTTTGGATTAAGACTTGATTGTATTCAATGCCCAAAAGAACTTAAAGAAGAATGAGAAACCAATTCCTTTTGGATTAAGACTTGATTGTATTCAATGCCAAAAAGAACTTAAAGAAGAATGAGAAACCAATTCCTTTTGGATTAAGACTTGATTGTATTCAATGCACAAAAGAAGTTAAAGAAGAATGAGAAACCAATTCCTTTTGGATTAAGACTTGATTGTATTCAATGCCCAAAAGAAGTTAAAGAAGAATGGGAAACCAATTCCTTTTGGATTAAGACTTGATTGTATTCAATGCCAAAAAGAACTTAAAGAAGAATGAGAAACCAATTCCTTTTGGATTAAGACTTGATTGTATTCAATGCCAAAAAGAACTTAAAGAAGAATGAGAAACCAATTCCTTTTGGATTAAGACTTGATTGTATTCAATGCCCAAAAGAGCTTAAAGAAGAATGAGAAACCAATTCCTTTTGGATTAAGACTTGATTGTATTCAATGCCAAAAAGAACTTAAAGAAGAATGAGAAACCAATTCCTTTTGGATTAAGACTTGATTGTATTCAATGCCAAAAAGAACTTAAAGAAGAATGAGAAACCAATTCCTTTTGGATTAAGACTTGATTGTATTCAATGCACAAAAGAAGTTAAAGAAGAATGAGAAACCAATTCCTTTTGGATTAAGACTTGATTGTATTCAATGTAGAAAAGATGTTAAAGAAGAATGAGAAACCAATTCCTTTTGGATTAAAACTTGATTGTATTCAATGCCAAAAAGAACTTAAAGAAGAATGAGAAACCAATTCCTTTTGGATTAAGACTTGATTGTATTCAATGCCAAAAAGAACTTAAAGAAGAATGAGAAACCAATTCCTTTTGGATTAAGACTTGATTGTATTCAATGCACAAAAGAAGTTAAAGAAGAATGAGAAACCAATTCCTTTTGGATTAAGACTTGATTGTATTCAATGCCAAAAAGAATATAAAGAAGAATGAGAAACCAATTCCTTTTGGATTAAGACTTGATTGTATTCAATGCCCAAAAGAAGTTAAAGAAGAATGGGAAACCAATTCCTTTTGGATTAAGACTTGATTGTATTGAATGCCCAAAAGAAGTTAAAGAAGAATGAGAAACCAATTCCTTTTGGATTAAGACTTGATTGTATTCAATGCCAAAAAGAACTTAAAGAAGAATGAGAAACCAATTCCTTTTGGATTAAGACTTGATTGTATTCAATGCCCAAAAGAAGTTAAAGAAGAATGAGAAACCAATTCCTTTTGGATTAAGACTTGATTGTATTCAATGCCCAAAAGAGCTTAAAGAAGAATGAGAAACCAATTCCTTTTGGATTAAGACTTGATTGTATTCAATGCCAAAAAAGAACTTAATGAAGAATGAGAAACCAATTCCTTTTGGATTAAGACTTGATTGTATTCAATGCCAAAAAGAACTTAAAGAAGAATGAGAAACCAATTCCTTTTGGATTAAGACTTGATTGTATTCAATGCACAAAAGAAGTTAAAGAAGAATGAGAAACCAATTCCTTTTGGATTAAGACATGATTGTATTCAATGCCAAAAAGAACTTAAAGAAGAATGGGAAACCAATTCCTTTTGGATTAAGACTTGATTGTATTCAATGCCAAAAAGAAGTTAAAGAAGAATGAGAAACCAATTCCTTTTGGATTAAGACTTGATTGTATTCAATGCCCAAAAGAGCTTAAAGAAGAATGAGAAACCAATTCCTTTTGGATTAAGACTTGATTGTATTCAATGCCAAAAGAGCTTAAAGAAGAATGAGAAACCAATTCCTTTTGGATTAAGACTTGATTGTATTCACTGCCCAAAAAGAACTTAAAGAAGAATGGGAAACCAATTCCTTTTGGATTACGACTTGATTGTATTCAACGCCCAAAAGAGCTTAAAGAAGAATGAGAAACCAATTCCTTTTGGATTAAGGCTTGATTGTATTCAATGCCAAAAAGAACTTAAAGAAGAATGAGAAACCAATTCCTTTTGGATTAAGACTTGATTGTATTCAATGCCAAAAAGAACTTAAAGAAGAATGAGAAACCAATTCCTTTTGGATTAAGACTTGATTGTATTCAATGCCAAAAAGAACTTAAAGAAGAATGAGAAACCAATTCCTTTTTGATTAAGACTTGATTGTATTCAATGCACAAAAGAAGTTAAAGAAGAATGAGAAACCAATTCCTTTTGGATTAAGACTTGATTGTATTTAACACCCAAAAGAAGTTAAAGAAGAATGAGAAACCAATTCCTTTTGGATTAAGACTTGATTGTATTCAATGCCAAAAAGAACTTAAAGAAGAATGGGAAACCAATTCCTTTTGGATTAAGACTTGATTGTATTCAATGCCAAAAAGAACTTAAAGAAGAATGAGAACACAATTCCTTTTGGATTAAGACTTGATTGTATTCAATGCCAAAATGAAGTTAAAGAAGAATGAGAAACCAATTCCTTTTGGATTAAGACTTGATTGTATTCAATGCCCAAAAGAAGTTAAAGAAGAATGAGAAACCAATTCCTTTTGGATTAAGACTTGATTGTATTCAATGCCAAAAAGAACTTAAAGAAGAATGAGAAACCAATTCCTTTGGGATTAAAACTTGATTGTATTCAATGGCAAAAAAACTTAAAGAAGAATGAGAAACCAATTCCTTTTGGATTAAGACTTGATTGTATTCAATGCACAAAAGAAGTTAAAGAAGAATGAGAAACCAATTCCTTTTGGATTAAGACTTGATTGTATTCAATGCCCAAAAGAACTTAAAGAAGAATGAGAAACCAATTCCTTTTGGATTAAGACTTGATTGTATTCAATGCCAAAAGAATATAAAGAAGAATGAGAAACCAATTCCTTTTGGATTAAGACTTGATTGTATTCAATGCCCAAAAGAAGTTAAAGAAGAATGGGAAACCAATTCCTTTTGGATTAAGACTTGATTGTATTCAATGCCCAAAAGAACTTAAAGAAGAATGAGAAACCAATTCCTTTTGGATTAAGACTTGATTGTATTCAATGCTCAAAAGAACTTAAAGAAGAATGAGAAACCAATTCCTTTTGGATTAAGACTTGATTGTATTCAATGCACAAAAGAAGTTAAAGAAGAATGAGAAACCAATTCCTTTTGGATTAAGACTTGATTGTATTCAATGCCAAAAAGAACTTAAAGAAGAATGAGAAACCAATTCCTTTTGGATTAAGACTTGATTGTATTCAATGCCAAAAGAAGTTAAAGAAGAATGAGAAACGAATTCCTTTTGGATTAAGACTTGATTGTATTCAATGCCAAAAAGAACTTAAAGAAGAATGAGAAACCAATTCCTTTTGGATTAAGACTTGATAGTATTCAATGCCAAAAAGAAGTTAAAGAAGAATGAGAAAGCAATTCCTTTTGGATTAAGACTTGATTGTATTCAATGCCAAAAAGAAGTTAAAGAAGAATGGGAAACCAATTCCTTTTGGATTAAGACTTGATTGTATTCAAAGCCAAAAGAACGTAAAGAAGAATGAGAAACCAATTCCTTTTGGATTAAGACTTGATTGTATTCAATGCTCAAAAGAAGTTAAAGAAGAATGAGAAACCAATTCCTTTTGGATTAAGACTTGATTGTATTCAATGCCAAAAAGAACTTAAAGAAGAATGAGAAACCAATTCCTTTTGGATTAAGACTTGATTGTATTCAATGCCCAAAAAAAAGTTAAAGAAGAATGAGAAACCAATTCCTTTTGGATTAAGACTTGATTGTATTCAATGCCAAAAAGAACTTAAAGAAGAATGAGAAACCAATTCCTTTTGGATTAAGATTTGATTGTATTCAATGCCAAAAAGAAGTTAAAGAAGAATGAGAAACCAATTCCTTTTGGATTAAGACTTGATTGTATTCAATGCCAAAAAGAACTTAAAGAAGAATGAGAAACCAATTCCTTTTGGATTAACACTTCATTGTATTCAATCCACAAAAGAAGTTAAAGAAGAATGAGAAACCAATTCCTTTTGGATTAAGACTTGATTGTATTCAATGCCAAAAAGAACTTAAAGAAGAATGAGAAACCAATTCCTTTTGGATTAAGACTTGATTGTATTCAATGCCAAAAGAATATAAAGAAGAATGAGAAACCAATTCCTTTTGGATTAAGACTTGATTGTATTCAATGCCCAAAAGAAGTTAAAGAAGAATGAGAAACCAATTCCTTTTGGATTAAGACTTGATTGTATTCAATGCCCAAAAGAGCTTAAAGAAGAATGAGAAACCAATTCCTTTTGGATTAAGACTTGATTGTATTCAATGCCAAAAAGAACTTAAAGAAGAATGGGAAACCAATTCCTTTTGGATTAAGACTTGATTGTATTCAATGCCAAAAAGAACTTAAAGAAGAATGAGAAACCAATTCCTTTTGGATTAAGACTTGATTGTATTCAATGCACAAAAGAAGTTAAAGAAGAATGAGAAACCAATTCCTTTTGGATTAAGACTTGATTGTATTCAATGCCAAAAAGAAGTTAAAGAAGAATGGGAAACCAATTCCTTTTGGATTAAGACTTGATTGTATTCAATGCCCACAGAGCTTAAAGAAGAATGAGAAACCAATTCCTTTTGGATTAAGACTTGATTGTATTCAATGCCAAAAAGAACTTAAAGAAGAATGAGAAACCAATTCCTTTTGGATTAAGACTTGATTGTATTCAATGCCCAAAAGAGCTTAAAGAAGAATGAGAAACCAATTCCTTTTGGATTAAGACTTGATTGTATTCAATGCCAAAAAGAACTTAAAGAAGAATGAGAAACCAATTCCTTTTGGATTAAGACTTGATTGTATTCAATGCACAAAAGAAGTTAAAGAAGAATGAGAAACCAATTCCTTTTGGATCAAGACTTGATTGTATTCAACGCAGAACAGAAGTTAAAGAAGAATGAGCAACCAATTCCTTTTGGATTAAGACTTCATTGTATTCAATGCCAAAAAGAACTTAAAGAAGAATGAGAAAGCAATTCCTTTTGGATTAAGACTTGATTGTATTCAATGCCAAAAAGAACTTAAAGAAGAATGAGAAACCAATTCCTTTTGGATTAAGACTTGATTGTATTCAATGCACAAAAGAAGTTAAAGAAGAATGAGAAACCAATTCCTTTTGGATTAAGACTTGATTGTATTCAATGCCCAGAAGAACTTAAAGAAGAATGGGAAACCGATTCCTTTTGGATTAAAACTTGATTGTATTCAATGCCAAAAGAGCTTAAAGAAGAATGAGAAACCAATTCCTTTTGGATTAAGACTTGATTGTATTCAATGCCCAAAAGAAGTTAAAGAAGAATGAGAAACCAATTCCTTTTGGATTAAGACTTGATTGTATTCAATGCCAAAAAGAACTTAAAGAAGAATAAGAAACCAATTCCTTTTGGATTAAGACTTGATTGTATTCAATGCCAAAAAAGAACTTAATGAAGAATGAGAAACCAATTCCTTTTGGATTAAGACTTGATTGTATTCAATGCCCAAAAGAGCTTAAAGAAGAATGAGAAACCAATTCCTTTTGGATTAAGACTTGATTGTATTCAATGCCAAAAAGAACTTAAAGAAGAATGAGAAACCAATTCCTTTTGGATTAAGACTTGATTGTATTCAATGCACAAAAGAAGTTAAAGAAGAATGAGAAACCAATTCCTTTTGGATTAAGACTTGATTGTATTCAATGCCCAAAAGAAGTTAAAGAAGAATGGGAAACCAATTCCTTTTGGATTAAGACTTGATTGTATTCAATGCCAAAAAGAACTTAAAGAAGAATGAGAAACCAATTCCTTTTGGATTAAGACTTGATTGTATTCAATGCCAAAAAGAACTTAAAGAAGAATGAGAACACAATTCCTTTTGGATTAAGACTTGATTGTATTCAATGCCAAAAAGAAGTTAAAGAAGAATGAGAAACCAATTCCTTTTGGATTATGACTTGATTGTATTCAATGCCCAAAAGAAGTTAAAGAAGAATGAGAAACCAATTCCTTTTGGATTAAGACTTGATTGTATTCAATGACCAAAAGAGCTTAAAGAAGAATGAGAAACCAATTCCTTTTGGATTAAGACTTGATTGTATTCAATGCCAAAAAGAATATAAAGAAGAATGAGAAACCAATTCCTTTTGGATTAAGACTTGATTGTATTCAATGCCCAAAAGAAGTTAAAGAAGAATGGAAACCAATTCCTTAAGGATTAAGACTTGATTGTATTCAATGCCAAAAGAACTTAAAGAAGAATGAGAAACCAATTCCTTTTGGATTAAGACTTGATTGTATTCAATGCCAAAAAGAACTTAAAGAAGAATGAGAAACCAATTCCTTTTGGATTAAGACTTGATTGTATTCAATGCCCAAAAGAAGTTAAAGAAGAATGAGAAACCAATTCCTTTTGGATTAAGACTTGATTGTATTCAATGCCAAAAAGAACTTAAAGAAGAATGAGAAAACAATTCCTTTTGGATTAAGACTTGATTGTATTCAATGCGAAAAGAACTTAAAGAAGAATGAGAAACCAATTCCTTTTGGATTAAGACTTGATTGTATTCAATGCACAAAAGAAGTTAAAGAAGAATGAGAAACCAATTCCTTTTGGATTAAGACTTGATTGTATTCAATGCCAAAAAGAACTTAAAGAAGAATGAGAAACCAATTCCTTTTGGATTAAGACTTGATTGTATTCAACGCGCAAAAGAAGTTAAAGAAGAATGGGAAACCAATTCCTTTTGGATTAAGGCTTGATTGTATTCAATGCTGAAAAGAACTTAAAGAAGAATGAGAAACCAATTCCTTTTGGATTAAGACTTGATTGTATTCAATGCACAAAAGAAGTTAAAGAAGAATGAGAAACCAATTCCTTTGGATTAAGACTTGATTGTATTCAATGCCAAAAAGAAGTTAAAGAAGAATGGGAAACCAATTCCTTTTGGATTAAGACTTGATTGTATTCAATGCCAAAAAGAACTTAAAGAAGAATGAGAAACCAATTCCTTTTGGATTAAGACTTGATTGTATTCAATGCCAAAAAGAAGTTAAAGAAGAATGAGAAACCAATTCCTTTTGGATTAAGACTTGATTGTATTCAATGCCAAAAAGAACTTAAAGAAGAATGAGAAACCAATTCCTTTTGGATTAAGACTTGATTGTATTCAATGCCCAAAAGAAGTTAAAGAAGAATGAGAAACCAATTCCTTTTGGATTAAGACTTGATTGTATTCAATGCAAAAGAAGAATGAGAAACCAATTCCTTTTGGATTAAGACTTGATTGTATTCAATGCAGAAAAGATGTTAAAGAAGAATGAGAAACCAATTCCTTTTGGATTAAGACTTGATTGTATTCAATGCCCAAAAGAAGTTAAAGAAGAATGAGAAACCAATTCCTTTTGGATTAAGACTTGATTGTATTCAATGCCAAAAAGAAGTTAAAGAAGAATGAGAAACCAATTCCTTTTGGATTAAGACTTGATTGTATTCAATGCCAAAAAGAACTTAAAGAAGAATGAGAAACCAATTCCTTTTGGATTAAGACTTGATTGTATTCAATGCCAAAAAGAATATAAAGAAGAATGAGAAACCAATTCCTTTTGGATTAAGACTTGATTGTATTCAATGCCCAAAAGAAGTTAAAGAAGAATGGGAAACCAATTCCTTTTGGATTAAGACTTGATTGTATTCAATGCCCAAAAGAGCTTAAAGAAGAATGAGAAACCAATTCCTTTTGGATTAAGACTTGATTGTATTCAATGCCAAAAAGAACTTAAAGAAGAATGGGAAACCAATTCCTTTTGGATTAAGACTTGATTGTATTCAATGCCAAAAAGAACTTAAAGAAGAATGAGAAACCAATTCCTTTTGGATTAAGACTTGATTGTATTCAATGCACAAAAGAAGTTAAAGAAGAATGAGAAACCAATTCCTTTTGGATTAAGATTTGATTGTATTCAATGCCAAAAAGAAGTTAAAGAAGAATGAGAAACCAATTCCTTTTGGATTAAAACTTGATTGTATTCAATGCCAAAAAGAACTTAAAGAAGAATGAGAAACCAATTCCTTTTGGATTAAGACTTGATTGTATTCAATGCCAAAAAGAACTTAAAGAAGAATGAGAAACCAATTCCTTTTGGATTAAGACTTGATTGTATTCAATGCCCAAAAGAGCTTAAAGAAGAATGAGAAACCAATTCCTTTTGGATTAAGACTTGATTGTATTCAATGCCAAAAAGAACTTAAAGAAGAATGAGAAACCAATTCCTTTTGGATTAAGACTTGATTGTATTCAATGCACAAAAGAAGTTAAAGAAGAATGAGAAACCAATTCCTTTTGGATTAAGACTTGATTGTATTCAATGCAAAAAGAAGTTAAAGAAGAATGGGAAACCAATTCCTTTTGGATTAAGACTTGATTGTATTCAATGCCAAAAAGAACTTAAAGAAGAATGGGAAACCAATTCCTTTTGGATTAAGACTTGATTGTATTCAATGCCAAAAAGAACTTAAAGAAGAATGAGAAACCAATTCCTTTTGGATTAAGACTTGATTGTATTCAATGCACAAAAGAAGTTAAAGAAGAATGAGAAACCAATTCCTTTTGGATTAAGACTTGATTGTATTCAATGCCCAGAAGAACTTAAAGAAGAATGAGAAACCAATTCCTTTTGGATTAAGACTTGATTGTATTCAATGCCAAAAAGAACTTAAAGAAGAATGAGAAACCAATTCCTTTTGGATTAAGACTTGATTGTATTCAATGCCCAAAAGAAGTTAAAGAAGAATGAGAAACCAATTCCTTTTGGATTAAGACTTGATTGTATTCAATGCCAAAAAGAAGTTAAAGAAGAATGAGAAACCAATTCCTTTTGGATTAAGACTTGATTGTATTCAATGCCAAAAGAACTTAAAGAAGAATGAGAAACCAATTCCTTTTGGATTAATACTTGATTGTATTCAATGCCAAAAGAACTAAAAGAATAAGGAGAAACCAGTTCCTTAAGGATTAAGACTTGATTGTATTCAATGCCAAAAAGAACTTAAAGAAGAATGAGAAACCAATTCCTTTTGGATTAAGACTTGATTGTATTCAATGCACAAAAGAAGTTAAAGAAGAATGAGAAACCAATTCCTTTTGGATTAAGACTTGATTGTATTCAATGCCCAAAAGAAGTTAAAGAAGAATGGGAAACCAATTCCTTTTGGATTAAGACTTGATTGTATTCAATGCCAAAAAGAACTTAAAGAAGAATGAGAAACCAATTCCTTTTGGATTAAGACTTGATTGTATTCAATGCCAAAAGAGCTTAAAGAAGAATGAGAAACCAATTCCTTTTGGATTAATACTTGATTGTATTCAATGCCCAAAAGAACTTAAAGAAGAATGAGAAACCAATTCCTTTTGGATTAAGACTTGATTGTATTCAATGCCAAAAAGAACTTAAAGAAGAATGAGAAACCAATTCCTTTTGGATTAAGACTTGATTGTATTCAATGCACAAAAGAAGTTAAAGAAGAATGAGAAACCAATTCCTTTTGGATTAAGACTTGATTGTATTCAACGCCCAAAAGAAGTTAAAGAAGAATGAGCAACCAATTCCTTTTGGATTAAGACTTGATTGTATTCAATGCCAAAAAGAACTTAAAGAAGAATGAGAAACCAATTCCTTTTGGATTAAGACTTGATTGTATTCAATGCCAAAAAGAACTTAAAGAAGAATGAGAAACCAATTCCTTTTGGATTAAGACTTGATTGTATTCAATGCCCAAAAGAACTTAAAGAAGAATGAGAAACCAATTCCTTTTGGATTAAGACTTGATTGTATTCAACGCCCAAAAGAACTTAAAGAAGAATGAGAAACCAATTCCTTTTGGATTAAGACTTGATTGTATTCAATGCACAAAAGAAGTTAAAGAAGAATGAGAAACCAATTCCTTTTGGATTAAGACTTGATTGTATTCAATGCACAAAAGAAGTTAAAGAAGAATGAGAAACCAATTCCTTTTGGATTAAGACTTGATTGTATTCAATGCCAAAAAGAACTTAAAGAAGAATGAGAAACCAATTCCTTTTGGATTAAGACTTGATTGTATTCAATGCCAAAAGAGCTTAAAGAAGAATGAGAAACCAATTCCTTTTGGATTAAGACTTGATTGTATTCAATGCCCAAAAGTGATTAAGAAAATATGAGGAACCGATTCCTTTTGGATTAAGACTTGATTGTATTCAATGCCAAAAAGAACTTAAAGAAGAATGAGAAACCAATTCCTTTTGGATTAAGACTTGATTGTATTCAATGCCAAAAAGAACTTAAAGAAGAATGAGAAACCAATTCCTTTTGGATTAAGACTTGATTGTATTCAATGCACAAAAGAAGTTAAAGAAGAATGAGAAACCAATTCCTTTTGGATTAAGACTTGATTGTATTCAATGCTCAAAAGAAGTTAAAGAAGAATGAGAAACCAATTCCTTTTGGATTAAGACTTGATTGTATTCAATGCCAAAAAGAACTTAAAGAAGAATGAGAAACCAATTCCTTTTGGATTAAGACTTGATTGTATTCAATGCCAAAAAGAACTTAAAGAAGAATGAGAAACCAATTCCTTTTGGATTAAGACTTGATTGTATTCAATGCACAAAAGAAGTTAAAGAAGAATGAGAAACCAATTCCTTTTGGATTAAGACTTGATTGTATTCAATGCCAAAAAGAATATAAAGAAGAATGAGAAACCAATTCCTTTTGGATTAAGACTTGATTGTATTCAATGCCCAAAAGAAGTTAAAGAAGAATGGGAAACCAATTCCTTTTGGATTAAGACTTGATTGTATTCAATGCCAAAAGAACTTAAAGAAGAATGAGAAACCAATTCCTTTTGGATTAAGACTTGATTGTATTCAATGCCAAAAAGAACTTAAAGAAGAATGAGAAACCAATTCCTTTTGGATTAAGACTTGATTGTATTCAATGCCCAAAAGAAGTTAAAGAAGAATGAGAAACCAATTCCTTTTGGATTAAGACTTGATTGTATTCAATGCCAAAAGAACTTAAAGAAGAATGAGAAACCAAATCCATTTGGATATAGGTTTGATTGTATTCAATGCCCAACTGAAGTTAAAGAAGAATGGGAAACCATTTCCTTTTGGATTAAGACTTGATTGTATTCAATGCCAAAAAGAACTTAAAGAAGAATGAGAAACCAATTCCTTTTGGATTAAGACTTGATTGTATTCAATGCACAAAAGAAGTTAAAGAAGAATGAGAAACCAATTCCTTTTGGATTAAGACTTGATTGTATTCAATGCCCCAAAGAAGTTAAAGAAGAATGAGAAACCAATTCCTTTTGGATTAAGACTTGATTGTATTCAATGCCAAAAAGAACTTAAAGAAGAATGAGAAACCAATTCCTTTTGGATTAAGACTTGATTGTATTCAATGCCAAAAAGAACTTAAAGAAGAATGAGAAACCAATTCCTTTTGGATTAAGACTTGATTGTATTCAATGCCCAAAAGAACTTAAAGAAGAATGAGAAACCAATTCCTTTTGGATTAAGACTTGATTGTATTCAATGCCAAAAAGAACTTAAAGAAGAATGAGAAACCAATTCCTTTTGGATTAAGACTTGATTGTATTCAATGCACAAAAGAAGTTAAAGAAGAATGAGAAACCAATTCCTTTTGGATTAAGACTTGATTGTATTCAATGCCAAAAAGAAGTTAAAGAAGAATGAGAAACCAATTCCTTTTGGATTAAGACTTGATTGTATTCAATGCCAAAAAGAACTTAAAGAAGAATGAGAAACCAATTCCTTTTGGATTAAGACTTGATTGTATTCAATGCCAAAAAGAACTTAAAGAAGAATGAGAAACCAATTCCTTTTGGATTAAGACTTGATTGTATTCAATGCCCAAAAGAACTTAAAGAAGAATGAGAAACCAATTCCTTTGGGATTAAGGCTTGATTGTATTCATTAAAGAAGAATGAGAAACCAATTCCTTTTGGATTAAGACTTGATTGTATTCAATGCACAAAAGAAGTTAAAGAAGAATGAGAAACCAATTCCTTTTGGATTAAGACTTGATTGTATTCAATGCCAAAAGAAGTTAAAGAAGAATGAGAAACCAATTCCTTTTGGATTAAGACTTGATTGTATTCAATGCCAAAAAGAACTTAAAGAAGAATGAGAAACCAATTCCTTTTGGATTAAGACTTGATTGTATTCAATGCCAAAAAGAACTTAAAGAAGAATGAGAAACCAATTCCTTTTGGATTAAGACTTGATTGTATTCAATGCCCAAAAGAGCTTAAAGAAGAATGAGAAACCAATTCCTTTTGGATTAAGACTTGATTGTATTCAATGCCAAAAAGAACTTAAAGAAGAATGAGAAACCAATTCCTTTTGGATTAAGACTTGATTGTATTCAATGCCAAAAAGAACTTAAAGAAGAATGAGAAACCAATTCCTTTTGGATTAAGACTTGATTGTATTCAATGCACAAAAGAAGTTAAAGAAGAATGAGAAACCAATTCCTTTTGGATTAAGACTTGATTGTATTCAATGCCAAAAGAAGTTAAAGAAGAATGAGAAACCAATTCCTTTTGGATTAAGACTTGATTGTATTCAATGCCAAAAAGAACTTAAAGAAGAATGAGAAACCAATTCCTTTTGGATTAAGACTTGATTGTATTCAATGCCAAAAAGAACTTAAAGAAGAATGAGAAACCAATTCCTTTTGGATTAAGACTTGATTGTATTCAATGCACAAAAGAAGTTAAAGAAGAATGAGAAACCAATTCCTTTTGGATTAAGACTTGATTGTATTCAATGCCAAAAGAATATAAAGAAGAATGAGAAACCAATTCCTTTTGGATTAAGACTTGATTGTATTCAATGCCCAAAAGAAGTTAAAGAAGAATGAGAAACCAATTCCTTTTGGATTAAGACTTGATTGTATTCAATGCCCAAAAGAACTTAAAGAAGAATGAGAAACCAATTCCTTTTGGATTAAGACTTGATTGTATTCAATGCCAAAAAGAATATAAAGAAGAATGAGAAACCAATTCCTTTTGGATTAAGACTTGATTGTATTCAATGCCCAAAAGAAGTTAAAGAAGAATGAGAAACCAATTCCTTTTGGATTAAGACTTGATTGTATTCAATGCCAAAAAGAACTTAAAGAAGAATGAGAAACCAATTCCTTTTGGATTAAGACTTGATTGTATTCAATGCCCAAAAGAGCTTAAAGAAGAATGAGAAACCAATTCCTTTTGGATTGAGACTTGATTGTATTCAATGGCAAAAAAGCTTAAAGAAGAATGAGAAACCAATTCCTTTTGGATTAAGACTTGATTGTATTCAATGCACAAAAGAAGTTAAAGAAGAATGAGAAACCAATTCCTTTTGGATTAAGACTTGATTGTATTGAATGCAAAAAGAAGTTAAAGAAGAATGGGAAACCAATTCCTTTTGGATTAAGACTTGATTGTATTCAATGCCAAAAAGAACTTAAAGAAGAATGAGAAACCAATTCCTTTTGGATTAAGACTTGATTGTATTCAATGCCAAAAAGAACTTAAAGAAGAATGAGAAACCAATTCCTTTTGGATTAAGACTTGATTGTATTCAATGCCCAAAAGAACTTAAAGAAGAATGAGAAACCAATTCCTTTTGGATTAAGACTTGATTGTATTCAATGCCAAAAAGAACTTAAAGAAGAATGAGAAACCAATTCCTTTTGGATTAAGACTTGATTGTATTCAATGCACAAAAGAAGTTAAAGAAGAATGAGAAACCAATTCCTTTTGGATTAAGACTTGATTGTATTCAATGCGCAAAAGAAGTTAAAGAAGAATGGGAAACCAATTCCTTTTGGATTAAGACTTGATTGTATTCAATGCCAGAAAGAACTTAAAGAAGAATGAGAAACCAATTCCTTTTGGATTAAGACTTGATTGTATTCAATGCCAAAAAGAACTTAAAGAAGAATGAGAAACCAATTCCTTTTGGATTAAGACTTGATTGTATTCAATGCCCAAAAGAACTTAAAGAAGAATGAGAAACCAATTCCTTTTGGATTAAGACTTGATTGTATTCAATGCCAAAAAGAACTTAAAGAAGAATGAGAAACCAATTCCTTTTGGATTAAGACTTGATTGTATTCAATGCACAAAAGAAGTTAAAGAAGAATGAGAAACCAATTCCTTTTGGATTAAGACTTGATTGTATTCAATGCCAAAAAGAAGTTAAAGAAGAATGAGAAACCAATTCCTTTTGGATTAAGACTTGATTGTATTCAATGCCAAAAAGAACTTAAAGAAGAATGAGAAAACAATTCCTTTTGGATTAAGACTTGATTGTATTCAATGCCCAAAAGAACTTAAAGAAGAATGAGAAACCAATTCCTTTTGGATTAAGACTTGATTGTATTCAATGCCCAAAAGAGCTTAAAGAAGAATGAGAAACCAATTCCTTTTGGATTAAGACTTGATTGTATTCAATGCCAAAAAGAACTTAAAGAAGAATGAGAAACCAATTCCTTTTGGATTAAGACTTGATTGTATTCAATGCCAAAAAGAACTTAAAGAAGAATGAGAAACCAATTCCTTTTGGATTAAGACTTGATTGTATTCAATGCACAAAAGAAGTTAAAGAAGAATGAGAAACCAATTCCTTTTGGATTAAGATTTGATTGTATTCAATGCCGAAAAGAAGTTAAAGAAGAATGGGAAACCAATTCCTTTTGGATTAAAACTTGATTGTATTCAATGCCAAAAAGAACTTAAAGAAGAATGGGAAACCAATTCCTTTTGGATTAAGACTTGATTGTATTCAATGCCAAAAAGAACTTAAAGAAGAATGAGAAACCAATTCCTTTTGGATTAAGACTTGATTGTATTCAATGCACAAAAGAAGTTAAAGAAGAATGAGAAACCAATTCCTTTTGGATTAAGACTTGATTGTATTCAATGCCAAAAGAATATAAAGAAGAATGAGAAACCAATTCCTTTTGGATTAAGACTTGATTGTATTCAATGCACAAAAGAAGTTAAAGAAGAATGAGAAACCAATTCCTTTTGGATTAATACTTGATTGTATTCAATGCCCAAAAGAACTTAAAGAAGAATGAGAAACCAATTCCTTTTGGATTAAGACTTGATTGTATTCAATGCCAAAAAGAATATAAAGAAGAATGAGAAACCAATTCCTTTTGGATTAAGACTTGATTGTATTCAATGCCCAAAAGAAGTTAAAGAAGAATGAGAAACCAATTCCTTTTGGATTAAGACTTGATTGTATTCAATGCCCAAAAGAGCTTAAAGAAGAATGAGAAACCAATTCCTTTTGGATTAAGACTTGATTGTATTCAATGCCAAAAAGAACTTAAAGAAGAATGAGAAACCAATTCCTTTTGGATTAAGACTTGATTGTATTCAATGCCCAAAAGAACTTAAAGAAGAATGAGAAACCAATTCCTTTTGGATTAAGACTTGATTGTATTCAATGCACAAAAGAAGTTAAAGAAGAATGAGAAACCAATTCCTTTTGGATTAAGACTTGATTGTATTCAATGCCAAAAAGAACTTAAAGAAGAATGAGAAACCAATTCCTTTTGGATTAAGACTTGATTGTATTCAATGCCCAAAAGAAGTTAAAGAAGAATGAGAAACCAATTCCTTTTGGATTAAGACTTGATTGTATTCAATGCCCAAAAGAACTTAAAGAAGAATGAGAAACCAATTCCTTTTGGATTAAGACTTGATTGTATTCAATGCCAAAAAGAACTTAAAGAAGAATGAGAAACCAATTCCTTTTGGATTAAGACTTGATTGCATTCAATGCCAAAAAGAACTTAAAGAAGAATGAGAAAACAATTCCTTTTGGATTATGTAACATCCGCGAATTCCGACTTCCGATCCCCATTATTGATGACATTTCCGATTTCCGAGTTTCCTTACACTTGGCCTCCGACCTCAACACTAGCCGACTTGACTTCGTTTCAAGGCTTGCAAGGGACTTCTTCCGATTTCCGACCTAAGGCATGCAGCTTACGCTCTCCGATTTAATGGATGGGTAGCGATTTCCGACCTTGTAAGCGTGGATAAATTTTGACCTTCTCGGTATGAATTCCGACTTCCAATTTCGCGAGATGAAATGAGAGTGACTGATGCTTCCAACTTACGAGTTCGTTGTCAACTTCAGCATTCTTTACGACTTCCGATCTTATCGATCAAAGAGTAAAATGTTCGATTTCCGACTTCGTCTCTAAGGCTCAGATGAACTGAAAGTATTACGAATTCGACATTATGATTCTGGCAGTGCGAGATCCGATCTTGAGTTCAATATTAGAAGCTCTCACTTCTATATCTTTTGAGTTAGGGATAGAAAGTTCATGATTCTGACTCAGGCCTTAAGTGCTTGGCTTCTCACCAGGCTCTACTTTACGTTTCAATTAGTGGATGTTTTTCGAGTTCGACTTCATATACAGGAAGTTCACGAGTGCGACTTTATGTAGAGTACGAGTTCCGATTTTGTTTCCAGAATATGCTAGAAACTCCTACCACTTGAGCGACGTGGAGAGTGATTCTACCACACAAAGAGGGCAACCAATCACAATCTTCCAAGTTAACTCCCACTCATGCCTATATAACACACTATCCTCCTTTGAATCAGACCATTATTCACGTTGCTTTTCCTCTTCTCCATCAGCTCTCTTTTCTCTTGCTCACACATCCAAGACTTAAGCAAAGTTCCAGCCTTGTTTATCCAAATTTCAAGAGCTCAGCACCAAAACACTTAAATCAAAGGTAGGGGTTTTAAATTTCTTGCATCAAATCCATGCACTTGGCTGGTTGGACTGAATTAGTTTCACCTTAATTGATGTGTG
Organism: Pterocarpus santalinus; assembly: GCA_031439595.1. NCBI lineage: Eukaryota > Viridiplantae > Streptophyta > Magnoliopsida > Fabales > Fabaceae > Pterocarpus > Pterocarpus santalinus. The sequence goes on along the minus strand of JAVHNO010000216.1, from coordinate 30,522 downwards.
AATTGAATAATTATGCTTGGATTAATAGAAGATTTTGAGTTAGAAGTAGAATTAGAAGAAGAAAACTAAGAGGATTAAATAGGTGGAGGTGCTGTCTTGGTGGAGAGTCCACGGCAGACCATATGGCGGAGCGTGCAGCGCCGCCTACGATCAGTCAAATTCGATGAACCTATTTTTAAATGAAACTAGACATCTAGGGCTTTCCATAGACATATCATATAAGGGTTTTGGATCAGAATTGAGGAAGATATGAATTTCTGAATCTCGACCTAGGGTTTTAACTCTGGCTCTGGGCAGATTGGGTTATTTAGGGTAGAACTCGACCTATACTACATGAAACTGAGTGAAACCAACTTTGTTGGAAAGCTTACACATAGGAGAACAACATCCAGAGAAATCCCGAGTTTGTTATCCACTCAGTTATTCCCAGTGATTTGAAGAAGTTACCCTATGTCCAAACCAGGCCAACACAAGACAGTTCAGGAAGGCTAAGTTTCGGGGCTTGTAACTCGAGCCCTACTAAGGCAAATGAAATGGGACTTTTTGTATATGAAAGTTTGTCCTGTTAGCTTTAATACGAGACCAATTTCGTCTGATTTGAGTGAGTTTTCGATTTTTGGTAAATTTCTACTTTTTGTTGCCTGATTCTGGCCAGCTAATGGGCAGGCCGAGATAAAGTTTAGATATCTTGAGTTATAGATACCGAAATTAGATGGGACCAAAGAGGTTAGAAAATAGACACACAACCCTGTAACATACTCAAATTTGAGGTCCAAATGAGCTAAAATGAAATTGTGGCATGAATTACAAGAACCGGGTTGGTTGTATATGCTGAGGCAGAATTTCTGTCTTAATGAATTTGATATGAATTGGAGTTTCATGTTGGAGTATACATGTGAATTTGTGCTTCTTGTGATATATTGATGTATTGATTGGCTGGCACTATTCATGGGGAAGCGGACACGTTCCGTTATGCTGCGAAGTTTGGTAGAACCCATGAACAAGTTATGAATTTCATATGAATGTATATACATTCTTAAGAAAGTCATGAAAGTCGTGAAAAGAAGCATGTCATTATGCAAGTTCCATACTACTTGGGCCAGCCCGAGATAGAAAGTTAATGGGAATAGATCGGTGGAAAGGTCGGGAAAGTAAACCCGGCATTTACGTATAGGAACGAGCTCGATCCTCGATAAGCGAGACTATTACCCAGGAGTCTAAAATGGCCAAGAACTCCCGAGGGGACCAAGAGAGATGGAAAAATGATAGAAAGTAATGAAAGAGTTTATGAAAGAAAGTTCAAGAATGAGTTTACATGATTACATGAATGCATAAATCCATGGAATAGTTGCATCAGGATGTTTACAATTATGCATTACAGCGCTACTCGCTATTCATTGATTTATTCCATTTATCATACGTGCACTAGTATTAGTACTTATTTCGTTTCTTATGCCAATTAAAGTAAAATTGAACCTTACCTCGGACGGACATGTTTTTAAACTCATGAAAATGGACTTTAGTTTGAACACGTATTTTAATAATTAAGTAAAACCCGAGAGTAGCGAGAATGTATGTGATGTCGGTCAGTGTAGCAGAACCCTCTGAGAATTTTCTGAAATTCTCACCCCATCTTGTGTATTCCGCATCATTCTCAGATTGAGCGATGGACTCCACACCACCCTTTTTATTGAGATCCCCGCGCCCGGTTCCACCATGACCTGGAGTTGGACTCTCTGTACATAGCCGGTTCGTGTAACTTTCGTTTGTACTTATTTAGCGGCAGGAACTTTGATGTTCCTTTGCACCATCCCCTATTCGACCTGCTACCCCTTATATTGCCATCCCTCTACATATGGCGCACGCATCCTGCTCCTCCTGCACCCGCACCCCGTGACCACGCTCCCGAGTCACCACCACAGGCGACCCAAGCGTCCCTACGAGTTAGAGTGACCCTTACGAGGCCACAGGCTCGTCGCCTCTTCCTCCTCGGGACCTAGCGCGGACTATACTCGGCCGAGCCTGGCATGGCTAACGGCTACCTGGCGGAGTAGTTTAGCGGCGAGGGATGTTATGCAACATGACCCTCTTGTGGACTGACATGTAGCTTTGGGTCATGGGTTTGACTGTAGAATTAGCGATAGATTATGAAATGTCCTATGAGGACCATAGGGTAGGTGATAGATGAGGCGGTATGGTCTTTTGATACACTAGCCCATGTATGTGTTTTACTTTGAACCTTTGTAGATAAACTAAAGCAGCGTATTCTGAGATATATATATACATATGTTTACACGCATGCATTGACCTTATTGTACCATACTTATTTGATGATAGTCTATTCGGTTCATTTTGTTGATATTTCGTTTATTTTGTTTGTAATATAACGACGCTAGTCTCGTCAATAGAGACGAGTTAAGGAGAACTTAAAGACAAGAAAGGTAAGTAAAGTATCAACACGGTAACACAACCCGACTAGTTTCATGCTATGACTTAAGCATAACATAAAATTAGTAGGGTGTTACATTATTGGTATCGAGCGATTCGTCTAGCTAAGGCACGAGGATTGGGTGACTATGCTTAGCGCATATTACGTACTTTAGTTGATAATGTGCACGGATCTTACTGTATGGTGGAGATATAGTTGTGCATATATATGAAGTGCCTGGCCGTGTGGGTCATTTACTAGCACATTAAACTTAGTATTGAGCACGATCAACTCAATAACTTTTGTTTTGTGTGTTCGAACTTAATGGCTTCGGAAGGCGAGGAAGACCACGTGCGAACCTGCTCCGAAAACCGATCGACGTGATGGCCACAATGCGGAAATGGCTCAAGCAATGCGGGAACAAGCGCGGCGCTCACCAAATGATGGAGCGGCTTGGCGGCGACTGCGGCGGTGTGAGAAACCCCGAGGTCGAGAGGAAACCTGGGCGCCTCAGGTTCGCAGAGTTTAGGAAGGCAAATCCGCCAAGTTTAGGGGCATATGACCGGATAAAGGTGACGAGTGGATCAAAGCCATGGAGAAGATTTTCTCCGTCTTGGATTGCTCGGATCACCGTAAAGTGACTTTTGCCACTTACACGCTTGAAGGCGACGCCGAGTTACGGTGGGCAGCGTGCGAAGGTTGTTCGAGGAATCTCAGGCGGCGATCACCTGGACAATGTTCAAGGATGTATTTTACGAAGTACTTCCCGCTTGATTCGAAATGCCAAGGAACTCGAGTTCATGCGGCTGCGTCAAGAAATCGGACGATATCCGAATATATTGCCCGATTTGAGGAGCTATGTAAATTCTCCACAATCTATCGGAGGAACCCGGATGAAGCCTGGAAGTGCATCAAATTTGAAGGTGGGTTGCGAGAGGGCGTTCTCACCGCCATCGGCCGATGGAGATTAGGGATTTCCTACATTAGTGAACAAATGCCGACTTGTGGAGGATTGCCACTCGAAGTTAGGCTGCGGCCGGGGCATTTGGTGGTAATTTCAAGAGAGGGCTAGCCATGATCTAAGATTCAACCCCAATGTACAACAACAGCAGAGATTTCCCCCAAGAGGCAACAAACGCAAGCTGCCTCAAAGGCCTGTTTCAAATTCAACTTGCACAAAATGCGGCAAGAATCATGGCGGCCGGCAGTGCTTGGCGAGGCGAATATGCGCTATGGATGTGGCAAGCCAGGCCACAAAATTTACGAGTGTCCAACCAGGAACTCATCACGGCCGCCTCGACCCAGCTGACAAGGGCGGGTCTTTACTATGAATGCGGAGGAAGCGGATAAGTCGGAAGGATTGATTCAAGGCAATTGTGATGTGAATGGTGAGACTCTAGCGTACTCTATGATTCGGGTGCCTCACATTCATTTATTTCTCATGATTGTGTAGCTGCCTTGCAATTGCCAATTTCTGAATTACCTTATGATCTGTTGGTTTCTACTCCTACCAATGGGCTGTTAGGACTAGTCAAGTGTGCATCAATGTTCCTCTTGAATTGAGGTAGGACCTTTGCCGCTAATTTGATTTGCCTCCCTCTATCTGGTCTCGGCGTAGTGCGGGCATGGATTGGCTTTACGCCAATCATGTTGTACTCAATTGCTCACGATAAGGCGATGGTACTTCCCTCTGTCTTACTTTACGAATCCCAAACCGCAATACTCTTCTATCGGAACTCTTTCAGGCCAAAGGATCAAGGGTATATCCTCTTGTCAACTAATGCGGTAGAAGGCGGCGGGAACTAGAAGATTCCAATTGTCAGGGAATACCCGGATGTTTTCCCAGAGGATATTCCTGAATTCCCTCCAGAGAGAGAAATTGAGTTTACCATCGAGTTGGTTAAGTGCGGGACCAATATCTATAACTCCATATCGAATGTCACCTATGGAGTTAACGGAATTAAAAAGACAGATCGAAGAGCATTTAGAAAAGGGATTCATACGACCAAGTGCGTCGCCATGGGGAGCTCGGTCTTGTTGGTCAAGAAGAAGGATGGAAGCACGCGCTTATGCGTGGATTATAGGCGATTGAACAAAGTGGCGATTAAGAACAAGTATCATTGCCGAGGATTGATGATCTCATGGACCAACTACAGGGTGCAGCGGTATTCTCCAAGATCGACTTGCGTTAGGATATCACCAAATTCGAGTTAGAACAAGATATCCCTAAGACAGCCTTTCGAACTTCGTTCACGGACAATACGAATATACCGTAATGTCGTATGGGCTGACGAATGCACCAGCGATATTCATGGATTACATGAATCGAATATTCCCCCCATATCTAGACAAATTTGTAGTGGTCTTCATCGATGATATACTTGTCTACTCAAAGGCGGAACAAGAGCATGTGGAACACTTGCGGCTAGTTACGCAAATTTTAAGAGGAAGGAAGCTCTATGCCAAGTTATCCAAATGTGAATTTTGGATGAAAGAGGTGAAATTTCTCGGCCACGTAGTGTCATCTGGAGGAATCTCTGTCGACCCAAGCAAAGTAGAAGCAGTTCTAAACTGGGAGAGGCCAACTACAATCTCTGAAGTTAGAAGTTTCCTGGGCTTAGCTGGATATTATAGGCGATTCGTTAAGGATTTTTCTCGAATAGCCTTGCCCTTGACCAAGCTAACCAGAAAGAATGTCCCCAGTGGACATCGGAGTGCGACCAGAGTTTTCAGGATTTAAAGAGAAGGTTGACCACGACGCCAATACTAGCCTTACCAGACCCTCAAGGACCATTTGAGGTCTACTGCGATGCTTCCCAACAAGGGTTAGGATGTGTGTTGATGCAGGCTGGAAGGGTGGTCGCGTATGCCTCCAGGCAATTAAAGCCACATGAAAGGAATTACCCGACCCATGATCTTGAGTTAGCAGCAGTAGTGTTTGCTTTGAAAATATGGAGACATCTTCTGTATGGAGTACAGTTCGAGGTCTTTTCGATCATAAGAGTTTGAAGTACCTTTTTGATCGAAAAGAATTGAATATGAGGCAGCGGAGATGGATGGAACTCCTTAAAGACTACGAGTTTGAATTGAAATACCACCAGGCAAAGCGAACATCGTAGCGGATGCGTTGAGCGAGAAAATCATTGATCGCGTGGATGATGATTAAAGAGGCGGAACTTATTGAAAGTTTCAGGAATCTTAATTTGGGAATTCTTATAACTCCCAAGACTCTTGACTACACCAAATTGAGATAACGGTAGTTTCAAGGACCGATTCGGCAAGCTCAGTGACAAGATGTTAATTTTCAACATACACTTGATCTCGTGCGATCGGAAACTAGCGAGCTTTGCCCAAGATAGAGAGGGCATCTGGCGGTGCCATGACAGTATGTGTTCTGAAAGGGACGATCTCGAAAGAGAATCTTAGAAGAAGCTCATAGAGGCGAGTTTACCGTACATCTGGCATAACTAAAATGTATCAAGACCTCAAGGAGATGTTTTGGTGGCCAGGCATGAAGTCAGATGTAGCAAACTTTGTTGGCAAATGCTTGATTTGTCAAAAGGTAAAAGCGAACATCGAAGCCTTACGGGATGCTACAACCCTTGGAAGTCCCTGAGTGGGAGTGGGAAAGCATTTCCATGGATTTTGTGATGGGATTGCCAAGAACACCAACAGGATACGATGCCATATGGGTCATCGTGGATAGATTGACCAAGTCGGCCCACTTTCTACCCATCCGAGCAAATTATCCGTTGGAAAAATTGGCACATTGTATATTCAAGAGATTATCAGTGCATGGGACCCCTTCAACCATTATCTCCGATCGAGACCCAAGGTTTACTTCAAGGTTTTGGGAGCCTTACAAAGGCATTCGGTGCTAAGTTATGCCTAAGCCTTGCATACCACCATGAGCGGACGGCCAAGCGAAAGGACAATTCAAACCTTGGAGGATATGTTACGAGCCTATATCTTTGAACAGCGGGGTTGGGATCGATATTTACCATTGGCTGAATTCGCATACAACAATAGCTATCACACTAGCATTGGCATGGCTCCTTCACGAAGCATTATGCGGACGGAAGTGCGGTCTCCCTGTCTTTGGTATGAAGCGGGGAATCGGCTCTACTAGGGCCCGATTTAGTCGAGCGGACTACAGAAGCAGATCAAGAAAATACGGAGCAAGATGCTTGTCGCACAGAGTCGCGAGAAGAGTTACGCGGATACCAGGAGGAAACCTGCGGAATTTCAAGAAGGAGACCATGTATTTACGAAGGTTACTCCTACAGAGGATTGGTAGAGCTATCAAAGTCAGGTAGCTAAATCCTCGTTTTATTGGTCCCTTCCAAATCTTAAAGCGAATCGGGTCGATGGCGTGCATCGAGTCGCTTTACCTCCCATTTATCAAACCTCCATGATGTTTTCATGTCTCCCAACTCAGAAGGTATCAACGACCCTACGCACTCCTTGAACCCGAATCGATAAAGTTGAAGGAAGACGACCTTCCATGTTCAACGATGCGGATTGTGGGCGAAGCGGCGGAACAACTCCGAAATAAATGCATGCGACTAGTGAAAGTGGGGTGGGGAAGAGCAGGTCTTGAAGACTATACTTGGGAACTGGAATGGGACATGAGGAAAGAGTATCCTGAAGTATTCTCCACACTAAATTTTGAGGACAAAATTTTTTTAAGGGGGGTGGTATTGTAACATCCGCGAATTCCGACTTCCGATCCCCATTATTGATGACATTTCCGATTTGAGAGTTTCCTTACACTTGGCCTCCGACCTCAACACTAGCTTCGACTTGAGCTTCGTTTCAAGGCTTGCAAGGGACTTCTTCCGATTTCCGACCTAAGGCATGCAGCTTACGCTCTCGATTTAATGGATGGGTGACGATTTCCGACCTTGTAGCGTGGATAAATTTTGACCTTCTCGGTATGAATTCGACTTCCAATTTCGCGAGATGAAATGAGAGTGGTGATGCTTCCAACTTACGAGTTCGTTGTCGACTTCAGCATTCTTTACGACTTAGATCTTATCGATCAAAGAGTAAAATGTTCGATTTCGACTTCGTCTCTAAGGCTCAGATGAACTGAAAGTATTAGAATTCGACATTATGATTCAGCAGAATTACGAGATCCGATCTTGAGTTCAATATTAGAAGCTCTCACTTCTATATCTTTTGAGTTAGGGATAGAAAGTTCATGATTTACGACTCGACCTTAAGTGCTTGGCTTCTCACCAGGCTCTACTTTACGTTTCAATTAGGCTGGATGTTTTACGAGTTCCGACTTCATATACAGGAAGTTCACGAGTGCGACTTTATGTGAAGTACGAGTTCGATTTTGTTTCGAATATGCTAGAAACTCCTACCACTTGAGCGACGTGGAGAGTGATTCTACCACACAAAGAGGGCAACCAATCACAATCTTCCAAGTTAACTCCCACTCATGCCTATATAACACACTATCCTCCTTTGAATCAGACCATTATTCACGTTGCTTTTCCTCTTCTCCATCAGCTCTCTTTTCTCTTGCTCACACATCCAAGACTTAAGCAAAGATCGGCCTTGTTTATCCAAATTTCAAGAGCTCAGCACCAAAACACTTAAATCAAAGGTAGGGGTTTTAAATTTCTTGCATCAAATCCATGCACTTGGCTGGCTGGACTGAATTAGTTTCACCTTAATTGATGTGTGAATTGAATAATTATGCTTGGATTAATAGAAGATTTTGAGTTAGAAGTAGAATTAGAAGAAGAAAACTAAGAGGATTAAATGGCTGGAGGTGCTGTCTTGGTGGAGAGTCCACGGCAGACCATATGGCGGAGCGTACGGCGCCGCCTACGATCGGTCAAATTCGATGAACCTATTTTTAAATGAAACTAGACATCTAGGGCTTTCCATAGACATATCATATAAGGGTTTTGGATCAGAATTGAGGAAGATATGAATTTCTGAATCTCGACCTAGGGTTTTAACTCTGGCTCTGGGCAGATTGGGTTATTTAGGGTAGAACTCGACCTATACTACATGAAACTGAGTGAAACCAACTTTGTTGGAAAGCTTACACATAGGAGAACAACATCCAGAGAAATCCCGAGTTTGTTATCCACTCAGTTATTCCCAGTGATTTGAAGAAGTTACCCTATGTCCAAACCAGGCCAACACAGGACAGTTCAGGAAGGCTAAGTTTCTGGGCTTGTAACTCGAGCCCTACTAAGGCAAATGAAATGGGACTTTTTGTATATGAAAGTTTGTCCTGTTAGCTTTAATACGAGACCAATTTCGTCTGATTTGAGTGAGTTTTCGAATTTTGGTAAATTTCTACTTTTTGTTGCCTGATTCTGGCCAGCTAATGGGCAGGCCGAGATAAAGTTTAGATATCTTGAGTTATAGATACCGAAATTAGATGGGACCAAAGAGGTTAGAAAATAGACACACAACCCTGTAACATACTCAAATTTGAGGTCCAAATGAGCTAAAATGAAATTGTGGCATGAATTACAAGAACCGGGTTGGTTGTATATGCTGAGGCAGAATTTCTGTCTTAATGAATTTGATATGAATTGGAGTTTCATGTTGGAGTATACATGTGAATTTGTGCTTCTTGTGATATATTGATGTATTGATTGGCTGGCACTATTCATGGGGAAGCGGACACGTTCCGTTATGCTGCCGGAGTTTCGGTAGAACCCATGAACAAGTTATGAATTTCATATGAATGTATATACATTCTTAAGAAAGTCATGAAAGTCGTGAAAAGAAGCATGTCATTATGCAAGTTCCATACTACTTGGGCCAGCCCGGAATAGAAAGTTAATGGGAATAGATCGGTGGAAAGGTCGGGAAAGTAAACCCGGCATTTACGTAGATAGGAACGAGCTCGATCGATAAGCAGACTATTACCCAGGAGTCTAAAGTGGCCAAGAACTCCCAGGGGACCAAGAGAGATGGAAAAATGATAGAAAGTAATGAAAGAGTTTATGAAAGAAAGTTCAAGAATGAGTTTACATGATTACATGAATGCATAAATCCATGGAATAGTTGCATCAGGATGTTTACAATTATGCTTACAAGCGCTACTATTCATTGATTTATTCCATTTATCCTACGTGCACTAGTATTAGTACTTATTTCGTTTCTTATGCCAATTAAAGTAAAATTGAACCTTACCTCGGACGGACATGTTTTTAAACTCATGAAAATGGACTTTAGTTTGAACACGTATTTTAATAATTAAGTAAAACCCGAGAGTAGCGAGAATGTATGTGATGTCGGTCGGTGTAATTAGAACCCTACCGAGAATTTTCTGAAATTCTCACCCCATCTTGTGTATTCAGCATCATTCTCAGATTGAGCGATGGACTCCTGACCACCCTTTTTATTGAGATCCACACTTCGGTTCCACCATGACTGGAGTTGGACTCTCTGTACATAGCCGGTTCGTGTAACTTTCGTTTGTACTTATTTAGCGGCAGGAACTTTGATGTTCCTTTGCACCATCCTATTCGACCTGCTACCCCTTATATTGCCATCCCTCTACATATGGCGCACCCGCATCTGCTCCTCCTGCACGCGGCACCGTGACCACTGCTCGAGTCACCACCACAGGCAGCCCCGGCGTCCCTCTGAGTTCAGAGTGACCCTTACGAGGCCACAGGCTCGTCGCCTCTTCCTCCTCGGGACCTAGCGCGGACTATACTCGGCCAGAGCCTGGCATGGCTAACGGCTACTGACTGAGTAGTTTAGCGGCGAGGGGATGTTGTGCAACATGACCCTCTTGTGGACTGACATGTAGCTTTGGGTCATGGGTTTGGTGTAGAATTAGCGATGAGATTATGAAATGTCCTATGAGGACCATAGGGTAGGCTGATAGATGAGGGCAGTATGGTCTTTTGATACACTAGCCCATGTATGTGTTTTACTTTGAACCTTTGTACATAAACTAAAACAGCGTCTTCTGATATATATATATACATATGTTTACACGCATGCAGTGACCTTATTGTACCATACTTATTTGATGATAGTCTATTCGGTTCATTTTGTTGATATTTCGTTTATTTTGTTTGTAATATAACAGCACGCCGTCTCGTCAATAGAGACGAGTTAAGGAGAACTTAAAGACAAGAAAGGTAAGTAAAGTATCAACACGGTAACACAACCCGACTAGTTTCATGCTATGACTTAAGCATAACATAAAATTAGTAGGGTGTTACAGAAACGAATTCCTTTTGGATTAAAACGTGATTGTATTCAATGCCGAAAAGAAGTTAAAGAAGAATGGGAAACCAATTCCTTTTGGATTAAGGCTTGATTGCATTCAATGCCAAAAAGAACTTAAAGAAGAATGAGAAAACAATTCCTTTTGGATTAAGACTTGATTGTATGCAATGCCCAAAAGAGCTTAAAGAAGAATGAGAAACCAATTCCTTTTGGATTAAGACTTGATTGTATTCAATGCCAAAAAGAACTTAAAGAAGAATGAGAAACCAATTCCTTTTGGATTAAGACTTCATTGTATTCAATGCACAAAAGAAGTTAAAGAAGAATGAGAAACCAATTCCTTTTGGATTAAGATTTGATTGTATTCAACGCCAAAAAGAAGTTAAGGAAGAATGGGAAACGAATTCCTTTTGGATTAAAACTTGATTGTATTCAATGCCAAAAAGAACTTAAAGAAGAATGGGAAACCAATTCCTTTTGGATTAAGGCTTGATTGCATTCAATGCCAAAAAGAACTTAAAGAAGAATGAGAAAACAATTCCTTTTGGATTAAGACTTGATTGTATTCAATGCCCAAAAGAGCTTAAAGAAGAATGAGAAACCAATTCCTTTTGGATTAAGACTTGATTGTATTCAATGCACAAAAGAAGTTAAAGAAGAATGAGAAACCAATTCCTTTTGGATTAAGACTTCATTGTATTCAATGCACAAAAGAAGTTAAAGAAGAATGAGAAACCAATTCCTTTTGGATTAAGATTTGATTGTATTCAATGCCGAAAAGAAGTTAAAGAAGAATGGGAAACCAATTCCTTTTGGATTAAAACTTGATTGTATTCAATGCCAAAAAGAACTTAAAGAAGAATGGGAAACCAATTCCTTTTGGATTAAGGCTTGATTGCATTCAATGCCAAAAAGAACTTAAAGAAGAATGAGAAAACAATTCCTTTTGGATTAAGACTTGATTGTATTCAATGCCCAAAAGAGCTTAAAGAAGAATGAGAAACCAATTCCTTTTGGATTAAGACTTGATTGTATTCAATGCCAAAAAGAACTTAAAGAAGAATGAGAAACCAATTCCTTTTGGATTAAGACTTCATTGTATTCAATGCACAAAAGAAGTTAAAGAAGAATGAGAAACCAATTCCTTTTGGATTAAGATTTGATTGTATTCAATGCCGAAAAGAAGTTAAAGAAGAATGGGAAACCAATTCCTTTTGGATTAAAACTTGATTGTATTCAATGCCAAAAAGAACTTAAAGAAGAATGGGAAACCAATTCCTTTTGGATTAAGGCTTGATTGCATTCAATGCCAAAAAGAACATAAAGAAGAATGAGAAACCAATTCCTTTTGGATTAAGACTTGATTGTATTCAATGCACAAAAGAAGTTAAAGAAGAATGAGAAACCAATTCCTTTTGGATTAATACTTGATTGTATTCAATGCCAAAAAGAATATAAAGAAGAATGAGAAACCAATTCCTTTTGGATTATGACTTGATTGTATTCAATGCCCAAAAGAAGTTAAAGAAGAATGGGAAACCAATTCCTTTTGGATTAAGACTTGATTGTATTCAATGCCCAAAAGAGCTTAAAGAAGAATGAGAAACCAATTCCTTTTGGATTAAGGCTTGATTGTATTCAATGCCAAAAAGAATATAAAGAAGAATGAGAAACCAATTCCTTTTGGATTATGACTTGATTGTATTCAATGCCCAAAAGAAGTTAAGGAAGAATGGGAAACGAATTCCTTTTGGATTAAAACGTGATTGTATTCAATGCCGAAAAGAAGTTAAAGAAGAATGGGAAACCAATTCCTTTTGGATTAAGGCTTGATTGCATTCAATGCCAAAAAGAACTTAAAGAAGAATGAGAAAACAATTCCTTTTGGATTAAGACTTGATTGTATTCAATGCCCAAAAGAGCTTAAAGAAGAATGAGAAACCAATTCCTTTTGGATTAAGACTTGATTGTATTCAATGCCAAAAAGAAGTTAAAGAAGAATGAGAAACCAATTCCTTTTGGATTAAGATTTGATTGTATTCAATGCCGAAAAGAAGTTAAAGAAGAATGGGAAACCAATTCCTTTTGGATTAAAACTTGATTGTATTCAATGCCAAAAAGAACTTAAAGAAGAATGGGAAACCAATTCCTTTTGGATTAAGGCTTGATTGCATTCAATGCCAAAAAGAACTTAAAGAAGAATGAGAAACAAATTCCTTTTGGATTAAGACTTGATTGTATTCAATGCCCAAAAGAGCTTAAAGAAGAATGAGAAACCAATTCCTTTTGGATTAAGACTTGATTGTATTCAATGCCAAAAAGAACTTAAAGAAGAATGAGAAACCAATTCCTTTTGGATTAAGACTTCATTGTATTCAATGCACAAAAGAAGTTAAAGAAGAATGAGAAACCAATTCCTTTTGGATTAAGATTTGATTGTATTCAATGCCGAAAAGAAGTTAAAGAAGAATGGGAAACCAATTCCTTTTGGATTAAAACTTGATTGTATTCAATGCCAAAAAGAACTTAAAGAAGAATGGGAAACCAATTCCTTTTGGATTAAGGCTTGATTGCATTCAATGCCAAAAAGAACTTAAAGAAGAATGAGAAAACAATTCCTTTTGGATTAAGACTTGATTGTATTCAATGCCCAAAAGAGCTTAAAGAAGAATGAGAAACCAATTCCTTTTGGATTAAGACTTGATTGTATTCAATGCCAAAAAGAACTTAAAGAAGAATGAGAAACCAATTCCTTTTGGATTAAGACTTCATTGTATTCAATGCACAAAAGAAGTTAAAGAAGAATGAGAAACCAATTCCTTTTGGATTCAGATTTGATTGTATTCAATGCCGAAAAGAAGTTGAAGAAGAATGGGAAACCAATTCCTTTTGGATTAAAACTTGATTGTATTCAATGCCAAAAAGAACTTAAAGAAGAATGGGAAACCAATTCCTTTTGGATTAAGGCTTGATTGCATTCAATGCCAAAAAGAACATAAAGAAGAATGGGAAACCAATTCCTTTTGGATTAAGACTTGATTGTATTCAATGCACAAAAGAAGTTAAAGAAGAATGAGAAACCAATTCCTTTTGGATTAATACTTGATTGTATTCAATGCCAAAAAGAATATAAAGAAGAATGAGAAACCAATTCCTTTTGGATTATGACTTGATTGTATTCAATGCCCAAAAGAAGTTAAAGAAGAATGGGAAACCAATTCCTTTTGGATTTAGACTTGATTGTATTCAATGCCCAAAAGAGCTTAAAGAAGAATGAGAAACCAATTCCTTTTGGATTAAGGCTTGATTGTATTCAATGCCAAAAAGAATATAAAGAAGAATGAGAAACCAATTCCTTTTGGATTATGACTTGATTGTATTCAATGCCCAAAAGAAGTTAAGGAAGAATGGGAAACGAATTCCTTTTGGATTAAAACTTGATTGTATTCAATGCCGAAAAGAAGTTAAAGAAGAATGGGAAACCAATTCCTTTTGGATTAAGGCTTGATTGCATTCAATGCCAAAAAGAACTTAAAGAAGAATGAGAAAACAATTCCTTTTGGATTAAGACTTGATTGTATTCAATGCCCAAAAGAGCTTAAAGAAGAATGAGAAACCAATTCCTTTTGGATTAAGACTTGATTGTATTCAATGCCAAAAAGAAGTTAAAGAAGAATGAGAAACCAATTCCTTTTGGATTAAGATTTGATTGTATTCAATGCCGAAAAGAAGTTAAAGAAGAATGGGAAACCAATTCCTTTTGGATTAAAACTTGATTGTATTCAATGCCCAAAAGAACTTAAAGAAGAATGGGAAACCAATTCCTTTTGGATTAAGGCTTGATTGCATTCAATGCCAAAAAGAACTTAAAGAAGAATGAGAAACCAATTCCTTTTGGATTAAGACTTGATTGTATTCAATGCCCAAAAGAGCTTAAAGAAGAATGAGAAACCAATTCCTTTTGGATTAAGACTTGATTGTATTCAATGCCCAAAAGAACTTAAAGAAGAATGAGAAACCAATTCCTTTTGGATTAAGACTTCATTGTATTCAATGCACAAAAGAAGTTAAAGAAGAATGAGAAACCAATTCCTTTTGGATTAAGATTTGATTGTATTCAATGCCGAAAAGAAGTTAAAGAAGAATGGGAAACCAATTCCTTTTGGATTAAAACTTGATTGTATTCAATGCACAAAAGAACTTAAAGAAGAATGGGAAACCAATTCCTTTTGGATTAAGGCTTGATTGCATTCAATGCCAAAAAGAACTTAAAGAAGAATGAGAAAACAATTCCTTTTGGATTAAGACTTGATTGTATTCAATGCCCAAAAGAGCTTAAAGAAGAATGAGAAACCAATTCCTTTTGGATTAAGACTTGATTGTATTCAATGCCAAAAAGAACTTAAAGAAGAATGAGAAACCAATTCCTTTTGGATTAAGACTTCATTGTATTCAATGCACAAAAGAAGTTAAAGAAGAATGAGAAACCAATTCCTTTTGGATTCAGATTTGATTGTATTCAATGCCGAAAAGAAGTTAAAGAAGAATGGGAAACCAATTCCTTTTGGATTAAAACTTGATTGTATTCAATGCCATAAAGAACTTAAAGAAGAATGGGAAACCAATTCCTTTTGGATTAAGGCTTGATTGCATTCAATGCCAAAAAGAACATAAAGAAGAATGGGAAACCAATTCCATTTGGATTAAGACTTGATTGTATTCAATGCACAAAAGAAGTTAAAGAAGAATGAGAAACCAATTCCTTTTGGATTAATACTTGATTGTATTCAATGCCAAAAAGAATATAAAGAAGAATGGGAAACCAATTCCTTTGCGATTATGACTTGATTGTATTCAATGCCCAAAAGAAGTTAAAGAAGAATGGGAAACCAATTCCTTTTGGATTTAGACTTGATTGTATTCAATGCCCAAAAGAGCTTAAAGAAGAATGAGAAACCAATTCCTTTTGGATTAAGGCTTGATTGTATTCAATGCCAAAAAGAATATAAAGAAGAATGAGAAACCAATTCCTTTTGGATTATGACTTGATTGTATTCAATGCCCAAAAGAAGTTAAGGAAGAATGGGAAACGAATTCCTTTTGGATTAAAACTTGATTGTATTCAATGCCGAAAAGAAGTTAAAGAAGAATGGGAAACCAATTCCTTTTGGATTAAGGCTTGATTGCATTCAATGCCAAAAAGAACTTAAAGAAGAATGAGAAAACAATTCCTTTTGGATTAAGACTTGATTGTATTCAATGCCCAAAAGAGCTTAAAGAAGAATGAGAAACCAATTCCTTTTGGATTAAGACTTGATTGTATTCAATGCCAAAAAGAACTTAAAGAAGAATGAGAAACCAATTCCTTTTGGATTAAGATTTGATTGTATTCAATGCCGAAAAGAAGTTAAAGAAGAATGGAAACCAATTCCTTTTGGATTAAAACTTGATTGTATTCAATGCGAAAAAGAACTTAAAGAAGAATGGGAAACCAATTCCTTTTGGATTAAGGCTTGATTGCATTCAATGCCAAAAAGAACTTAAAGAAGAATGAGAAAACAATTCCTTTTGGATTAAGACTTGATTGTATTCAATGCCCAAAAGAGCTTAAAGAAGAATGAGAAACCAATTCCTTTTGGATTAAGACTTGATTGTATTCAATGCCAAAAGAACTTAAAGAAGAATGAGAAACCAATTCCTTTTGGATTAAGACTTCATTGTATTCAATGCACAAAAGAAGTTAAAGAAGAATGAGAAACCAATTCCTTTTGGATTAAGATTTGATTGTATTCAATGCCAAAAAGAACTTAAAGAAGAATGGGAAACCAATTCCTTTTGGATTAAAACTTGATTGTATTCAATGCCAAAAAGAACTTAAAGAAGAATGGGAAACCAATTCCTTTTGGATTAAGGCTTGATTGCATTCAATGCCAAAAAGAACTTAAAGAAGAATGAGAAAACAATTCCTTTTGGATTAAGACTTGATTGTATTCAATGCCCAAAAGAGCTTAAAGAAGAATGAGAAACCAATTCCTTTTGGATTAAGACTTGATTGTATTCAATGCCAAAAAGAACTTAAAGAAGAATGAGAAACCAATTCCTTTTGGATTAAGACTTGATTGTATTCAATGCACAAAAGAAGTTAAAGAAGAATGAGAAACCAATTCCTTTTGGATTAAGATTTGATTGTATTCAATGCCGAAAAGAAGTTAAAGAAGAATGGAAACCAATTCCTTTTGGATTAAAACTTGATTGTATTCAATGCCAAAAAGAACTTAAAGAAGAATGGGAAACCAATTCCTTTTGGATTAAGGCTTGATTGCATTCAATGCCAAAAAGAACATAAAGAAGAATGAGAAACCAATTCCTTTTGGATTAAGACTTGATTGTATTCAATGCACAAAAGAAGTTAAAGAAGAATGAGAAACCAATTCCTTTTGGATTAATACTTGATTGTATTCAATGCCAAAAAGAATATAAAGAAGAATGAGAAACCAATTCCTTTTGGATTATGACTTGATTGTATTCAATGCCCAAAAGAAGTTAAAGAAGAATGGGAAACCAATTCCTTTTGGATTAAGACTTGATTGTATTCAATGCCCAAAAGAGCTTAAAGAAGAATGAGAAACCAATTCTTTTTGGATTAAGACTTGATTGTATTCAATGCCAAAAAGAATATAAAGAAGAATGAGAAACCAATTCCTTTTGGATTATGACTTGATTGTATTCAATGCCCAAAAGAAGTTAAGGAAGAATGGGAAACGAATTCCTTTTGGATTAAAACGTGATTGTATTCAATGCCGAAAAGAAGTTAAAGAAGAATGGGAAACCAATTCCTTTTGGATTAAGGCTTGATTGCATTCAATGCCAAAAAGAACTTAAAGAAGAATGAGAAACAAATTCCTTTTGGATTAAGACTTGATTGTATTCAATGCCCAAAAGAGCTTAAAGAAGAATGAGAAACCAATTCCTTTTGGATTAAGACTTGATTGTATTCAATGCCAAAAAGAACTTAAAGAAGAATGAGAAACCAATTCCTTTTGGATTAAGATTTGATTGTATTCAATGCCGAAAAGAAGTTAAAGAAGAATGGGAAACCAATTCCTTTTGGATTAAAACTTGATTGTATTCAATGCCAAAAAGAACTTAAAGAAGAAAGGGAAACCAATTCCTTTTGGATTAAGGCTTGATTGCATTCAATGCCAAAAAGAACTTAAAGAAGAATGAGAAAACAATTCCTTTTGGATTAAGACTTGATTGTATTCAATGCCCAAAAGAGCTTAAAGAAGAATGAGAAACCAATTCCTTTTGGATTAAGACTTGATTGTATTCAATGCCAAAAAGAACTTAAAGAAGAATGAGAAACCAATTCCTTTTGGATTAAGACTTCATTGTATTCAATGCACAAAAGAAGTTAAAGAAGAATGAGAAACCAATTCCTTTTGGATTAAGATTTGATTGTATTCAATGCACAAAAGAAGTTAAAGAAGAATGGGAAACCAATTCCTTTTGGATTAAAACTTGATTGTATTCAATGCCAAAAAGAACTTAAAGAAGAATGGGAAACCAATTCCTTTTGGATTAAGGCTTGATTGCATTCAATGCCAAAAAGAACTTAAAGAAGAATGAGAACACAATTCCTTTTGGATTAAGACTTGATTGTATTCAATGCCCAAAAGAGCTTAAAGAAGAATGAGAAACCAATTCCTTTTGGATTAAGACTTGATTGTATTCAATGCCAAAAAGAACTTAAAGAAGAATGAGAAACCAATTCCTTTTGGATTAAGACTTCATTGTATTCAATGCACAAAAGAAGTTAAAGAAGAATGAGAAACCAATTCCTTTTGGATTAAGATTTGATTGTATTCAATGCCGAAAAGAAGTTAAAGAAGAATGGGAAACCAATTCCTTTTGGATTAAAACTTGATTGTATTCAATGCCAAAAAGAACTTAAAGAAGAATGGGAAACCAATTCCTTTTGGATTAAGGCTTGATTGCATTCAATGCCAAAAAGAACATAAAGAAGAATGAGAAACCAATTCCTTTTGGATTAAGACTTGATTGTATTCAATGCACAAAAGAAGTTAAAGAAGAATGAGAAACCAATTCCTTTTGGATTAATACTTGATTGTATTCAATGCCAAAAAGAATATAAAGAAGAATGGGAAACCAATTCCTTTTGGATTAAGACTTGATTGTATTCAATGCCCAAAAGAAGTTAAAGAAGAATGGGAAACCAATTCCTTTTGGATTAAGACTTGATTGTATTCAATGCCCAAAAGAGCTTAAAGAAGAATGAGAAACCAATTCCTTTTGGATTAAGGCTTGATTGTATTCAATGCCAAAAAGAATATAAAGAAGAATGAGAAACCAATTCCTTTTGGATTAAGATTTGATTGTATTCAACGCCAAAAAGAAGTTAAGGAAGAATGGGAAACGAATTCCTTTTGGATTAAAACTTGATTGTATTCAATGCCAAAAAGAACTTAAAGAAGAATGGGAAACCAATTCCTTTTGGATTAAGGCTTGATTGCATTCAATGCCAAAAAGAACTTAAAGAAGAATGAGAAAACAATTCCTTTTGGATTAAGACTTGATTGTATTCAATGCCCAAAAGAGCTTAAAGAAGAATGAGAAACCAATTCCTTTTGGATTAAGACTTGATTGTATTCAATGCCAAAAAGAAGTTAAAGAAGAATGAGAAACCAATTCCTTTTGGATTAAGATTTGATTGTATTCAATGCCGAAAAGAAGTTAAAGAAGAATGGGAAACCAATTCCTTTTGGATTAAGACTTGATTGTATTCAATGCCAAAAAGAACTTAAAGAAGAATGGGAAACCAATTCCTTTTGGATTAAGGCTTGATTGCATTCAATGCCAAAAAGAACATAAAGAAGAATGAGAAACCAATTCCTTTTGGATTAAGACTTGATTGTATTCAATGCACAAAAGAAGTTAAAGAAGAATGAGAAACCAATTCCTTTTGGATTAAGACTTGATTGTATTCAATGCCCAAAAGAGCATAAAGAAGAATGAGAACTCAATTCCTTTTGGATTAAGACTTGATTGTATTCAATGCCAAAAAGAATATAAAGAAGAATGAGAAACCAATTCCTTTTGGATTATGACTTGATTGTATTCAATGCCCAAAAGAAGTTAAAGAAGAATGGGAAACCAATTCCTTTTGGATTAAGACTTGATTGTATTCAATGCCCAAAAGAGCTTAAAGAAGAATGAGAAACCAATTCCTTTTGGATTAGGACTTGATTGTATTCAATGCCAAAAAGAACTTAAAGAAGAATGGGAAACCAATTCCTTTTGGATTAAGACTAGATTGTATTCAATGCCCAAAAGAAGTTAAAGAAGAAT
Source organism: Pterocarpus santalinus (assembly GCA_031439595.1). NCBI lineage: Eukaryota > Viridiplantae > Streptophyta > Magnoliopsida > Fabales > Fabaceae > Pterocarpus > Pterocarpus santalinus. Next base: position 10,499 of record JAVHNO010000216.1, on the reverse strand, counting down.
GAGCAACCAATTCCTTTTGGATTAAGACTTCATTGTATTCAACGCAGAACAGAAGTTAAAGAAGAAAGAGAAACCAATTCCTTTTGGATTAAGACTTGATTGTATTGAATGCCCAAAAGAAGTTAAAGAAGAATGGGAAACCAATTCCTTTTGGATTAAAACTTGATTGTATTCAATGCCAAAAAGAAGTTAAAGAAGAATGGGAAACCGATTCCTTTTGGATTAAAACTTGATTGTATTCAATGCCAAAAAGAACTTAAAGAAGAATGAGAAACCAATTCCTTTTGGATTAAGACTTGATTGTATTCAATGCCAAAAAGAATATAAAGAAGAATGAGAAACCAATTCCTTTTCGATTAAGACTTGATTGTATTCAATGCCCAAAAGAAGTTAAAGAAGAATGGGAAACCAATTCCTTTTGGATTAAGACTTGATTGTATTCAATGCCCAAAAGAGCTTAAAGAAGAATGAGAAACCAATTCCTTTTGGATTAAGACTTGATTGTATTCAATGCCAAAAAGAACTTAAAGAAGAATGGGAAACCAATTCCTTTTGGATTAAGGCTTGATTGTATTCAATGCCAACAAGAACTTAAAGAAGAATGAGAAACCAATTCCTTTTGGATTAAGACTTGATTGTATTCAATGCACAAAAGAAGTTAAAGAAGAATGAGAAACCAATTCCTTTTGGATTAAGACTTGATTGTATTCAATGCCGAAAAGAAGTTAAAGAAGAATGGGAAACCAATTCCTTTTGGATTAAAACTTGATTGTATTCAATGCCAAAAAGAACTTAAAGAAGAATGGGAAACCAATTCCATTTGGATTAAGGCTTGATTGCATTCAATGCCAAAAAGAACTTAAAGAAGAATGAGAAACCAATTCCTTTTGGATTAAGACTTGATTGTATTCAATGCACAAAAGAAATGCCCAAAAGAAGTTAAAGAAGAATGGGTAACCAATTCCTTTTGGATTAAAACTTGATTGTATTCAATGCCCAAAAGAGCTTAAAGAAGAATGAGAAACCAATTCCTTTTGGATTAGGACTTGATTGTATTCAATGCCAAAAAGAACTTAAAGAAGAATGGGAAACCAATTCCTTTTGGATTAAGACTTGATTGTATTTGATGCAGAAAAGATGTTAAAGAAGAATGAGAAACCAATTCCTTTTGGATTAAGACTTGATCGTATTCAATGCACAAAAGAAGTTAAAGAAGAATGAGAAACCAATTCATTTTGGATTAAGACTTGATTGTATTCAATGCCCAAAAGAAGTTAAAGAAGAATGAGCAACCAATTCCTTTTGGATTAAGACTTCATTGTATTCAATGCCCAAAAGAGCTTAAAGAAGAATGAGAAACCAATTCCTTTTGGATTAAGACTTGATTGTATTCAATGAGAGCCAAGAAGTTAAAGAAGAAAGAGAAACCAATTCCTTTTGGATTAAGACTTGATTGTATTGAATGCCCAAAAGAAGTTAAAGAAGAATGGGAAACCAATTCCTTTTGGATTAAGACTTGATTGTATTCAATGCCCAAAAGAGCTTAAAGAAGAATGAGAAACCAATTCCTTTTGGATTAGGACTTGATTGTATTCAATGCCAAAAAGAACTTAAAGAAGAATGGGAAACCAATTCCTTTTGGATTAAGACTTGATTGTATTCGATGCAGAAAAGATGTTAAAGAAGAATGAGAAACCAATTCCTTTTGGATTAAGACTTGATCGTATTCAATGCACAAAAGAAGTTAAAGAAGAATGAGAAACCAATTCCTTTTGGATTAAGACTTGATTGTATTCAATGCCCAAAAGAAGTTAAAGAAGAATGAGCAACCAATTCCTTTTGGATTAAGACTTCATTGTATTCAACGCAGAACAGAAGTTAAAGAAGAAAGAGAAACCAATTCCTTTTGGATTAAGACTTGATTGTATTGAATGCCCAAAAGAAGTTAAAGAAGAATGGGAAACCAATTCCTTTTGGATTAAGATTTGATTGTATTCAATGCCAAAAAGAAGTTAAAGAAGAATGGGAAACCAATTCCTTTTGGATTAAGACTTGATTGTATTCAATGCCAAAAAGAACTTAAAGAAGAATGAGAAACCAATTCCTTTTGGATTAAGACTTGATTGTATTCAATGCCAAAAAGAATATAAAGAAGAATGAGAAACCAATTCCTTTTCGATTAAGACTTGATTGTATTCAATGCCCAAAAGAAGTTAAAGAAGAATGAGAAACCAATTGCTTTTGGATTAAGACTTGATTGTATTCAATGCCAAAAGAGCTTAAAGAAGAATGAGAAACCAATTCCTTTTGGATTAAGACTTGATTGTATTCAATGCCAAAAAGAACTTAAAGAAGAATGGGAAACCAATTCCTTTTGGATTAAGGCTTGATTGCATTCAATGCCAAAAAGAACTTAAAGAAGAATGAGAAACCAATTCCTTTTGGATTAAGACTTGATTGTATTCAATGCACAAAAGAAGTTAAAGAAGAATGAGAAACCAATTCCTTTTGGATTAAGATTTGATTGTATTCAATGCACAAAAGAAGTTAAAGAAGAATGGGAAACCAATTCCTTTTGGATTAAAACTTGATTGTATTCAATGCCAAAAAGAACTTAAAGAAGAATGGGAAACCAATTCCATTTGGATTAAGGCTTGATTGCATTCAATGCCAAAAAGAACTTAAAGAAGAATGAGAAACCAATTCCTTTTGGATTAAGACTTGGTTGTATTCAATGCACAAAAGAAGTTAAAGAAGAATAAGAAACCAATTCCTTTTGGATTAAGACTTGATTCAATGCACCAAAAGAAGTTAAAAGAAGAATGGGAAACCAATTCCTTTTCGATTAAGTCGTGATTGGATTCAAAGCCCAAAAGTGCTTAAAGAAGAATGAGGAAACCAATTTCCTTTCATGGATTAAAGACTTGATTGTATTCAATGTGCGCAAAAAGAACTTAAAGAAAGAATGAGAAACCAATCTTCCCGTTTTTGGATTAAGCACTCTCTGATTGTATTCAATGCCCAAAAAGAACTTAAAGAAGAATGAGAAACCAATTTCTTTTGGATTAAGACTTGAAAGTTGTATTCAATGCCAAAAAGAACTTAAAGCAAAGAATGAGAAACCAATTCCTTTTCGATTAAGACTTGATTGTATTCAATGCCCAAAAGAAGTTAAAGAAGAATGGGAAACCAGATTCCTTTTGGATTAAGACTTGATTGTATTCAATCGCCCAAAAGAGCTTAAAGAAGAATGAGAAACCAATCTCTCTTTTTGGATTAAGGACTTGATTCGTATTCGAATGCCAAAAAGAACTTAAAGAAGAATGGGAAACCAATTCCTTTGGATTAAGGCTTGATTGTATTCAATGCCAAAAGTAACTTAAAGAAGAATGAGAAACCAATTCCTTTTGGATTACAAGACTTGGATTGTATTCAATGCACAAAAGAGCGAGTTAAAGAAGAATGAGAAACCAATGCTCTTTTGGATTAAGATTTGATTGTATATCTAATGCCGAAAATGAAGTTAAAGAAGAATGGGAAACCAATTCCTTTTTGGATTAAGACTTGATTATGTATTCAATGCCAAAAAGAACTTAAAGCAAGAATAGGAAACCTGCATTCCTTTTGGATTAAGGCTTGATTGCATTCAATGCCAAAAAGAACTTAAAGAAGAATGAGAAACCAATTAAGCCTTTTGGATTAAGACTTGAAATTGTATTCAATGCCAGAATATAAGAAGAATAAATAAAATCCATTTTACGATTAAACAATTGTATTATTAAGAGAGTTAAAGATAAAGAATAGGAAACCAATTCACTTTTGGATTAAGACCTGATTGTATTCAATGCCCATTTAAGAGCTTAAAGAAGAATGAGAAACCAATTCCTTTTGGATTAGGACTTGATTGTATCTAATGCCAAAAAAGAACTTAAAGAAGAATGAGAAACCAATTCCTTTTGGATTAAGACTTGATTGTATTCAATGCAGAAAAGATGTTAAAGAAGAATGAGAAACCAATTCCTTTTGGATTAAGGCTTGATAGCATTCAATGCACAAAAGAAGTTAAAAAAGAATGAGAAACCAATTCCTTTTGGATTAAGATTTGATTGTATTCAATGCCGAAAAGAATATAAAGAAGAATGAGAAACCAATTCCTTTTGGATTAGAGCACTCATTGTATTCAATGCCAAAAAGTAAGTTAAAGAAGAATGAGAACCAATTCCTTTGGATTAAAGACTTGATCACTTGAATGCCCAAAAGAAGTTAAAGAAGAATAAAACCAATTCCTTTTGGATTAAGACTTGATTGTATTCAATGCCCAGAAAGCCAAAGCTTAAAGAAGAAATAGAGAAACCAATTCCTTTTTGGATTAGACTTGATTGTATTCAATGCCAAAAAAAGAACTTAAAGAAAGAATGGGAAACCAATTCCTTTTTGGATTAAGACCTTGATTGTATTTCAATGCCAAAAAGATGTTAAAGAAGAATGAGAAACCAATTCCCTTTTGGATTAAGAGGACTTGATCGTATTCAATGCACAAAAGAAGTTAAAGAAGAATGAGAAAGCAATTCGGCACTTTGGATTAAGCAGACTTGATTCAGATGTAGATTCAAAAGAAATGCCCAAAAAGATAGTTAAAGAAGAATGAGCAACCAATTCCTTGACAGTTAAGACTTCATTGTATTCAATGCCAGAAAAGTGGTTAAAGAAGCTAATGGAGAAACCAATTCCTTTTGGATTAAGACTTTGATTGTATTTAGACATGCCAAAACGAAGTTAAAGTTAAGCAATGAGAAACCAATTCCTTTTGGACAATAAGATTTGATTTGTATTCTAATGCCAAAAAAGAAGTTAAAGAGAAAGAAATGATCGGAAACCAATTTCACTTTTGGAGTTAAAAACTTGATTGTATTCAAATTCGCCAAAAAGAACTTAAAGAAGAATGAGAAACCAATTCCTTTTGAGATTAAAGACTTGATTGTATTCCAATGCCAAAAGAGAATATAAAGAAGAATGAGAAACCAATTCCTTTCGGAGTTAAGACCAGTTGATTCAAGTATTCAATGCCCAAAAGAAGTTAAAGAAGAATGGGAAACCAATTCGCGCTTTCTTGGATTAAGACTTGATTGTATTCAATGCCCAAAAGAGCTTAAAGAAGAAATTGAGAAATATCCAATTCCTTTGGATTGCTAGACTCTGATTGTATTCAATGCCAAAAAGTTAACTTAAAGCAAGTTAATGGGAAACCAATTCCTTTTGTTAAAACTTGATTGTATGCAATGCCAAAAAGAACTTAAAGAAGAATGAGAAACCAATTCCTTTTGGATTAAGTCTTGATTGTATTCAATGCACAAAAGAAGTTAAAGTAGAATGAGAGAACCAATTCCTTTTGGATTAAGATTTGATTGTATTCAGTGCCAAAAAGAAGTTAAAGAAGAATGTGAAACCTTGATTCCTTTTGGATTAAAACTTGATTGTATTCAATGCCAAAAAGAACTTCTTAAAGAAGAATGGGAAACCAATTCCTTTTGGATTAAGGCTTGATTACTTATTCAATCGCCACGAGAAAAAAGAACTTAAAGAAGAATGAGAAACCAATTCCTTTTGGATTAAGACTTTGGTTGTATGTTCAATGCACAAAAGAGAATGCCTAAAAAGAGCTGGAAGAATGAAACCAATCTCCTACTTTGGATTAAGACTTTGATTGTATTCAATGCCCAAAAGAGCTTAAAGAAGAATGAGAAACCAATTCTTTTGGATTAAGAACTTGATTGTATTCAATGCCAAAAAGGAACTTAAAGCAAGAATGGGCTAAACCACTCACTTTAATGGATTAAGACTTGATTGTATTCCAATGCCAAAAAAGAACTTAAAGAAAATGAGAAACCAATTCCTTTTTTGGATTAAGACTTGATTGTATTCAATGCCCAAAAGAAATGCCCGAAATAGTTAAAGAAGAATGGGGAAACCAAATTCCTTTTTGAGTTAAGATTTGATTGTATTCAATGCCAAAAAGAAGTTAAAGAAAGAATGGGTAACCGGAATTCACATTTGGATTAAAACTTGATTGTATTCAATGCCAAAAAGAACTTAAAGAAGAATTTAGAGAAGCCAATTCCTTTTTTGGATTAAGACTTGATTGTATTCAATGCAAAAAGAATATAAAGAAGAATGAGAAACCAATTCCTGGCTTTTGGATTAAGACTTGATTGTATTCAATGCCACAAAAGAAGTTAAAGCAAGAATGGGGGAAACCAATTCCTTTTGGATTAAGACTTGATTGTCATTCAATGCAAAAAAGAGCTTGAAAGAAGAATGATGAAACCAATTCCTTTTTTTGGATTAAGACTTGAGTTGTATCTCTAATGCGAAAAAGAACTTAAAGAAGAATGGGAAACCAATTCCTTTTGGATTAAGGCTTGATTGCATTCCAATGCACAAAAAGAACTTAAAGAAGAATGAGGAACCAATTCCTTTTTGGATTAAGACTTGATTGTATTCAATGCACAAAAGAAGTTAAAGAAGAATGAGAAACCAATTCCTTTTGGATTAAGACTTGATTGTATTCAATGCCCAAAAGAAGTTAAAGAAGAATGGGAAACCAAATCCTTTTGGATTAAGGCTTGATTGCATTCAATGCCAAAAAGAACTTAAAGAAGAATGAGAAACCAATTCCTTTTGGATTAAGACTTGATTGTATTCAATGCAAAAAAGAACTTAAAGAAGAATGGGAAACCAATTCCTTTTGGATTAAGGCTTGATTGCATTCAATGCCAAAAAGAACTTAAAGAAGAATGAGGAACCAATTCCTTTTGGATTAAGACTTGATTGTATTCAATGCAGAAAAGAACTTAAAGAAGAATGAGAAACCAATTCCTTTTGGATTAAGACTTGATTGTATTCAATGCACAAAAGAAGTTAAAGAAGAATGAGAAACCAATTCCTTTTGGATTAAGACTTGCTTGTATTCAATGCACAAAAGAAGTTAAAGAAGAATGAGAAACCAATTCCTTTTGGATTAAGACTTGATTGTATTCAATGCCCAGAAGAACTTAAAGAAGAGACTGAAACCATTTCCTTTAATATTAAGACTTGATTGTATTCAATGCCCAAAAGAAGTTAAAGAAGAATGGGAAACCAATTCCTTTTGGATTAAGATTTGATTGTATTCAATGCCAAAAAGAAGTTAAAGAAGAATGGGTAAGATCCCCGATTCCTCTTTGGAGTTTGGGAAACTTGATTGTATTCAATGCCAAAAAGAACTTAAAGAAGAATGAGAAACCAATTCCTTTTGGATTAAGACTTGATTGTATTCAATTCCAAAAAGAATATAAAGAAGAATGAGAAACCAATTCCTTTTGGATTAAGACTTGATTGTATTCAATGCCCAAAAGAAGTTAAAGAAGAATGGGAAACCAATTCCTTTTGGATTAAGACTTGATTGTATTCAATGCCCAAAAGAGCTTAAAGAAGAATGAGAAACCAATTCCTTTTGGATTAAGACTTGATTGTATTCAATGCAAAAAAGAACTTAAAGAAGAATGGGAAACCAATTCCTTTTGGATTAAGGCTTGATTGCATTCAATGCCAAAAAGAACTTAAAGAAGAATGAGGAACCAATTCCTTTTGGATTAAGACTTGATTGTATTCAATGCACAAAAGAAGTTAAAGAAGAATGAGAAACCAATTCCTTTTGGATTAAGACTTGATTGTATTCAATGCCCAAAAGAAGTTAAAGAAGAATGGGAAACCAATTCCTTTTGGATTAAGGCTTGATTGCATTCAATGCCAAAAAGAACTTGTTATGATCCATTATCCATGAACCCTAATTCTGGTGTATTGTGGTTGTAATTCAATCAAGGAGAAATAAAAATCATAAAAAAAAATGGAAGAGACAAGGAATGGAAGACTGAGCGCCACAATCAAGGATGATTGATAGTTAAGGGTGATCGCCACAAGAGCAATTGGAAACTCTTGGATTAAGACCTGGGTATCCAATGCAAGAACTAAAGAGGACACTTTACTAAAAAAAGTATTCGATTTCACTCGCCAAACCAATCCCCTTCTGCATCGTAAGACTTACAAGGTTGTATAAATGCTAAACTAGAAGTTTAAGCAGAATGGGCTGGAAACCACTTAGCCCAAGATTAAAAATCTAAACTGTATTAAATGCCGAAAGTAAAAGGCTAAATAGCTAAACAAGTAATGCTATATGAAATATAAGCCCAAATTACATTTGGATTACTAGACTTAAAATTAACAATGCCCAAATGTATAACTTAAACTTGTTTAGCCACATGAGAAACTAATGACTGGTCTTGAGTCGCTTTTTCTTGAATGGGCTTACTAAACTTGATTGTAATCATTTGCCCAAGAAGTCTCTAACTCTCTGATTTGATCTAGTCATTGGTCCACCAAGTCCTTCCAAAGGATTCCTACTGCGCTTCTTGCTTTCGGGAAGTCTACTTATCTTCATCACATCGTAATCCTAAAGAAGAATGAGAAACCAATTCCTTTTGGATTAAGACTTGATTGTATTCAATGCACAAAAGAAGTTAAAGAAGAATGAGAAACCAATTCCTTTTGGATTAAGACTTGCTTGTATTCAATGCACAAAAGAAGTTAAAGAAGAATGAGAAACCAATTCCTTTTGGATTAAGACTTGATTGTATTCAATGCCCAGAAGAACTTAAAGAAGAGACTGAAACCATTTCCTTTAATATTAAGACTTGATTGTATTCAATGCCCAAAAGAAGTTAAAGAAGAATGGGAAACCAATTCCTTTTGGATTAAGATTTGATTGTATTCAATGCCAAAAAGAAGTTAAAGAAGAATGGGAAACCGATTCCTTTTGGATTAAAACTTGATTGTATTCAATGCCAAAAAGAACTTAAAGAAGAATGAGAAACCAATTCCTTTTGGATTAAGACTTGATTGTATTCAATTCCAAAAAGAATATAAAGAAGAATGAGAAACCAATTCCTTTTGGATTAAGACTTGATTGTATTCAATGCCCAAAAGAAGTTAAAGAAGAATGGGAAACCAATTCCTTTTGGATTAAGACTTGATTGTATTCAATGCCCAAAAGAGCTTAAAGAAGAATGAGAAACCAATTCCTTTTGGATTAAGATTTTATTGTATTCAACGCGAAAAAGAAGTTAAGGAAGAATGAGAAACCAATTCCTTTTGGATTAAGACTTGATTGTATTCAATGCCCAAAAGAAGTTAAAGAAGAACGGGAAACCAATTCCTTTTGGATTAAGACTTGATTGTATTCAATGCCCAAAAGAGCTTAAAGAAGAATGAGAAACCAATTCCTTTTGGATTAAGACTTGATTGTATTCAATGCCCAAAAGAGCTTAAAGAAGAATGAGAAACCAATTCCTTTGGGATTAAAACTTGATTGTATTCAATGGCAAAAAAACTTAAAGAAGAATGAGAAACCAATTCCTTTTGGATTAAGACTTGATTGTATTCAATGCACAAAAGAAGTTAAAGAAGAATGAGAAACCAATTCCTTTTGGATTAAGACTTGATTGTATTCAATGCCCAAAGATGTTAAAGAAGAATGAAACCAATTCCTTTTGGATTAAGACTTGATTGTATTCAATGCCAAAAAGAACTTAAAGAAGAATGAGAAACCAATTCCTTTTGGATTAAGACTTGATTGTATTCAATGCCAAAAAGAATATAAAGAAGAATGAGAAACCAATTCCTTTTGGATTATGACTTGATTGTATTCAATGCCCAAAAGAAGTTAAAGAAGAATGAGAAACCAATTCCTTTTGGATTAAGACTTGATTGTATTCAATGCCAAAAAGAACTTAAAGAAGAATGAGAAACCAATTCCTTTTGGATTAAGACTTGATTGTATTCAATGCCAAAAAGAACTTAAAGAAGAATGAGAAACCAATTCCTTTTGGATTAAGACTTGATTGTATTCAATGCCCAAAAGAAGTTAAAGAAGAATGAGCAACCAATTCCTTTTGGATTAAGACTTGATTGTATTCAATGCCAAAAGAGCTTAAAGAAGAATGAGAAACCAATTCCTTTTGGATTAAGACTTGATTGTATTCAATGCCAAAAAGAACTTAAAGAAAAATGGGAAACCAATTCCTTTTGGATTAAGACTAGATTGTATTCAATGCCAAAAAGAACTTAAAGAAGAATGAGAAACCAATTCCTTTTGGATTAAGACTTGATTGTATTCAATGCACAAAAGAAGTTAAAGAAGAATGAGAAACCAATTCCTTTTGGATTAAGACTTGATTGTATTCAATGCCAAAAGAACTTAAAGAAGAATGAGAAACCAATTCCTTTTGGATTAAGACTTGATTGTATTCAATGCCAAAAGAAGTTAAAGAAGAATGAGAAACCAATTCCTTTTGGATTAAGACTTGATTGTATTCAATGCCAAAAAGAACTTAAAGAAGAATGAGAAACCAATTCCTTTTGGATTAAGACTTCATTGTATTCAATGCCGAAAAGAAGTTAAAGAA
>JAVHNO010000215.1:0-49917 GCA_031439595.1 Pterocarpus santalinus | reverse complement strand
TCTTTTGGAGATTCATTGGAAGCGAAGTCTTAATCCTTAAGGAATTGGTTTCTTGTTATTCTTTAAGTTCTTTTTAAAATTGATTGGAAGCAAGTCTTAATGATTAAGGAATTGGTTTCTCTTTATTCTTTAAGTTCTTTTAGCCATTGATTGAAAGCAAGTCTTATTCCTTAAGGAATTGGTTTCTCTTTGACCTTTAAGTTCTTTTGGAGATTGATTGGAAGCAAGTCTTAATCCTTAAGGAATTGGTTTCTCTTTATTCTTTAAGTTCTTTTAGCCATTGATTAAGAGCAAGTCTTATTCCTTAAGGAATTGGATTCTCTTTGACCTTTAAGTTCTTTTGGAGATTGATTGGAAGCAAGTCTTAATCCTTAAGGAATTGGTTTCTCTTTATTCTTTAAGTTCTTTTAGCCATTGATTGAAAGCAAGTCTTATTCCTTAAGGAATTGGTTTCTCTTTGACCTTTAAGTTCTTTTGGAGATTGATTGGAAGCAAGTCTTAATCCTTAAGGAATTGGTTTCTCTTTATTCTTTAAGTTCTTTTGGAGATTGACTGGACGCAAGTCTTAAGCCATAAGGAATTTGTTTCTCTTTGTTCTCTAAGTTCTTTTAGCCATTAATTGAATGCAAGTCTTATTCCTTAAGGAATTGGTTTCTCTTTGACCTTAAGTTCTTTTGGAGATTGATTGGAAGCAAGTCTTAACCCTTAAGGAATTGGTTTCTCTTTATTCTTTAAGTTCTTTTAGCCATTGTTTGAAAGCAAGTCTTATTCCTTAAGGAATTGGTTTCTCTTTGACCTTTAAGTTCTTTTGGAGATTGATTGGAAGCAAGTCTTAATCCTTAAGGAATTGGTTTCTCTTTATTCTTTAAGTTCTTTTAGCCATTGATTGAAAGCAAGTCTTATTCCTTAAGGAATTGGTTTCTCTTTGACCTTTAAGTTCTTTTGGAGATTGATTGGAAGCAAGTCTTAATCCTTAAGGAATTGGTTTCTCTTTATTCTTTAAGTTCTTTTAGCCATTGATTGAAAGCAAGTCTTATTCCTTAAAGAATTGGTTTCTCTTTAACTTTAAGTTCTTTTGGAGATTGATTGGAAGCAAGTCTTAATCCATAAGGAATTGGTTTCTCTTTATTATTTAAGTTCTTTTAGCCATTGATTGAAAGCAAGTCTTATTCCTTAAGGAATTGGTTTCTCTTTGACCTTTAAGTTCTTTTGGAGATTGATTGGAAGCAAGTCTTAATCCATAAGGAATTGGTTTCTCTTTATTCTTTAAGTTCTTTTAGCCATTGATTGAAAGCAAGTCTTATTCCTTAAGGAATTGGTTTCTCTTTGACTTTAAGTTCTTTTGGAGATTGATTGGAAGCAAGTCTTAATCCTTAAGGAATTGGTTTCTCTTTATTCTTTAAGTTCTTTCAGCCATTCATTGAAAGCAAGTCTTATTCCTTAAGGAATTGGTTTCTCTTTGACCTTTAGGTTCTTTTGGAGATTGATTGGAAGCAAGTCTTAATCCTTAAGGAATTGTTTTCTCTTTATTCTTTAAGTTCTTTTAGCCATTGATTGAAAGCAAGTCTTATTCCTTAAGGAATTGGTTTCTCTTTGACCTTTAAGTTCTTTTGGAGATTGATTGGAAGCAAGTCTTAATCCATAAGGAATTGGTTTCTCTTTATTCTTTAAGTTCTTTTAGCCATTGATTGAAAGCAAGTCTTATTCCTTAAGGAATTGGTTTCTCTTTGACCTTTAAGTTCTTTTGGAGATTGATTGGAAGCAAGTCTTAATCCATAAGGAATTGGTTTCTCTTTATTCTTTAAGTTCTTCTAGCCATTGATTGAAAGCAAGTCTTATTCCTTAAGGAATTGGTTTCTCTTTGACCTTTAAGTTCTTTTGGAGATTGATTGGAAGCAAGTCTTAATCCTTAAGGAATTGCTTTCTCTTTATTCTTTAAGTTCTTTTAGCCATTGATTGAAAGCAAGTCTTATTCCTTAAGGAATTGGTTTCTCTTTGACCTTTAAGTTCTTTTGGAGATTGATTGGAAGCAAGTCTTAATCCTTAAGGAATTGGTTTCTCTTTATTCTTTAAGTTCTTTTAGCCATTGATTGAAAGCAAGTCTTATTCCTTAAGGAATTGGTTTCTCTTTGACCTTTAAGTTCTTTTGGAGATTGATTGAAAGCAAGTCTTAATCCTTAAGGAATTGGTTTCTCTTTATTCTTTAAGTTCTTTTAGTCATTGATTGAAAGCAAGTCTTATTCCTTAAGGAATTGGTTTCTCTTTGACCTTTAAGTTCTTTTGGAGATTGATTGGAAGCAAGTCTTAATCCTTAAGGAATTGGTTTCTCTTTATTCTTTAAGTTCTTTTAGCCATTGATTGAAAGCAAGTCTTATTCCTTAAGGAATTGGTTTCTCTTTCACCTTTAAGTTGTTTTGGAGATTGATTGAAGCAAGTCTTAATCCTTAAGGAATTGGTTTCTCTTTATTCTTTAAGTTCTTTTGGCCATTGATTGAAAGCAAGTCTTATTCCTTAAAGAAATTGGTTTCTCTTTGACCTTTAAGTTCTTTTTGATTGATTGGAAGCAAGTCTTAATCCATAAGGAATTGGTTTCTCTTTATTCTTTAAGTTCTTTTAGCCATTGATTGAAAGCAAGTCTTATTCCTTAAGGAATTGGTTTCTCTTTGACCTTTAAGTTCTTTTGGAGATTGATTGGAAGCAAGTCTTAATCCTTAAGGAATTGGTTTCTCTTTATTCTTTAAGTTCTTTTAGCCATTGATTGAAAGCAAGTCTTATTCCTTAAGGAATTGGTTTCTCTTTGTCCTTTAAGTTCTTTTGGAGATTGATTGGAGGCAAGTCTTAATCCATAAGGAATTGGTTTCTCTTTGTTCTTTAAGTTCTTTTAGCCATTGATTGAAAGCAAGTCTTATTCCTTAAGGAATTGGTTTCTCTTTGACCTTTAAGTTCTTTTGGAGATTGATTGGAAGCAAGTCTTAATCCATAAGGAATTGGTTTCTCTTTGTTCTTTAAGTTCTTTTAGCCATTGATTGAAAGCAAGTCTTATTCCTTAAGGAATTGGTTTCTCTTTGACCTTTAAGTTCTTTTGGAGATTGATTGGAAGCAAGTCTTAATCCTTAAGGAATTGGTTTCTCTTTATTCTTTAAGTTCTTTTAGCCATTGATTGAAAGCAAGTCTTATTCCTTAAGGAATTGGTTTCTCTTTGACCTTTAAGTTCTTTTGGAGATTGATTGGAAGCAAGTGTTAATCCTTAAGGAATTAGTTTCTCTTTATTCTTTAAGTTCCTTTTGCCATTGATTGAAAGCAAGTCTTATTCCTTAAGGAATTGGTTTCTCTTTGACCTTTAAGTACTTTTGGAGATTGATTGAGGCAAGTGTTAATCCAAAAGGAATTGGTTTCTCTTTATTCTTTAAGTTCGTTTGGCCATTGATTGAAAGCAAGTCTTATTCCTTAAGGAATTGGTTTCTCTTGACCTTTAAGTTCTTTTGGAGAGTGATTGGACGCGAGACTTAATCCTTAAGGAATTGGTTTCTCTTTATTCTTTAAGTTCTTTTAGCCATTGATTGAAAGCAAGTCTTATTCCTTAAGGAATTGGTTTCTCTTTGACCTTTAAGTTCTTTTGGAGATTGATTGGAAGCAAGTCTTAATCCTTAAGGAATTGGTTTCTCTTTATTCTTTAAGTTCTTTTAGCCATTGATTGAAAGCAAGTCTTATTCCTTAAGGAATTGGTTTCACTTTGACCTTTAAGTTCTTTTGGAGATTGATTGGAAGCAAGTCTTAATCCTTAAGGAATTGGTTTCTCTTTATTCTTTAAGTTATTTTAGCCATTGATTGAAAGCAAGTCTTATTCCTTAAGGAATTGGTTTCTCTTTGACCTTTAAGTTCTTTTGGAGATTGATTGGAAGCAAGTCTTAATCCATAAGGAATTGGTTTCTCTTTATTCTTTATCTTCTTTTAGCCATTGATTGAAAGCAAGTCTTATTCCTTAAGGAATTGGTTTCTCTTTGACCTTTAAGTTCTTTTGGAGATTGATTGGAAGCGAGTCTTAATCCTTAAGGAATTGGTTTCTCTTTATTCTTTAAGTTCTTTTAGCCATTGATTGAAAGCAAGTCTTATTCCTTAAGGAATTGGTTTCTCTTTGACCTTTAAGTTCTTTTGAAGATTGATTGGAAGCAAGTCTTAACCCTTAAGGAATTGGTTTCTCTTTATTCTTGAAGTTCTTTAGCCTTTGATTGAAAGCAAGTCTTATTCCTTAAGGAATTGGTTTCTCTTTGACCTTTAAGTTCTTTTGGAGATTGATTGGAAGCAAGTCTTAATCCATAAGGAATTGGTTTCTCTTTATTCTTTAAGTTCTTTTAGCCATTGATTGAAAGCAAGTCTTATTCCTTAAGGAATTGGTTTCTCTTTGACCTTTAAGTTCTTTTGGAGATTGATTGGAAGCAAGTCTTAATCCATAAGGAATTGGTTTCTCTTTGTTCTTTAAGTTCTTTTAGCCATTGATTGAAAGCAAGTCTTATTCTTAAGGAATTGGTTTCTCTTTGACCATTAAGTTCTTTTGGAGATTGATTGGAAGCAAGTCTTAATCCATAAGGAATTGGTTTCTCTTTATTCTTTAAGTTCTTTTAGCCATTGATTGAAAGCAAGTCTTATTCCTTAAGGAATTGGTTTCTCTTTGACCTTTAAGTTCTTTTGGAGATTGATTGGAAGCAAGTCTTAACCCTTAAGGAATTGGTTTCTGTTTATTCTTTAAGTCCTTTTAGCCATTGATTGGAAGCAAGTCTTAATCCATAAGGAATTGGTTTCTCTTTGTTCTTTAAGTTCTTTTAGCCATTGATTGAAAGCAAGTCTTATTCCTTAAGGAATTGGTTTCTCTTTGACCTTAAGTTCTTTTGGAGATTGATTGGAAGCAAGTCTTAATCCATAAGGAATTGGTTTCGCTTTGTTCTTTAAGTTCTTTTAGCCATTGATTGAAAGCAAGTCTTATTCCTTAAGGAATTGGTTTCTCTTTGACCTTTAAGTTCTTTTGGAGATTGATTGGAAGCAAGTCTTAATCCATAAGGAATTGGTTTCTCTTCGTTCTTTATGTTCTTTTTGGCCATTGATTGAAAGCAAGTCTTAATCCTTAGGGAATTGGTTTCTCTTTATTCTTTAAGTTCTTTCGGGGATTGATTGGAAGCAAGTGTTAATCCTTAAGGAATTGGTTTCTCTTTATTCTTTAAGTTCTTGTGGCCAATGATTGAAAGCAAGTCTTAATCCATAAGGTATTGGTTTCTCTTTGCTCTTTAAGTTCTTTAGCCATTGATTGAAAGCAAGTCTTATTCCTTAAGGAATTTCTTCTTCTTTGACCTTGAAGTTCTTTTGGAGATTGATTGGAAGCAAGTCTTAATCCATAAGGAATTGGTTTCTCTTTGTTTTTTAAGTTTTTTAGCCATTGATTGAAAGCAAGTCTTATTCCTTAAGGAATTGGTTTCTCTTTGACCTTTAAGTTCTTTTGGAGATTGATTGGAAGCAAGTCTTAATCCTTAAGGAATTGGTTTCTCTTTATTCTTTAAGTTCTTTTGGCCATTGATGGAAAGCAAGTCTTAATCCAGAAGGAATTGGTTTCTTCTTGACCTTTAAGTTCTGTGGGAGAATGATTGGAAGCAAGTCTTAATCTTTAAGGAATTGGTTTCTCTTTATTCTTTAGGTTCTTTTAGCCATTGATTGAAAGCAAGTCTTATTCCTTAAGGAATTGGTTTCTCTTTGACCTTTAAGTTCTTTTGGAGATTGATTGGAAGCAAGTCTTAATCCATAAGGAATTGGTTTCTCTTTATTCTTTAAGTTCTTTTAGCCATTGATTGAAAGCAAGTCTTATTCCTTAAGGAATTGGTTTCTCTTTGACCTTTAAGTTCTTTTGGAGATTGATTGGAAGCAAGTCTTAATCCATAAGGAATTGGTTTCTCTTTATTCTTTAAGTTCTTTTAGCCATTGATTGAAAGCAAGTCTTATTCCTTAAGGAATTGGTTTCTCTTTGACCTTTAAGTTCTTTTGGAGATTGATTGGAAGCAAGTCTTAATCCTTAAGGAATTGGTTTCTCTTTATTCTTTAAGTCCTTTTAGCCATTGATTGGAAGCAAGTCTTAATCCATAAGGAATTGGTTTCTCTTTGTTCTTTAAGTTCTTTTAGCCATTGATTGAATGCAAGTCTTATTCCTTAAGGAATTGGTTTCTCTTTGACCTTTAAGTTCTTTTGGAGATTGATTGGAAGCAAGTCTTAATCCTTAAGGAATTGGTTTCTCTTTATTCTTTAAGTTCTTTTAGCCATTGATTGAAAGCAAGTCTTATTCCTTAAGGAATTGGTTTCTCTTTGACCTTTAAGTTCTTTTGGGGATTGATTGGAAGCAAGTCTTAATCCTTAAGGAATTGGTTTCTCTTTATTCTTTAAGTTCTTTTAGCCATTGATTGAAAGCAAGTCTTATTCCTTAAGGAATTGGTTTCTCTTTGACCTTTAAGTTCTTTTGGAGATTGATTGGAAGCAAGTCTTAATCCATAAGGAATTGGTTTCTCTTTGTTCTTTAAGTTCTTTTAGCCATTGATTGAAAGCAAGTCTTATTCCTTAAGGAATTGGTTTCTCTTTGACCTTTAAGTTCTTTTGGAGATTGATTGGAAGCAAGTCTTAATCCATAAGGAATTGGTTTCTCTTGGTTCTTTAAGTTCTTTTAGCCATTGATTGAAAGCAAGTCTTATTCCTTATGGAATTGGTCTCTCTTTGACTTTAAGTTCTTTTTGGAGATTGATTGGAAGCAAGTCTTAATCCATAAGGAATTGGTTTCTCTTTATTCTTTAAGTTCTTTCAGCCATTGTTTGAAAACAAGTCTTATTACTTAAGGAATTGGTTTCTCTTTGACCTTTAAGTTCTTTTGGAGATTGATTGGAAGCGAGTCTTAATCCTTAAGGAATTGGTTTGCCTTTATTCTTTAAGTTCTTTTAGCCATTGATTGAAAGCAAGTCTTATTCCTTAAGGAATTGGTTTCTCTTTGACCTTTAAGTTCTTTTGGAGATTGATTGGAAGCAAGTCTTAATCCATAAGGAATTGGTTTCTCTTTCTTAAGTTTTTTAGCCATTGATTGAAAGCAAGTCTTATTCCTTAAGGAATTGGTTTCTCTTTGACCTTTAAGTTCTTTTGGAGATTGATTGGAAGCAAGTCTTAATCCTTAAGGAATTGGTTTCTTTTTATTCTTTAAGTCCTTTTAGCCATTGATTGAAAGCAAGTCTTATTCCTTAAGGAATTGGTTTCTCTTTGACCTTTAAGTTCTTTTGGAGATTGATTGGAAGCAAGTCTTAATCCTTAAGGAATTGGTTTCTCTTTATTCTTTAAGTTCTTTTAGCCATTGATTGAAAGCAAGTCTTATTCCTTAAGGAATTGGTTTCTCTTTGACCTTCAAGTTCTTTTGGAGATTGATTGAAAGCAAGTCTTATTCCTTAAGGAATTGCTTTCTCTTTATTCTTTAAGTCCTTTTAGCCATTGATTGGAAGCAAGTCTTAATCCATAAGGAATTGGTTTCTCTTTGTTCTTTAAGTTCTTTTAGCCATTGATTGAAAGCAAGTCTTGTTCCTTAAGGAATTGGTTTCTCTTTGTCCTTTAAGTTCTTTTGGAGATTGATTGGAAGCAAGTCTTAATCCTTAAGGAATTGGTTTCTCTTTATTCTTTAAGTTCTTTTAGCCATTGATTGAAAGCAAGTCTTATTCCTTAAGGAATTGGTTTCTCTTTGACCTTTAAGTTCTTTTGGAGATTGATTGGAAGCGAGTCTTGATCCTTAAGGAATTGGTTTCTCTTTATTCTTTAAGTTCTTTTAGCCATTGATTGAAAGCAAGTCTTATTCCTTAAGGAATTGGTTTCTCTTTGACTTTTAAGTTCTTTTGGAGATTGATTGGAAGCAAGTCTTAATCCTTAAGGAATTGGTTTCTCTTTGTTCTTTAAGTTCTTTTAGCCATTGATTGAAAGCAAGTCTTATTCCTTAAGGAATTGGTTTCTCTTTGACCTTCAAGTTCTTTTGGAGATTGATTGGAAGCAAGTCTTAATCCTCAAGGAATTGGTTTCTCTTTATTCTTTAAGTTCTTTTAGCCATTGATTGAAAGCAAGTCTTATTCCTTAAGGAATTGGTTTCTCTTTGACCTTTAAGTTCTTTTGGAGATTGATTGGAAGCAAGTGTTAATCCATAAGGAATTGGTTTCTCTTTATTCTTTAAGTTCTTTTAGCCATTGATTGAAAGCAAGTCTTATTCCTTAAGGAATTGGTTTCTCTTTGACCTTTAAGTTCTTTTGGAGATTGATTGGAAGCAAGTCTTAATCCTTAAGGAATTGGTTTCTCTTTATTCTTTAAGTTCTTTTAGCCATTGATTGAAAGCAAGTCTTATTCCTTAAGGAATTGGTTTCTCTTTGACCTCTAAGTTCTTTTGGAGATTGAATGCAAGCTAGTCTTAATCCATAAGGAATTGGTTTCCCTTTGTTCTTTAAGGTCTTTGAGCCATTGATTGAATGCAAGTCTTATTCCTTAAGGAATTGGTTTCTCTTTGACCTTTAAGTTCTTTTGGAGATTGATTGGAAGCGTGTCTTGATCCTTTAGGAATTGGTTTCCTTTATTCTTTAAGTTCTTTTAGCCATTGATTGAAAGCAAGTCTTATTCCTTAAGGAATTGGTTTCTCTTTGACCTTTAAGTTCTTTTGGAGATTGATTGGAAGCAAGTCTTAATCCTTAAGGAATTGGTTTCTCTTTATTCTTTAAGTTCTTTTAGCCATTGATTGAAAGCAAGTCTTATTCCTTAAGTAATTGGTTTCTATTTGACCTTTAAGTTCTTTGGAGATTGATTGGAAGCAAGTCTTAATCCATAAGGAATTGGTTTCTCTTTATTCTTTAAGTTCTTTTAGCCATTGATTGAAAGCAAGTCTTATTCCTTAAGGAATTGGTTTCTCTTTGAGTTTAAGTTCTTTTGGAGATTGATTGGAAGCAAGTCTTAATCCATAAGGAATTGGTCTCTTTCTTGTTCTTTAAGTTCTTTTAGCCATTGATTGAAAGCAAGTCTTATTCCTTAAGGAATTGGTTTCTCTTTGACCTTTAAGTTCTTTTGGAGATTGATTGGAAGCAAGTCTTAATCCATAAGGAATTGGTTTCTCTTTGTTCTTTAAGTTCTTTTAGCCATTGATTGAAAGCAAGTCTTATTCCTTAAGGAATTGGTTTCTCTTTGACCTTTAAGTTCTTTTGGAGATTGATTGGAAGCAAGTCTTAATCCATAAGGAATTGGTTTCTCTTAGCTCTGTAAGTTCTTTTAGCCATTGATTGAAAGCAAGTCTTATTCCTTAAGGAATTGGCTTCTCATTGACCTGTAAGTTCTTTTGGATATTGATTGGAAGCGAGTCTTAATCCATAAGGAATTGGTTTCTCTTTATTCTTTAAGTCCTTTAGCCATTGATTGAAAGCAAGTCTTATTCCTTAAGGAATTGGTTTCTCTTTGACCTTTAAGTTCTTTTGGAGATTGATTGGAAGTAAGTCTTAATCCGTAAGGAATTGGTTTCTCTTTGTTCTTTAAGTTCTTTTAGCCATTGATTGAAAGCAAGTCTTATTCCTTAAGGAATTGGTTTCTCTTTGACCTTTAAGCTCTTTTGGAGATTGATTGAATGCAAGTCTTAACCCTTAAGGAATTGGTTTCTCTTTATTCTTTAAGTTCTTCTGGCCATTGAGTGAAAGCAAGCCTTCATCCATAAGGAATTGGTTTCTCCTTGTTCTTTAAGTTCTTTTAGCCATTCATTGAATGCAAGTCTTTTTCCTTAAGGAATTGGTTTCTCTTTGACCTTTAAGTTCTTTTGGTGATTGATTGGAAGCAAGTTTTAATCCTTAAGGAATTGGTTTCTCTTTATTCTTTAAGTACTTTTAGCCATTGATTGAAAGCAAGTCTTATTCCTTAAAGAATTGGTTTCTCTTTGACCTTTAAGTTCTTTTGGAGATTGATTGGAAGCGAGTCTTGATCCTTAAGGAATTGGTTTCTCTTTATTCTTTAAGTTCTTTTAGCCATTGATTGAAAGCAAGTCTTATTCCTTAAGGAATTGGTTTCTCTTTGACCTTTAAGCTCTTTTGGAGATTGATTGAATGCAAGTCTTGATCCTTAAGGAATTGGTTTCTCTTTATTCTTTAAGTTCTTTTAGCCATTGATTGAAAGCAAGTCTTATTCCTTAAGGAATTGGTTTCTCTTTGACCTTTAAGTTCTTTTGGAGATTGATTGGAAGCAAGTCTTAATCCTTAAGGAATTGGTTTCTCTTTATTCTTTAAGTTCTTTCAGCCATTGATTGAATGCAAGCCTTATTCCTTAAGGAATTGGTTTCTCTTTGTCCTTTAAGTTCTTTTAGCCACTGATTGAAAGCAAGTCTTATTCCTTAAGGAATTGGTTTCTCTTTGACCTTTAAGTCATTTTGGAGATTGATTGAAAGCAAGTCTTATTCCTTAAGGAATTGGTTTCTCTTTATTCTTTAAGTGTTTTTAGCCATTGATTGAAAGCAAGTCTTATTCCTTAAAGAAATTGGTTTCTCTTTGACCTTTAAGTTCTTTTTGAGATGGATTGGAAGCGAGTCTTAATCCTTAAGGAATTGGTTTCTCTTTATTCTTTAAGTTCTTTTGGCCATTGATTGAAAGCAAGTCTTATTCCTTAAGGAATTGGTTTCTCTTTGACCTTTAAGTTCTTTTGGAGATTGATTGGAAGCAAGTCTTAATCCTTAAGGAATTGGTTTCTCTTTATTCTTTAAGTTCTTTGGGCATTGATTGAAAGCAAGTCTTAATCCATAAGGTATTGGTTTCTCTTTGACCTTTAAGTTCTTTTAGATTGATTGGAAAGCAAGTCTTAATCCTTAAGGAATTGGTTTCTCTTTGTTCTTTAAGTTCTTTTAGCCATTGATTGAAAGCAAGTCTTATTCCTTAAGGAATTGGTTTCTCTTTGACCTTTAAGTTCTTTTGGAGATTGATTGGAAGCAAGTCTTAACCCTTAAGGAATTGGTTTCTTTATTCTTTAAGTTCTTTTAGCCATTGATTGAAAGCAAGTCTTATTCCTTAAGGAATTGGTTTCTCTTTGACCTTTAAGTTCTTTTGGAGATTGATTGAAGCAAGTCTTAATCCTTAAGGAATTGGTTTCTCTTTATTCTTTAAGTTCTTTTAGCCATTGATTGAAAGCAAGTCTTATTCCTTAAGGAATTGGTTTCTCTTTGACCTTTAAGTTCTTTTGGAGATTGATTGGAAGCAAGTCTTAATCCATAAGGAATTGGTTTCTCTTTGTTTTTTAAGTTCTTTTAGCCATTGATTGAAAGCAAGTCTTATACCTTAAGAAATTGGTTTCTCTTGACCTTTAAGTTCTTTTGGAGATTGATTGAAAGCAAGTCTTAATCCATAAGGAATTGGTTTCTCTTTATTCTTTAAGTTCTTTTAGCCATTGATTGAAAGCAAGTCTTATTCCTTAAGGAATTGGTTTCTCTTTGACCTTAAGTTCTTTTGGAGATTGATTGGAAGCAAGTCTTAATCCATAAGGAATTGGTTGCTCTTTGTTTTTTAAGTTTTTTAGCCAATGATTGAAAGCAAGTCTTATTCCTTAAGGAATTGGTTTCTCTTTGACCTTTAAGTTCTTTTGGAGATTGATTGGAAGCAAGTCTTAATTCTTAAGGAATTGGTTTCTCTTTATTCTTTAAGTTCTTTTAGCCATTGATTGAAAGCAAGTCTTATTCCTTAAGGAATTGGTTTCTCTTTGACCTTCAAGTTCTTTTGGAGATTGATTGAATGCAAGTCTTAACCCTTAAGGAATTGGTTTCTCTTTATTGTTTAAGTTCTTTTAGCCATTGATTGAAAGCAAGTCTTATTCCTTGAGGAATTGGTTTCTCATTGACTTTAAGTTCTTTTTGAGATTGATTGGAAGGGAGTCTTAATCCTTAAGGAATTGGTTTCCCTTTATTCCTTATGTTCTTTTGGCCATTGATTGGAAGCAAGTCTTATTTCTTAAGGAATTGCTTTCTCTTTGACCTTTAAGTTCTTTTGGAGATTGATTGGAAGCGAGTCTTGATCCTTAAGGAGTTGGTTTCCTTCATTCATTAAGTTCTTTTGGCCATTGATTGAAAGCAAGTCTTATTCCTTAAGGAATTGGTTTCTCTTTCTTCTTTAAGTTCTTTTGGCCATTGATTGAAAGCAAGTCTTCTTCCTTAAGGAATTGGTTTCTTTGACCTTAAGTTCTTTTGGAGATTGATTGGAAAGCAAGTCTTAATCCTTAAGGAATTGGTTTCTTTATTCTTTAAGTTCTTTTAGCCATTGATTGAAAGCAAGTCTTATTCCATAAGGAATTGGTTTCTCTTTGACCTTTAAGTTCTTTTGGAGATTGATTGGAAGCAAGTCTTCATCCTTAAGGAATTGGTTTCTCTTTATTATTTAAGTTCTTTTAGCCATTGATTGAAAGCAAGTCTTATTCCTTAAGGAATTGGTTTCTCTTTGACCTTTAAGTTCTTTTGGAGATTGATTGGAAGCAAGTCTTAATCCATAAGGAATTGGTTTCTCTTTGTTCTTTACGTTCTTTTGGACGTTGATTGAAAGCAAGTCTTATTCGTTAAGGAATTGGTTTCTCTTTGACCTTTAAGTTCTTTTGGAGATTGATTGGAAGCAAGTCTTAATCCTTAAGGAATTGGTTTCTCTTTATTCTTTAAGTTCTTTTAGCCATTGATTGAAAGCAAGTCTTATTCCTTAAGGAATTGGTTTCTCTTTGACCTTTAAGTTCTTTTGGAGATTGATTGGAAGCAAGTCTTAATCCATAAGGAATTGGTTTCTTTTCGTTCTTCAAGTTCTTTTGGCCATTGATTGAAAGCAACTCTTATTCCTTAAGGAATTGGTTTCTCTTTGACCTTAAGTTCTTTTGGAGATTGATTGGAAGCAAGTCTTAACCCTTAAGGAATTGGTTTCTCTTTATTCTTTAAGTGCTTTTAGCCATTGATTGGAAGCAAGTCTTATTCCTTAAGGAATTGGTTTCTCTTTGACCTTTAAGTACTTTTGGAGATTGATTGAGGCAAGTGTTAATCCAAAAGGAATTGGTTTCTCTTTATTCTTTAAGTTCTTTTAGCCATTGATTGAAAGCAAGTCTTATTCCTTAAGGAATTGGTTTCTCTTTGACCTTTAAGTTCTTTTGGAGATTGATTGGAAGCAAGTCTTAATCCTTAAGGAATTGGTTTCTCTTTATTCTTTAAGTTCTTTTAGCCATTGATTGAAAGCAAGTCCTATTCCTTAAGGAATTGGTTTCTCATTGACTTTAAGTTCTTTTGGAGATTGATTGGAAGCGAGTCTTGATCCTTATGGAATTGGTTTCTCTTTATTCTTTAAGTTCTTTTAGCCATTGATTGAAAGCAAGACTTACTGCTTAAGGAATTGGTTCCTCTTTGAGCTTCAAGTTCTTATGGAGATTGATTGAAGCGAGTCTTAATCCATAAGGAATTGGTTTCTCTTTATTCTTTAAGTTCTTTTAGCCATTGATTGAAAGCAAGTCTTATTCCTTAAGGAATTGGTTTCTTTGACCTTTAAGTTCTTTTGGAGATTGATTGGAAGCAAGTCTTAATCCTTAAGGAATTGGTTTCTCTTTATTCTTTAAGTTCTCTTGGCCATTGATTGAATGCAAGTCTAATTCCTTAAGAAATTGGTTTCTCTTTGACCTTTAAGTTCTTTTGGAGATTGATTGGTAGCAAGTCTTAATCCTTAAGGAATTGGTTTCTCTTTGTTCTTTAAGTTCTTTTGGCCATTGATTGAAAGCAAGTCTTATTCCTTAAGGAATTGGTTTCTCTTTGACCTTTAAGTTCTTTTGGAGATTGATTGGAAGCAAGTCTTAATCCTTAAGGAATTGGTTTCTCTTTGTTCTTTAACTTCTTTTAGCCTTTGATTGATAGCAAGTCTTATTCCTTAAGGAATTGGTTTCTCTTTGACCTTTAAGTTCTTTTGGAGATTGATTGGAAGCAAGTCTTAATCCATAAGGAATTGGTTTCTCTTTGTTCTTAAGTTCTTTTGGCCGTTGATTGAAAGCAAGTCTTATTCCTTAAGGAATTGGTTTCTCTTTGACCTTTAAGTTCTTTTGGAGATTGATTGGAAACAAGTCTTAATCCATAAGGAATTGGTTTCTCTTTGTTCTTTAAGTTATTTTAGCCATTGATTGATAGCAAGTCTTATTCCTTAAGGAATTGGTTTCTCTTCGACCATTAAGTTCTTTTGGAGATTGATCGGAAGCAAGTCTTAGTCCTTAAGGAATTGGTTTCTCTTTATTCTTTAAGTCCTTTTAGCCATTGATTGAAAGCAAGTCTTATTCCTGAAGGAATTGGTTTCTCTTTGACCTTCAAGTTCTTTTGGAGATTGATTGGAAGCAAGTCTTAATCCTTAAGGAATTGGTTTCTCCTTATTCTTTAAGTTCTTTTAGCCATTCATTGAAAGCAAGTCTTATTCCTTAAGGAATTGGTTTCTCTTTGTTCTTTAAGTTCTTTGAACCATTGATTGAATGCAAGTCTTATTCCTTAAGGAATTGGTTTCTCTTTATTCTTTAAGTTCTTCTAGCCATTGATTGAAGCAAGTCTTATTCCTTAAGGAATTGGTTTCTCTTGACCTTTAAGTTCTTTTGGAGATTGATTGAAGCAAGTCTTAGTCCTTAAGGAATTGGTTTCTCTTTATTCTTTAAGTTCTTTTAGCCATTGATTGAAAGCAAGTCTTATTCCTTAAGGAATTGGTTTCTTTGACCTTTAAGTTCTTTTGGACATTGATTGAAGCAAGTCTTAATCCTTAAGGAATTGCTTTCTCTTTATTCTTTAAGTTCTTTTAGCCATTGATTGAAAGCAAGTCTTATTCCTTAAGGAATTGGTTTCTCTTTGACCTTTAAGTTCTTTTGGAGATTGATTGGAAGCAAGTCTTAATCCTTAAGGAATTGGTTTCTCTTTATTCTTTAAGTTCTTTTAGCCATTCATTGAAAGCAAGTCTTATTCCATAAGGAATTGGTTTCTCTTTATTCTTTAAGTTCTTTTTGGCCATTGATTGAAAGCAAGTCTTATTCCTTACGGAATTGGTTTCTCTTGACCTTTAAGTTCTTTTGGAGATTGATTGAAGCAAGTCTTAATCCTTAAGGAATTGGTTTCTCTTTATTCTTTAAGTTCTTTTAGCCATTGATTGAAAGCAAGTCTTATTCCTTAAGGAATTGGTTTCTCTTTGACCTTTAAGTTCTTTTGGAGATTGAATGGAACCAAGTCTTAATCCTTAAGGAATTGGTTTCTCCTTATTCTTTAAGTCCTTTTAGCCATTGATTGAAAGCAAGTCTTATTCCTTAAGGAATTGGTTTCTCTTTGACCTTTAAGTTCTTTTGGAGATTGATTGGAAGCAAGTCTTAATCCATAAGGAATTGGTTTCTGTTTGTTCTTTAAGTTCCTTTAGCCATTGATTGAAAGCAAGTCTTATTCCTTAAGTAATTGGTTTCTCTTTGACCTTTAAGTTCTTTTGGAGGTTGATTGGAAGCGAGTCTTTATCCTTAAGGAATTGGTTTCTACGTGTTCTTTAAGTTCTTTTAGCCATTGATTGAAAGCAAGTATTATTCCTTAAGGAATTGGTTTCTCTTTGACCTTTAAGTTCTTTTGGAGATTGATTGGCAGCAAGTGTTAATGCATAAGGAATTGGTTTCTCTTTATTCTTTAAGTTCCTTTACCCTTTGATTGAAAGCAAGTCTTATTCCTTAAGTAATTGGTTTCTATTTGACCTTTAAGTCCTTTTCGAGATTGATTGGAAGCGAATCTGAATCCATAAGAAATTGGTTTCCCTTTATTCTTTAAGTTCTTTTAGCCATTGATTGAAAGCAAGTCTTATTCCTTAAGGAATTGGTTTCTCTTTGACCTTTAAGTTCTTTTGGAGATTGATTGGAAGCAAGTGTTAATCCATAAGGAATTGGTTTCTCTTTGTTCTCTATGTTCTTTGAGCCATTGGTTGAATGCAAGTCTTATTCCTTAAGGAATTGGTTTCTCTTTGACCTTTAAGTTCTTTTGGAGATTGATTGGAAGCAAGTCTTAATCCATAAGGAGTTGGTTTCTCTTGGTTCTTTAAGTTCTTTTAGCCGTTGATTGAAAGCAAGTCTTATACCTTAAGGAATTGGTTTCTCTTGACCTTTAAGTTCTTTTGGAGATTGATTGGAAGCAGGCCTAAATCCATCAGGAATTGGTTTCTCTTCGTTCTTTAAGTTATTTTAGCCATTGATTGAAAGCAAGTCTTATTCCTTAAGGAATTGGTTTCTCTTGACCTTAAGTTCTTTTGAGATTGATTGGAAGCAAGTCTTAATCCATAATGAATTGGTTTCTCTTTGTTCTTTAAGTTCTTTTAGCCATTGATTGAAAGCAAGTCTTATTCCTTAAGGAATTGGTTTCTCTTTGACCTTTAAGTTCTTTTGGAGATTGATTGGAAGCAGGCCTAAATCCATCAGGAATTGGTTTCTTTATTCTTTAAGTTCTTTAACCATTGATTGATAGCAAGTCTTATTCCTTAAGGAATTGGTTTCTCTTGACCTTTAAGTTCTTTTGGAGATTGATTGGAAGCGAGTCTTAATCCTTAAGGAATTGGTTTCTTTATTCTTTAAGTTCTTTAGCCATTGCTTGAAAGCAACTATTATTCCTTAAGGAATTGGTTTCTCTTTGACCATTAAGTTCTTTTGGAGATTGATTGGAAGCGAGTCTTAATCCTTAAAGAATTGATTTTTCTTTATTCTTTAAGTTCTTTTAGCCATTGATTGAAAGCAAGTCTTATTCCTTAAGGAATTGGTTTCTCTTTGACCTTAAGTTCTTTTGCAGATTGATTGAAGCAAGTCTTAATCCTTAAGGAATTGGTTTCTCTTATTCTTTAAGTTCTTTAGCCATTGATTGAAAGCAAGTCTTATTCCTTAAGGAATTGGTTTCTCTTGTTCTTAAGTTCTTTGAGATTGATTGAAAGCAAGTCTTATTCCTTAAGGAATTGGTTTCTCTTTGACCTTTAAGTTCTTTGGAGATTGATTGAAGCAAGTCTTAATCCTTAAGGAATTGGTTTCTCTTTATTCTTTAAGTTCTTTTAGCCATTGATTGAAAGCAAGTCTTATTCCTTAAGGAATTGGTTTCTCTTTGACCTTTAAGTTCTTTTGGAGATTGATTGAAGCAAGTCTTAATCCTTAAGGAATTGGTTTCTCTTATTCTTTAAGTTCTTTAGCCATTGATTGAAAGCAAGTCTTATTCCTTAAGGAATTGGTTTCTCTTTGACCTTTAAGTTCTTTTGGAGATTGATTGGAAGCAAGTCTTAATCCATAAGGAATTGGTTTCGCTTTGTTCTTTAAGTTCCTTTAGCCACTGATTGAAAGCAAGTCTTATTCCTTAAGGAATTGGTTTCCTTTGACCTTTAAGTTCTTTTGGAGATTGATTGGAAGCAAGTCTTAATCCTTAAGGAATTGGTTTTGCTTTATTCTTTAAGTTCTTTTAGCCACTGATTGAAAGCAAGTCTTATTCCTTAAGGAATTGGTTTCTCTTTGACCTTTAAGTCATTTTGGAGATTGATTGAAACCAAGTCTTATTCCTTAAGGAATTGGTTTCTCTTTATTCCTTAAGTTCTTTTAGCCATTGATTGAAAGCAAGTCTTATTCCTTAAGGAATTGGTTTCTCTTTGACCTTTAAGTTCTTTTGGAGATTGATTGGAAGCGAGTCTTAATCCTTAAGGAATTGGTTTCTCTTTATTCTTTAAGTTCTTTTAGCCATTGATTGAAAGCAAGTCTTATTCCTTAAGGAATTGGTTTCTTTTGACCTTTAAGTTCTTTTGGAGATTGATTGGAAGCAAGTCTTAATCCATAAGGAATTGGTTTCTCTTTATTCTTTAAGTTCTTTTAGCCATTGATTGAAAGCAAGTCTTATTCCTTAAGGAATTGGTTTCTCTTTGACCTTAAGTTCTTTTGGAGATTGATTGGAAGCAAGTCTTAATCCTTAAGGAATTGGTTTCTCTTTATTCTTTAAGTTCTTTTAGCCATTGATTGAAAGCAAGTCTTATTCCTTAAGGAATTGGTTTCTCTTTGACTTTAAGTTCTTTTGGAGATTGATTGGAAGCAAGTCTTAATCCATAAGGAATTGGTTTCTTCTTGTTCTTAAGTTCTTTAGCCATTGATTGAAAGCAAGTCTTATTCCTTAAGGAATTGGTTTCTCTTTGACCTTAAGTTCTTTTAGCCATTGATTGAAAGCAAGTCTTATTCCTTAAGGAATTGGTTTCTTTCTTGACCTTTAAGTTCTTTGGAGATTGATTGGAAGCGAGTCTTAATCCTTAAGGAATTGGATTCTCTTTATTCTTTAAGTTCATTTAGCCATTGATTGAAAGCAAGTCTTATTCCTTAAGGAATTGGTTTCTCTTTGACCTTTAAGTTCTTTTGGAGATTGATTGGAAGCAAGTCTTAATCCATAAGGAATTGGTTTCTCTTCGTTCTTTATGTTCTTTTTGGCCATTGATTGAAAGGAAGTTTTATTCCTTAAGGAATTGGTTTCTCTTTGACCTTTAAGTTCCTTTGGAGATTGATTGGAAGCAAGTCTTAATCCTTAAGGAATTGGTTTGTCTTTATTCTTTAAGTTCTTTTAGTCATTGATTGAAAGCAAGTCTTATTCCTTAAAGAATTGGTTTCTCTTTGACCTTTAAGTTCTTTTGGAGATTGATTGGAAGCAAGACTTAATCCATAAGGAATTGGTTTCCCTTTCTTCTTTAAATTCTTTTTGCCACTGATTGAAAGCAAGTCTTATTCCTTAAGGAATTGGTCTCTTTGACCTTCAAGTTCTTTTGGAGATTGATTGGAAGTGAGTCTTGATCCTTCAGGAAGTGGTTTCTCTTTATTCTTTAAGTTCTTTTAGCCATTGATTGAAAGCAAGTCTTATTCCTTAAGGAATTGGTTTCTCTTTGACCTTTAAGTTCTTTTGGAGATTGATTGGAAGCAAGTCTTAATCCATAAGGAATTGGTTTCTCTTTATTCTTTAAGTTCTTTAGCCATTGATTGAAAGCAAGTCTTATTCCTTAAGGAATTGGTTTCTCTTGACCTTTAAGTTCTTTTTGGAGATTGATTGAAGCAAGTCTTAATCCTTAAGGAATTGGTTTCTCTTATTCTTTAAGTTCTTTGGAGATTGATTGAAAGCAAGTCTTATTCCTTAAGGAATTGGTTTCTCTTTATTCTTAAGTTCTTTATGCCATTGATTGAAAGCAAGTCTTATTCCTTAAGGAATTGGTTTCTCTTTGACCTTTAAGTTCTTTTGGAGATTGATTGGAAGCGAGTCTTTAATCCTTAAGGAATTGGTTTCTCTTTATTCCTTAAGTTCTTTTAGCCACTGATTGAGAGCAAGTCTTATTCCTTAAGGAATTGGTTTCTCTTGACCTTTAAGTTCTTTTGGAGATTGATTGGAAGCAAGTCTTAATCCATAAGGAGTTGGTTTCTCTTGGTTCTTTAAGTTCTTTTAGCCGTTGATTGAAAGCAAGTCTTATACCTTAAGGAATTGGTTTCTCTTGACCTTTAAGTTCTTTTGGAGATTGATTGGAAGCAGGCCTAAATCCATCAGGAATTGGTTTCTTTATTCTTTAAGTTCTTTTAGCCATTGATTGAAAGCAAGTCTTATTCCTTAAGGAATTGGTTTCTCTTGACCTTTAAGTTCTTTGGAGATTGATTGGAAGCAAGTCTTAATCATTAAGGAATTGGTTTCTCTTTATTCTTTAAGTTCTTTTAGCCATTGATTGAAAGCAAGTCTTATTCCTTAAGGAATTGGTTTCTCTTTGACCTTTAAGTTCTTTTGGAGATTGATTGGAAGCAAGTCTTAATCCTTAAGGAATTGGTTTCTCTTTATTCTTTATGTTCTTTTAGCCATTGATTGAAAGCAAGTCTTATTCCTGAAGGAATTGGTTTCTCTTTGACCTTTAAGTTCTTTTTGGAGATTGATTGAAGCAAGTCTTAATCCTTAAGGAATTGGTTTCTCTTATTCTTTAAGTTCTTTAGCCATTGACTGAAAGCAAGTCTTATTCCTTAAGGAATTGGTTTCTCTTTATTCTTTAAGTTCTTTTAGCCATTGATTGAAAGCAAGTCTTATTCCCTAAGGAATTGGTTTCTCTTTGACTTTAAGTTCTTTTGGAGATTGACTAGAAGCAAGTCTTAATCCGTAAGGAATTGGTTTCTCTTATTCTTAAGTTCTTTAGCCATTGATTGAAAGCAAGTCTTATTCCTTAAGGAATTGGTTTCTTTGACTTTAAGTTCTTTTGGAGATTGATTGAAGCAAGTCTTAATCCTTAAGGAATTGGTTTCTTTATTCTTAAGTTCTTTTGGCCATTGATTGAAGCAAGTCTTATTCCTTAAGGAATTGGTTTCTCTTATTCTTTAAGTTCTTTTAGCCATTGATTGAAAGCAAGTCTTATTCCTTAAGGAATTGGTTTCTCTTGACCTTTAAGTTCTTTTAGATTGATTGAAGCAAGTCTTAATCCATAAGGAATTGGTTTCTCTTGTTCTTTAAGTTCTTTAGGCATTGATTGAAAGCAAGTCTTAATTCTTAAGGAACTGGTTTAGCTTTGACCTTTAAGTTCTTTTGGAGATTGATTGGAAGCAAGTCTTAATCCTTAGGGAATTGGTTTCCCTTTATTCTTTAAGTTCTTTTAGCCATTGATTGAAAGCAAGTCTTATCCCTCAAGGAATTGGTTTCTCTTTGACCTTTAAGTTCTTTTGGAGATTGATTGAAGCAAGTCTTAATCCTTAAGGAATTGGTTTCGCTTTGTTCTTTAAGTTCTTTTAGCCATTGATTGAAAGCAAGTCTTATTCCTTAAGGAATTGGTTTCCTTCGACCTTAAAGTTCTTTTGGAGATTGATTGGAAGCAAGTCTTAATCCATAAGGAATTGGTTTCTCCTTATTCTTTAAAATCTTTCAGCCACTAATTGAAAGCAAGTCTTAATCCATAAAAAATTGGTTTCGCTTTGTTCGTTAAGTTCTTTTGGCCATTGATTGGAAGCGAGTCTTAATCCTTAAGGAATTGGTTTCTCTTTATTCTTTAAGTTCTTTAGCCATTGATTGAAAGCAAGTCTTATTCCTTAAGGAATTGGTTTTCTTTGACCTTAAGTTCTTTTGAGATTGATTGAAGCAAGTCTTAATCCTTAAGGAATTGGTTTCTTTATTCTTTAAGTTCTTTTAGCCATTGATTGAAAGCTAGTCTTATTCCTTAAGGAATTGGTTTCTCTTTGACCTTTAAGTTCTTTTGGAGGTTGATTGAAGCAAGTCTTAATCCTTAAGGAATTGGTTTCTCTTTATTCTTTAAGTTCTTTAGCCATTGATTGAAAGCAAGTCTTATTCCTTAAGGAATTGGTTTTCTTTGACCTTAAGTTCTTTTGGAGATTGATTGAAGCAAGTCTTAATCCTTAAGGAATTGGTTTTCTTGTTCTTTAAGTTCTTTTGGCCATTGATTGAAAGCAAGTCTTAATCCTTAAGGAATTGGTTTCTCTTTATTCTTTAAGTTCTTTAGCCATTGATTGAAAGCAAGTCTTATTCCTTAAGGAATTGGTTTCTCTTGACCTTAAGTTCTTTTTGGAGATTGATTGAAGCAAGTCTTAATCCTTAAGGAATTGGTTTCTCTTTATTCTTTAAGTTCTTTAGCCATTGATTGAAAGCAAGTCTTATTCCTTAAGGAATTGGTTTCTCTTGACCTTTAAGTTCTTTTGGAGATTGATTGAAGCAAGTCTTAATCCTTAAGGAATTGGTTTCTCTTTATTCTTTAAGTTCTTTAGCCATTGATTGAAAGCAAGTCTTATTCCTTAAGGAATTGGTTTCTCTTGACCTTTAAGTTCTTTGGAGATTGATTGAAGCAAGTCTTAATCCTTAAGGAATTGGTTTCTTTATTCTTTAAGTTCTTTTAGCCATTGATTGAAAGCAAGTCTTATTCCTTAAGGAATTGGTTTCTCTTTGACCTTTAAGTTCTTTTGGAGATTGATTGAAGCAAGTCTTAATCCATAAGGAATTGGTTTCTCTTTATTCTTTAAGTTCTTTAGCCATTGATTGAAAGCAAGTCTTATTCCTTAAGGAATTGGTTTCTCTTGACCTTAAGTTCTTTTGGAGATTGATTGGAAGCAAGTCTTAATCCTTAAGGAATTGGTTTCTCTTTATTCTTTAAGTTCTTTAGCCATTGATTGAAAGCAAGTTCTTAAGAATTTCTCTTTGACCTTTAAGTTCTTTTGGAGATTGATTGGAAGCAAGTCTTAATCCATAAGAAATTGGTTTCTCTTGGTTCTTTAAGTTCTTTTAGCCATTGATTGAAAGCAAGTCTTATTCCTCAACGAATTGGTTTCTCTTTGACCTTCAAGTTCTCTTGGAGATTGATTGGAAGCAAGTCTTAACCCTTAAGGAATTGGTTTCTCTTTATTCTTTAAGTTCTTTAGCCATTGATTGAAAGCAAGTCTTATTCCTTAAGGAATTGGTTTCTCTTATTCTTTAAGTTCTTTTAGCCATTGATTGAAAGCAAGTCTTATTCCTTAAGGAATTGGTTTCTCTTTCTTCTTTAAGTACTTTGAGCCATTGATTGAAAGCAAGTCTTATTCCTGAAGGAATTGGTTTCTCTTTGACCTTTAAGTTCTTTAAGTACTTTGAGCTATTGATTGAAAGCAAGTCTTATTCCTTAAGGAATTGGTTTTCTTTATTCTTTAAGTTCTTGAGCCATTGATTGAAGCAAGTCTTAATCCTTAAGGAATTGGTTTCTCTTTGTTCTTTAAGCTCTTTTAGCCATTGATTGAAAGCAAGTCTTATTCCTGAAGGAATTGGTTTCTCTTTGACTTTAAGTTCTTTTGGAGATTGATTGGAAGCGAGTCTTAATCCATAAGGAATTGGTTTCTCTTTATTCTTTAAGTTCTATTAGCCATTGATTGAAAGCAAGTCTTATTCCTTAAGGAATTGGTTTCTCTTTGACCTTTAAGTTCTGTTGGAGATTGATTGGAAGCAAGTCTTAATCCGTTAGGAATTGGTTTCTTTATTCTTTAAGTTCTTTAGCCATTGATTGAAAGCAAGTCTTATTCCTTAAGGAATTGGTTTTCTTTGACCTTTAAGTTCTTTTTGGAGATTGATTGAGGCAAGCCTTAATCCAAAAGGAATTGGTTTCTCTTTATTCTTTAAGTTCTTTTAGCCATTGATTGAAAGCAAGTCTTATTCCTTAAGGAATTGCTTTCTCTTTGACCTTCAAGTTCTTTTGGAGATTGATTGGAAGCAAGTCTTAACCCTTAAGGCATTGGTTTCTCTTTATTCTTTAAGTTCTTTAGCCATTGATTGAAAGCAAGTCTTATTCCTTAAGGAATTGGTTTCTTTGACCTTAAGTTCTTTTTTGGAGATTGATTGAAGCAAGTCTTAATCCTTAAGGAATTGGTTTCTCTTTATTCTTTAAGTTCTTTTAGCCATTGATTGAAAGCAAGTCTTATTCCTTAAGGAAGTGGTTTCTCTTGACCTTTAAGTTCTTTGGAGATTGATTGAAGCAAGTCTTAATCCTTAAGGAATTGGTTTCTCTTTATTCTTTAAGTTCTTTAGCCATTGATTGAAAGCAAGTCTTATTCCTTAAGGAATTGGTTTTCTTTGACCTTAAGTTCTTTGGAGATTGATTGAAAGCAAGTCTTATTCCTTAAGGAATTGGTTTCTCTTTGACCTTAAGTTCTTTTGGCCATTGATTGAAGCAAGTCTTAATCCTTAAGGAATTGGTTTCTTTGTTCTTTAAGTTCTTTTAGCCATTGATTGAAAGCAAGTCTTATTCCTTAAGGAATTGGTTTCTCTTGACCTTAAGTTCTTTGGAGATTGATTGAAGCAAGTCTTAATCCTTAAGGAATTGGTTTCTCTTTATTCTTTAAGTTCTTTAGCCATTGATTGAAAGCAAGTCTTATTCCTTAAGGAATTGGTTTCTTTGACCTTAAGTTCTTGAGATTGATTGAAAGCAAGTCTTAATCCTTAAGGAATTGGTTTCTCTTATTCTTTAAGTTCTTTTAGCCATTGATTGAAAGCAAGTCTTATTCCTTAAGGAATTGGTTTCTCTTTGACCTTTAAGTTCTTTTTGGAGATTGATTGAAGCAAGTCTTAATCCATAAGGAATTGGTTTCTCTTTATTCTTTAAGTTCTTTAGCCATTGATTGAAAGCAAGTCTTATTCCTTAAGGAATTGGTTTCTCTTGACCTTTAAGTTCTTTGGAGATTGATTGAAGCAAGTCTTAATCCATAAGGAATTGGTTTCTCTTATTCTTTAAGTTCTTTAGCCATTGATTGAAAGCAAGTCTTATTCCTTAAGGAATTGGTTTCTCTTTGACCTTTAAGTTCTTTGGAGATTGATTGGAAGCAAGTCTTAACCCAAAAGGAATTGGTTTCTCTTTGTTCTTTATGTTATTTTAGCCATTGATTGAAAGCAAGTCTTATTCCTTAAGGAATTGGTATCTCTTTGACCTTTAAGTTCTTTTGGAGATTGATTGGAAGCAAGTCTAAATCCTTAAAGAATTGGTTTTTCTTTATTCTTTAAGTTCTTTTAGCCATTGATTGAAAGCAAGTCTTATTCCTTAAGGAATTGGTTTCTCTTTGACTTTAAGTTCTTTTGGAGATTGATTGGAAGCAAGTCTTAATCTTGAAGGAATTGGTTTCTCTTTTTTCCTTAAGTTCTTTAGCCATTGATTGAAAGCAAGTCTTATTCCTTAAGGAATTGGTTTCTTTGACCTTTAAGTTCTTTTGGAGATTGATTGAAGCAAGTCTTAATCCTTAAGGAATTGGTTTCTTTATTCCTTTAAGTTCTTTGGAGCCATTGATTGAAGCAAGTCTTAATCCTTAAGGAATTGGTTTCTCTTTATTCTTAAGTTCTTTAGCCATTGA
Source organism: Pterocarpus santalinus (assembly GCA_031439595.1). NCBI lineage: Eukaryota > Viridiplantae > Streptophyta > Magnoliopsida > Fabales > Fabaceae > Pterocarpus > Pterocarpus santalinus. The sequence goes on along the minus strand of JAVHNO010000215.1, from coordinate 25,038 downwards.
TTGAAAGCAAGTCTTATTCCTTAAGGAATTGGTTTCTTTGACCTTAAGTTCTTTTGGAGATTGATTGAAAGCAAGTCTTAATCCATAAGGAATTGGTTTCTTTATTCTTTAAGTTCTTTTAGCCATTGATTGAAAGCAAGTCTTATTCCTTAAGGAATTGGTTTCTCTTGACCTTTAAGTTCTTTTGGAGATTGATTGAAGCAAGTCTTAATCCTTAAGGAATTGGTTTCTCTTTATTCTTTAAGTTCTTTAGCCATTGATTGAAAGCAAGTCTTATTCCTTAAGGAATTGGTTTCTTTGACCTTAAGTTCTTTTGAGATTGATTGAAGCAAGTCTTAATCCTTAAGGAATTGGTTTCTCTTATTCTTTAAGTTCTTTTAGCCATAGATTGAAAGCAAGTTTTATTCCTTAAGGAATTGGTTTCTCTTTGACCTTTAAGTTCTTTGGAGATTGATTGAAGCAAGTCTTAATCCTTAAGGAATTGGTTTCTCTTATTCTTTAAGTTCTTTAGCCATTGATTGAAAGCAAGTCTTATTCCTTAAGGAATTGGTTTCTCTTTGACCTTAAGTTCTTTTGGAGATTGATTGAAGCAAGTCTTAATCCTTAAGGAATTGGTTTCTTTATTCTTTAAGTTCTTTTAGCCATTGATTGAAAGCAAGTCTTATTCCTTAAGGAATTGGTTTCTCTTGACCTTAAGTTCTTTTGGAGATTGATTGAAGCAAGTCTTAATCCTTAAGGAATTGGTTTCTTATTCTTTAAGTTCTTTAGCCATTGATTGAAAGCAAGTCTTATTCCTTAAGGAATTGGTTTCTCTTGACCTTTAAGTTCTTTTGAGATTGATTGAAGCAAGTCTTAATCCTTAAGGAATTGGTTTCTCTTATTCTTTAAGTTCTTTTAGCCATTGATTGAAAGCAAGTCTTATTCCTTAAGGAATTGGTTTCTTGACCTTTAAGTTCTTTTGGAGATTGATTGGAAGCAAGTCTTAATCCTTAAGGAATTGGTTTCTCTTTATTCTTTAAGTTCTTTAGCCATTGATTGAAAGCAAGTCTTATTCCTTAAGGAATTGGTTTCTCTTGACCTTTAAGTTCTTTTTGAGATTGATTGAAGCAAGTCTTAATCCTTAAGGAATTGGTTTCTTCTTTATTCTTTAAGTTCTTTAGCCATTGATTGAAAGCAAGTCTTATTCCTAAGGAATTGGTTTCTCTTTGACCTTTAAGTTCTTTGGAGATTGATTGAAGCAAGTCTTAATCCTTAAGGAATTGGTTTCTCTTATTCTTTAAGTTCTTTAGCCATTGATTGAAAGCAAGTCTTAATCCTTAAGGAATTGGTTTCTCTTTGTTCTTTAAGTTCTTTTTTGGCCATTGATTGAAAGCAAGTCTTATTCCTTAAGGAATTGGTTTCTCTTGATTCTTAAGTTCTTTGGAGATTGATTGAAGCAAGTCTTAATCCTTAAGGAATTGGTTTCTCTTTGTTCTTTAAGTTCTTTTAGCCATTGATTGAAAGCAAGTCTTATTCCTTAAGGAATTGGTTTCTCTTGACCTTAAGTTCTTTTGGAGATTGATTGAAGCAAGTCTTAATCCTTAAGGAATTGGTTTCTCTTTATTCTTTAAGTTCTTTTAGCCATTGATTGAAAGCAAGTCTTATTCCTTAAGGAATTGGTTTCTCTTGACCTTTAAGTTCTTTGGAGATTGATTGAAGCAAGTCTTAATCCTTAAGGAATTGGTTTCTCTTATTCTTTAAGTTCTTTTAGCCATTGATTGAAAGCAAGTCTTATTCCTTAAGGAATTGGTTTCTTGACCTTTAAGTTCTTTTGGCCATTGATTGAAAGCAAGTCTTATTCCTTAAGGAATTGGTTTCTCTTGACCTTAAGTTCTTTGGAGATTGATTGAAGCAAGTCTTAATCCTTAAGGAATTGGTTTCTCTTATTCTTTAAGTTCTTTTAGCCATTGATTGAAAGCAAGTCTTATTCCTTAAGGAATTGGTTTCTCTTTGACCTTTAAGTTCTTTTGGAGATTGATTGAAGCAAGTCTTAATCCTTAAGGAATTGGTTTCTTTATTCTTTAAGTTCTTTTAGCCATTGATTGAAAGCAAGTCTTATTCCTTAAGGAATTGGTTTCTCTTGACCTTTAAGTTCTTTTTGGAGATTGATTGAAGCAAGTCTTAATCCATAAGGAATTGGTTTCTCTTATTCTTTAAGTTCTTTAGCCATTGATTGAAAGCAAGTCTTATTCCTTAAGGAATTGGTTTCTCTTGACCTTTAAGTTCTTTTTGGAGATTGATTGAAGCAAGTCTTAATCCTTAAGGAATTGGTTTCTCTTTATTCTTTAAGTTCTTTTAGCCATTGATTGAAAGCAAGTCTTATTCCTTAAGGAATTGGTTTCTCTTGACCTTTAAGTTCTTTTGGAGATTGATTGAAGCAAGTCTTAATCCTTAAGGAATTGGTTTCTTTATTCTTTAAGTTCTTTAGCCATTGATTGAAAGCAAGTCTTATTCCTTAAGGAATTGGTTTCTCTTTGACCTTTAAGTTCTTTTGGAGATTGATTGAAGCAAGTCTTAATCCATAAGGAATTGGTTTCTCTTTATTCTTTAAGTTCTTTTAGCCATTGATTGAAAGCAAGTCTTATTCCTTAAGGAATTGGTTTCTCTTGACCTTTAAGTTCTTTGGAGATTGATTGAAGCAAGTCTTAATCCTTAAGGAATTGGTTTCTCTTATTCTTTAAGTTCTTTAGCCATTGATTGAAAGCAAGTCTTATTCCTTAAGGAATTGGTTTCTCTTGACCTTTAAGTTCTTTTGGAGATTGATTGAAGCAAGTCTTAATCCTTAAGGAATTGGTTTTCTTTATTCTTTAAGTTCTTTAGCCATTGATTGAAAGCAAGTCTTATTCCTTAAGGAATTGGTTTCTTTGTTCTTTAAGTTCTTTTAGCCATTGATTGAAAGCAAGTCTTATTCCTTAAGGAATTGGTTTCTTCTTGACTTTAAGTTCTTTGGAGATTGATTGGAAGCAAGTCTTAATCCTTAAGGAATTGGTTTCTCTTATTCTTTAAGTTCTTTAGCCATTGATTGAAAGCAAGTCTTATTCCTTAAGGAATTGGTTTCTCTTGACCTTTAAGTTCTTTTGGAGATTGATTGAAGCAAGTCTTAATCCTTAAGGAATTGGTTTCTCTTTATTCTTTAAGTTCTTTTAGCCATTGATTGAAAGCAAGTCTTATTCCTTAAGGAATTGGTTTCTCTTGACCTTAAGTTCTTTGGAGATTGATTGAAGCAAGTCTTAATCCTTAAGGAATTGGTTTCTCTTTATTCTTTAAGTTCTTTAGCCATTGATTGAAAGCAAGTCTTATTCCTTAAGGAATTGGTTTCTCTTGACCTTTAAGTTCTTTTGGAGATTGATTGAAGCAAGTCTTAATCCTTAAGGAATTGGTTTCTCTTCTTAAGTTCTTTTTAGCCATTGATTGAAGCAAGTCTTAATCCTTAAGGAATTGGTTTCTCTTATTCTTTAAGTTCTTTTAGCCATTGATTGAAAGCAAGTCTTATTCCTTAAGGAATTGGTTTCTCTTGACCTTAAGTTCTTTTGGAGATTGATTGAAGCAAGTCTTAATCCTTAAGGAATTGGTTTCTCTTTATTCTTTAAGTTCTTTAGCCATTGATTGAAAGCAAGTCTTATTCCTTAAGGAATTGGTTTCTCTTGACCTTTAAGTTCTTTGGAGATTGATTGGAAGCAAGTCTTAATCCTTAAGGAATTGGTTTCTTTATTCTTTAAGTTCTTTAGCCATTGATTGAAAGCAAGTCTTATTCCTTAAGGAATTGGTTTCTCTTGACCTTAAGTTCTTTTGGAGATTGATTGAAGCAAGTCTTAATCCTTAAGGAATTGGTTTCTTTATTCTTTAAGTTCTTTTAGCCATTGATTGAAAGCAAGTCTTATTCCTTAAGGAATTGGTTTCTCTTGACCTTTAAGTTCTTTTTGGAGATTGATTGGAAGCAAGTCTTAATCCTTAAGGAATTGGTTTCTCTTATTCTTTAAGTTCTTTAGCCATTGATTGAAAGCAAGTCTTATTCCTTAAGGAATTGGTTTCTCTTTGACCTTTAAGTTCTTTTGGAGATTGATTGAAGCAAGTCTTAATCCTTAAGGAATTGGTTTCTCTTATTCTTTAAGTTCTTTAGCCATTGATTGAAAGCAAGTCTTATTCCTTAAGGAATTGGTTTCTTTGACCTTTAAGTTCTTTTGAGATTGATTGAAAGCAAGTCTTAATCCTTAAGGAATTGGTTTCTCTTATTCTTTAAGTTCTTTAGCCATTGATTGGACGCAAGTCTCATTCCTTAGGGTATTGGTTTCTCTTTGCCCTTTAAGTTCTTTTGGAGATTGATTGAAAGCAAGTCTTAATCCTTAAGGAATTGGTTTCTTTGATCTTTAAGTTCTTTTTAGCCATTGATTGAAAGCAAGTCTTATTCCTTAAGGAATTGGTTTTCTTTGACCTTTAAGTTCTTTTGAGATTGATTGAAAGCAAGTCTTATTCCTTAAGGAATTGGTTTCTCTTGACCTTAAGTTCTTTTGAGATTGATTGAAAGCAAGTCTTAATCCTTAAGGAATTGGTTTCTCTTTATTCTTTAAGTTCTTTAGCCATTGATTGAAAGCAAGTCTTATTCCTTAAGGAATTGGTTTCTTGACCTTTAAGTTCTTTTGGAGATTGATTGAAAGCAAGTCTTAATCCTTAAGGAATTGGTTTCTCTTTATTCTTTAAGTTCTTTAGCCATTGATTGAAAGCAAGTCTTATTCCTTAAGGAATTGGTTTCTTTGACCTTAAGTTCTTTTGGAGATTGATTGAAAGCAAGTCTTAATCCTTAAGGAATTGGTTTCTTTATTCTTTAAGTTCTTTAGCCATTGATTGAAAGCAAGTCTTATTCCTTAAGGAATTGGTTTCTCTTGACCTTAAGTTCTTTGAGATTGATTGAAGCAAGTCTTAATCCTTAAGGAATTGGTTTCTTTATTCTTAAGTTCTTTTAGCCATTGATTGAAGCAAGTCTTAATCCTTAAGGAATTGGTTTCTTTATTCTTAAGTTCTTTAGCCATTGATTGAAAGCAAGTCTTATTCCTTAAGGAATTGGTTTCTCTTGACCTTTAAGTTCTTTTGGAGATTGATTGAAGCAAGTCTTAATCCTTAAGGAATTGGTTTCTCTTTCTTTAAGTTCTTTAGCCATTGATTGAAAGCAAGTCTTATTCCTTAAGGAATTGGTTTCTCTTGACCTTTAAGTTCTTTTTGGAGATTGATTGAAGCAAGTCTTAATCCTTAAGGAATTGGTTTCTCTTTATTCTTTAAGTTCTTTTTAGCCATTGATTGAAAGCAAGTCTTATTCCTTAAGGAATTGGTTTCTCTTGACCTTAAGTTCTTTGGAGATTGATTGAAAGCAAGTCTTAATCCTTAAGGAATTGGTTTCTTTATTCTTTAAGTTCTTTAGCCATTGATTGAAAGCAAGTCTTATTCCTTAAGGAATTGGTTTCTCTTGACCTTTAAGTTCTTTTGAGATTGATTGAAAGCAAGTCTTATTCCTTAAGGAATTGGTTTCTTTGACTTTAAGTTCTTTGGAGATTGATTGAAGCAAGTCTTAATCCTTAAGGAATTGGTTTCTCTTATTCTTTAAGTTCTTTTAGCCATTGATTGAAAGCAAGTCTTATTCCTTAAGGAATTGGTTTCTTTTGACCTTAAGTTCTTTTTGGAGATTGATTGAAGCAAGTCTTAATCCTTAAGGAATTGGTTTCTCTTATTCTTTAAGTTCTTTAGCCATTGATTGAAAGCAAGTCTTATTCCTTAAGGAATTGGTTTCTTTGACCTTTAAGTTCTTTTGGAGATTGATTGAAGCAAGTCTTAATCCTTAAGGAATTGGTTTCTCTTTATTCTTTAAGTTCTTTAGCCATTGATTGAAAGCAAGTCTTATTCCTTAAGGAATTGGTTTCTCTTGACCTTAAGTTCTTTGGAGATTGATTGAAGCAAGTCTTAATCCTTAAGGAATTGGTTTCTCTTTATTCTTTAAGTTCTTTAGCCATTAATTGATAGCAAGTCTTATTCCTTAAGGAATTGGTTTCTCTTGACCTTTAAGTTCTTTTGGAGATTGATTGGAAGGGAGTCTTAATCCTTAAGGAATTGGTTTCTCTTTATTGTTTAAGTTCTTTTAGCCATTGATTGAAAGCAAGTCTTATTCCCTAAAGAATTGGCTTCTCTTGACCTTAAGTTCTTTGGAGATTGATTGAAGCAAGTCTTAATCCATAAGGAATTGGTTTCTCTTTATTCTTTAAGTTCTTTAGCCATTGATTGAAAGCAAGTCTTATTCCTTAAGGAATTGGTTTCTTTTTATTCCTTAAGTTCTTTTGGAGATAGATTGGAAGCAAGTCTTAACCCTTAAGGAATTGGTTTCTCTTTATTCTTTAAGTTCTTTAGCCATTGATTGAAAGCAAGTCTTATTCCTTAAGGAATTGGTTTCTCTTGACCTTTAAGTTCTTTTGAGATTGATTGAAGCAAGTCTTAATCCTTAAGGAATTGGTTTCTCTTATTCTTTAAGTTCTTTAGCCATTGATTGAAAGCAAGTCTTATTCCTTAAGGAATTGGTTTCTCTTGACCTTTAAGTTCTTTTGGAGATTGATTGAAGCAAGTCTTAATCCTTAAGGAATTGGTTTCTCTTTATTCTTAAGTTCTTTTAGCCATTGATTGAAAGCAAGTCTTATTCCTAAGGAATTGGTTTCTCTTGATTCTTAAGTTCTTTTTGGAGATTGATTGAAGCAAGTCTTAATCCTTAAGGAATTGGTTTCTCTTATTCTTTAAGTTCTTTGGAGATTGATTGAAGCAAGTCTTATTCCTTAAGGAATTGGTTTCTCTTTGACCTTAAGTTCTTTTGGAGATTGATTGAAGCAAGTCTTATTCCTTAAGGAATTGGTTTCTCTTGACCTTAAGTTCTTTTGAGCCATTGATTGAAAGCAAGTCTTATTCCTTAAGGAATTGGTTTCTCTTTGACCTTAAGTTCTTTAGCCATTGATTGAAAGCAAGTCTTATTCCTTAAGGAATTGGTTTCTCTTTGACCTTTAAGTTCTTTTGAGATTGATTGAAAGCAAGTCTTATTCCTTAAGGAATTGGTTTCTCTTTTTCTTTAAGTTCTTTTGGAGATTGATTGAAAGCAAGTCTTATTCCATAAGGAATTGGTTTCTCTTATTCTTTAAGTTCTTTTAGCCATTGATTGAAAGCAAGTCTTATTCCTTAAGGAATTGGTTTCTCTTGACCTTTAAGTTCTTTGGAGATTGATTGAAAGCAAGTCTTAATCCTTAAGGAATTGGTTTCTCTTATTCTTTAAGTTCTTTTAGCCATTGATTGAAAGCAAGTCTTATTCCTTAAGGAATTGGTTTCTTGACCTTTAAGTTCTTTTTGGAGATTGATTGAAGCAAGTCTTAATCCTTAAGGAATTGGTTTCTTTACCTTTAAGTTCTTTAGCCATTGATTGAAAGCAAGTCTTATTCCATTAAGGAATTGGTTTCTCTTGACCTTTAAGTTCTTTTTGGAGATTGATTGGAAGCAAGTCTTATTCCTTAAGGAATTGGTTTCTCTTATTCTTAAGTTCTTTTCGCCATTGATTGAAAGCAAGCCTTATTCCTTAAGGAATTGGTTTCTCTTTATTCTTTAAGTTCTTTTTGGAGATTGATTGGAAGCAAGTCTTATTCCTTAAGGAATTGGTTTCTCTTTGACCTTAAGTTCTTTTGGACATTGATTGAAAGCAAGTCTTATTCCTTAAGGAATTGGTTTCTCTTGACCTTTAAGTTCTTTTGGAGATTTATTCAAAGCAAGTCTTAATCCTTAAGGAATTGGTTTCTCTTAATTCCTTAAGTACTTTTGGCCATTGGTTGAATGCAAGGCTTATTCCTTAAGGAATTGGTTTCTCTTGACCTTTAAGTTCTTTGGAGATTGATTGAAGCAAGTCTTAATCCTTAAGGAATTGGTTTCTCTTATTCTTTAAGTTCTTTAGCCATTGATTGAAAGCAAGTCTTATTCCTTAAGGAATTGGTTTCTCTTGACCTTTAAGTTCTTTTTGGAGATTGATTGAAGCAAGTCTTAATCCTTAAGGAATTGGTTTCTCTTATTCTTTAAGTTCTTTAGCCATTGATTGAAAGCAAGTCTTATTCCTTAAAGAATTTGTTTCTCTTTAACCTTTAAGTTCTTTTGGAGATTGATTGGAAGCAAGTCTTCATCCATAAGGAATTGGTTTCCCTTTCTTCTTTAAATTCGTTTAGCCATTGATTGAAAGCAAGTCTTTTTCCTTAAGGAATTGGTTTCTCTTTGACCTTTCAGTTCTTTTGGAGATTGATTGGAAGCAAACCTTAATCCTTAAGGAATTGCTTTCTCTTATTCTTTAAGTTCTTTAGCCATTGATTGAAAGCAAGTCTTATTCCTTAAGGAATTGGTTTCTCTTGACCTTTAAGTTCTTTTGAGATTGATTGAAGCAAGTCTTAATCCATAAGGAATTGGTTTCTCTTATTCTTTAAGTTCTTTTGCCATTTATTGAAAGCAAGTCTTATTCCTTAAGGAATTGGTTTCTCTTTGACCTTTAAGTTCTTTTGGAGATTGATTGGAAGCAAGTCTTAATCCTTAAGGAATTGGTTTCTCTTTATTCCTTAAGTTCTTTTAGCCATTGATTGAAAGCAAGTCTTATTCCTTAAGGAATTGGTTTCTCTTGACCTTTAAGTTCTTTTTGGAGATTGATTGGAAGCAAGTCTTAATCCATAAGGAATTGGTTTCTCTTTGTTCTTTAAGTTCTTTTAGCCATTGATTGAAAGCAAGTCTTATTCCTTAAGGAATTGCTTTCTCTTTGACCTTTAAGTTCTTTTGGAGATTCATTGAAGCAAGTCTTAATCCTTAAGGAATTGGTTTCTCTTTGTTCTTTATGTTCTCTTAGCCATTGATTGAAAGCAAGTCTTATTCCTTAAGGAATTGATTTCTCTTTGACCTTTAAGTTCTTTGGAGATTGATTGAAGCAAGTCTTAATCCTTAAGGAATTGGTTTCTCTTATTCTTTAAGTTCTTTTAGCCATTGATTGAAAGCAAGTCTTATTCCTTAAGGAATTGGTTTCTCTTTGACTTTAAGTTCTTTTGGAGATTGATTGGAAGCAAGTCTTAATCCTTAAGGAATTGGTTTCTCTTTATTATTTAATTTCTTTTAGCCATTGATTGAAAACAAGTCTTATTCCTTATGGAATTGGTGTCGCTTTGACTTTAAGTTCTTTTGGAGATTGATTGGAAGCAAGTCTTAATCCATAAGGAATTGGTTTCTGTTTATTCTTTAAGTTCTTTTAGCCGTTGAGTGAAAGCAAGTCTTATTCCTTAAAGAATTGGTTTCTCTTTGACCTTTAAGTTCTTTTGGACATTGATTGGAAGCGAGTCTTAATCCATAAGGAATTGGTTTCTTTATTCTTTAAGTTCTTTAGCCATTGATTGAATGCAAGTCTTATTCCTTAAGGAATTGGTTTCTCTTTGACCTTTAAGTTCTTTTGGAGATTGATTGGAAGCGAGTCTTAATCCTGAAGGAATTGGTTTCTCTTTATTCTTTATGTCCTTTAGCCATTGATTGAAAGCAAGTCTTATTCCTTAAGGAATTGGTTTCTCTTGACCTTTAAGTTCTTTTGGAGATTGATTGAAGCAAGTCTTAATCCATAAGGAATTGGTTTCTCTTTATTCTTTAAGTTCTTTTAGCCATTAATTGATAGCAAGTCTTATTCCTTAAGGAATTGGTTTCTCTTGACCTTTAAGTTCTTTTGGAGATTGATTGGAAGCGAGTCTTAATCCTTGAGGAATTGGTTTCTCTTTATTCTTTAAGTTCTTTTAGCCATTGATTGAAAGCAAGTCTTATTCCTTACGGAATTGGTTTCTCTTTGACCTTCAAGTTCTTTTGGAGACTGATTGGAAGCAAGTCTTAATCCTTAAGGAATTGGTTTCTCTTTATTCTTTAAGTTCTTTAGCCATTGATTGAAAGCAAGTCTTATTCCTTAAGGAATTGGTTTCTCTTGACCTTTAAGTTCTTTGGAGATTGATTGAAGCAAGTCTTAATCCTTAAGGAATTGGTTTCTCTTTATTCTTTAAGTTCTTTAGCCATTGATTGAAAGCAAGTCTTATTCCTTAAGGAATTGGTTTCTCTTTGACCTTTAAGTTCTTTTGGAGATTGATTGAAGCAAGTCTTAATCCTTAAGGAATTGGTTTTCTTTATTCTTTAAGTTCTTTTAGCCATTGATTGAAAGCAAGTCTTATTCCTTAAGGAATTGGTTTCTCTTGACCTTCAAGTTCTTTTGGAGATTGATTGAAGCAAGTCTTAATCCTTAAGGAATTGGTTTCTCTTTATTCTTTAAGTTCTTTTGGCCATTGATTGAAAGCAAGTCTTAATCCTTCAGGAATTGGTTTCTCTTTGACCCTTAAGTTCTTTTCGAGATTTACTGGAAGCATGTCTTAATCCTTATGGAATAGGTTTTCTTTGTTCTTTAAGTTATTTTAGCCATTGATTGAAAGCAAGTCTTAATCCTTCAGGAATTGGTTTCTCTTTGACCCTTAAGTTCTTTTCGAGATTTACTGGAAGCATGTCTTAATCCTTATGGAATTGGTTTTCCTTATTTTTTAAGTTGTTTTTGCCATTGATTGACAGCAAGTCTTAATCCACAAGGAAATGGTTTCTCTTCATTCTTTTAGTTCTTATGGCCATTGATTGAAAGCAAGTCTTATTCCTTAAGGAATTGGTTTCTCTTTGTTCTTTAAGTCCTTTTGGAGATTGATTGGAAGCGAGTCTTAATCCATAAGGAATTGGTTTCTCTTTATTCTTTAAGTTCTATTAGCCATTGATTGAAAGCAAGTCTTATTCCTTAAGGAATTGGTTTCTCTTGACCTTTAAGTTCTTTGGAGATTGATTGAAGCAAGTCTTAATCCTTAAGGAATTGGTTTCTCTTTATTCTTTAAGTTCTTTTAGCCATTGATTGAAAGCAAGTCTTATTCCTTAAGGAATTGGTTTCTCTTTGACCTTTAAGTGTTTTCGGAGATTGATTGAAAGCAAGTCCTAATCCTTAAGGAATTGGTTTCTCCTTATTCTTTATGTTCTTTTGGCCATTGATTGAAAGCAAGTGTTATTCCTTAAGGAATTGGTTTCTCTTTATTCTTTAAGTTCTATTAGCCTTTAATTGAAAGCAAGTCTTATTCCTTAAGGAATTGGTTTCTCTTGGTTCTTTAAATTCTTTTGGAGAGTGATTGAAAGCAAGTCTTAATCCATAAGGAATTGGTTTCTCTTAGTTCTTTAAGTTCTTTTAGCCATTGATTGAAAGCAAGTCTTATTCCTTAAGGAATTGGTTTCTCTTTGACCTTTAAGTTCATTTGGAGATTGATTGGAAGCAAGTCTTAATCCATAAGGAATTGGTTTTCTTTATTCTTTAAGTTCTTTAGCCATTGATTGCAATCAAGTCTTTTTCCTTACGGAATTGGTTTCACTTCGACCTTTACGTTCTTTGCAGATTGATTAGAAGCTAGTCTTAATGCATAAGGAATTGGTTTCTCTATTCTTTAAGTTCTTTTAGCCATTGATTGAAAGCAAGTCTTATTCCTTAAGGAATTGGTTTCTCTTGACCTTAAGTTCTTTTTGGAGATTGATTGGAAGCAAGTCTTAATCCATAAGGAATTGGTTTCTCTTATTCTTTAAGTTCTTTAGCCATTGATTGAAAGCAAGTCTTATTCCTTAAGGAATTGGTTTCTCTTGACCTTTAAGTTCTTTGGAGATTGATTGAAGCAAGTCTTAATCCTTAAGGAATTGGTTTCTTTATTCTTAAGTTCTTTTAGCCATTGATTGAAAGCAAGTCTTATTCCTTAAGGAATTGGTTTCTCTTGACCTTAAGTTCTTTGGAGATTGATTGGAAGCCAGTCTTAATCCTTAAGCAATTGGTTTCTCTTTATTCTTTAAGTTCTTTTAGCCATTGATTGAAAGCAAGTCTTATTCCTTAAGGAATTGGTTTCTCTTGACCTTTAAGTTCTTTTTGGAGATTGATTGAAGCAAGTCTTATTCCTTAAGGAATTGGTTTCTCTATTCTTTAAGTTCTTTTGGAGATTGATTGGAAGCAAGTCTTAATCCTTAAGGAATTGGTTTCTCTTATTCTTTAAGTTCTTTAGCCATTGATTGAAAGCAAGTCTTATTCCTTAAGGAATTGGTTTCTCTTTGACCTTTAAGTTCTTTTGGAGATTGATTGAAGCAAGTCTTAATCCTTAAGGAATTGGTTTCTCTTATTCTTTAAGTTCTTTTAGCCATTGATTGAAAGCAAGTCTTATTCCTTAAGGAATTGGTTTCTCTTGACCTTAAGTTCTTTTTGAGATTGATTGAAGCAAGTCTTAATCTTAAGGAATTGGTTTCTCTTATTCTTTAAGTTCTTTAGCCATTGATTGAAAGCAAGTCTTATTCCTTAAGGAATTGGTTTCTCTTTGACCTTTAAGTTCTTTTGGAGATTGATTGCAAGCAAGTCTTAATCCATAAGGAATTGGTCTCGCTTTGTTCTTTAAGTTCTTGTAGCCATTGATTGAAACCAAGCCTTATTCCTTAAGGAATTGGTTTCTCTTTGACCTTTAAGTTCTTTTGGAGATTGATTGGAAGCAAGTCTTAACCCTTAAGGAATTGGTTTCTCTTATTCTTTAAGTTCTTTAGCCATTGATTGAAAAGCAAAGTCTTACCTACCTTAAGGAATTGGTTTCTCTTATTCTTTAAGTTCTTTAGCCATTGATTGAAAGCAAGTCTTATTCCTTAAGGAATTGGTTTCTCTTGACCTTTAAGTTCTTTGGAGATTGATTGAAGCAAGTCTTAATCCTTAAGGAATTGGTTTCTCTTCTTTAAGTTCTTTAGCCATTGATTGAAAGCAAGTCTTATTCCTTAAGGAATTGGTTTCTCTTGACCTTTAAGTTCTTTTTGGAGATTGATTGAAGCAAGTCTTAATCCTTAAGGAATTGGGTTCTCTTTATTCTTTAAGTTCTTTTAGCCATTGATTGAAAGCAAGTCTTATTCCTTAAGGAAGTGGTTTCTCTTTGACCTTAAGTTCTTTGGAGATTGATTGAAGCAAGTCTTAATCCTTAAGGAATTGGTTTCTCTTTATTCTTTAAGTTCTTTAGCCATTGATTGAAAGCAAGTCTTATTCCTTAAGGAATTGGTTTTTCCTTGACCTTCAAGTTCTTTTGGAGAATGATTGGAAGCAAGTCATAATCCTTAAGGAATTGGTTGTTCTTTATTCTTTAAGTTCTTTTAGCCATTGATTGAAAGCAAGTCTTATTCCTTAAGGAATTGGTTTCTCTTTGACCTTTAAGTTCTTTGAGATTGATTGAAGCAAGTCTTAATCCTTAAGGAATTGGTTTCTCTTGTTCTTTAAGTTCTTTAGCCATTGATTGAAAGCAAGTCTTATTCCTTAAGGAATTGGTTTCTCTTGACCTTAAGTTCTTTTGGAGATTGATTGAAGCAAGTCTTAATCCTTAAGGAATTGGTTTCTCTTTATTCTTTAAGTTCTTTAGCCATTGATTGAAGCAAGTCTTAATCCATAAGGAATTGGTTTCTCTTTTATCCTTAAGTTCTTTTAGCCATTGATTGATAGCAAGTCTTATTCCTTAAGGAATTGGTTTCTCTTTGACCTTTGAGTTCTTTCGGAGATTGATTAGAAGCAAGTCTTCATCCTTCAGGAATTGGTTTCTCTTTATTCTTTAAGTTCTTTTAGCCATTGACTGAAAGCAAGTCATATTTCTTAAGGAATTGGTTTCTCTTGACCTTTAAGTTCTTTTGGAGATTGATTGAAGCAAGTCTTAATCCTTAAGGAATTGGTTTCTCTTTATTCTTTAAGTTCTTTTTAGCCATTGATTGAAAGCAAGTCTTATTCTTAAGGAATTGGTTTCTCTTGACCTTTAAGTTCTTTGGAGATTGATTGAAGCAAGTCTTAATCCTTAAGGAATTGGTTTCTCTTTATTCTTTAAGTTCTTTTTGGAGCCATTGATTGAAGCAAGTCTTAATCCTTAAGGAATTGGTTTCTCTTTGTTCTTAAGTTCTTTAGCCATTGATTGAAAGCAAGTCTTAATCCTTAAGGAATAGGTTTCTTTTTGACCTTTAAGTTCTTTAGGAGAATGATTGGAAGCGAGTCTTAATCCTTAAGGAATTGGATTCCCTTTATTCTTTAAGTTCTTTCAGCCATTGATTGAAAGCAAGTCTTATTCCTTAAGGAATTGGTCTCTCTTTGACCCTTAAATTCTTTTGGAGATAGATTGGAACAAGTCATAATCCTTAAGGAATTGGTTTCTCTTTATTCTTTAAGTTCTTTAGCCATTGATTGAAAGCAAGTCTTATTCCTTAAGGAATTGGTTTCTCTTGACCTTTAAGTTCTTTGGAGATTGATTGAAGCATGTCTTAATCCTTAAGGAATTGGTTTCTCTTCATTCTTTAAGTTCTTTTAGCCATTGATTGAAAGCAAGTCTTATTCCTTAAGGAATTGGTTTCTCTTTGACATTAAAGTTCTTTTGGAGATTGATTGGAAGCAAGTCTTAATCCTTAAGGAAATGGTTTCTCTTTATTCTTTAAGTTCTTTAGCCATTGATTGAAAGCAAGTCATATTCCTCAAGGAATTGGTTTCTCTTGGTTCTTTAAGTTCTTCTGGCCATTGGTTGAAAGCAAGTCTTAATCCTTAGGGAAGTCGTTTCTCTTCATTCTTTAAGTTCTGTTAGCCATTGATTGAATGCAAGTCTTAATCCTTCAGGAATTGGTTTCTCTTTATTCTTTAAATTCTTTAGCCATTGATTGAATGCAAGTCTTATTCCTTAAGGAATTGGTTTCTCTTGAGCTTTAAGTTCTTTTGGAGATTGATTGCAAGCAAGTCTTAATCCTTAAGGAATTGGTTTCTCTTTATTCTTTAAGTTCTTTTAGCCATTGATTGAAAGCAAGTCTTATTCCTTAAGGAATTGGTTTCTCTCTGACCTTTAAGTTCTTTTGGAGATTGATTGGAAGCAAGTCTTAATCCATAAGGAATTGATTGCTCTTTGTTCTTTAAATTATTTAGCCATTGATTGAAAGCAAGTCTTATTCCTTAAGGAATTGGTTTCTCTTTGACCTTTAAGTTCTTTTGGAGATTGATTGGAAGCAAGTCTTAATCCTTAAGGAATTGGTTTCTGTTTATTCTTTAAGTTCTTTTAGCCATTGATTGAAAGCAAGTCTTATTCCTTAACGAATTGGTTTCTCTTTGACCTTTAAGTTCTTTTGGACATTGATTGGAAGCAAGTCTTAATCCTTGAGGAATTGGTTTCTCTTTATTCTTTAAGTTCTTTTAGCCATTGATTGAAAGCAAGTCTTATTCCTTAAAGAATTGGTTTCTCTTTGACCTTTAAGTTCTTTGGAGATAGATTGGAAGCAAGTCTTGATCCTTAAGGAATTGGTTTCTCTTTATTCTGTAAGTTCTTTTAGCCATTGATTGAAAGCAAGTCTTATCCCTTAAAGAATTGGTTTCTCTTTGACCTTTAAGTTCTTTCGGAGATAGATTGGAAGCAAGTCTTAATCCTTAAGGAATTGGTTTCTCTTTATTCTTTAAGTTCTTTTAGCCATTGATTGAAAGCAAGTCTTATTCCTTAAGGAATTGGTTTCTCTTTGACTTTAAGTTCTTTTGGAGATTGATTGGAAGCAAGTCTTAATCCTTAAGGAATTGGTTTCTCTTGACCTTAAGTTCTTTTGGAGATTGATTGAAGCAAGTCTTAATCCTTAAGGAATTGGTTTCTCTTATTCTTTAAGTTCTTTAGCCATTGATTGAAAGCAAGTCTTATTCCTTAAGGAATTGGTTTCTCTTGATTCTTTAAGTTCTTTTGGAGATTGATTGGAAGCAAGTCTTAATCCTTAAGGAATTGGTTTCTCTTTATTCTTTAAGTTCTTTTGGCCATTGATTGAAAGCAAGTCTTATTCCTTAAGGAATTGGTTTCTCTTTGACCTTCAAGTTCTTTTGGAGATTGATTGGAAGCGAGTCTTAATCCTTAAGGAATTGGTTTTCTTTATTCTTTAAGTTCTTTAGCCATTGATTGAAAGCAAGTCTTAATCCTTAAAGAATTGGTTTCTCTTTGACCTTTAAGTTCTTTCGGAGATAGATTGGAAGCAAGTCTTAATCCTTAAGGAATTGGTTTCTCTTTATTCTTTAAGTCCTTTTAGCCGTTGAATGGAAGCAAGTTTTATTCCTTAAGGAATTGGTTTCTTTTGACCTTTAAGTTCTTTTGGAGATGGATTGGAAGCGAGCCTTAATCCTTAAGGAATTGGTTTCTCTTTATTCATTAAGTTCTTTTAGCCATTGATTGAAAGCAAGTCTTATTCCTTAAGGAATTGGTTTCTCTTTGACCTTTAAGTTCTTTTGGAGATTGATTGGAAGCAAGTCTTAATCCTTAAGGAATTGGTTTCTCTTTATTCTTTAAGTTCTTTTAGCCATTGATTGAAAGCAAGTCTTATTCCTTAAGGAATTGGTTTCTCTTTGACCTTAAGTTCTTTTGGAGATTGATTGGAAGCCAGTCTTAATCTTAAGGAATTGGTTTCTCTTGTTCTTTAAGTTCTTTAGCCATTGATTGAAAGCAAGTCTTAATGGTTAAGGAATTGGTTTCTCTTATTCTTTAAGTTCTTTAGCCATTGATTGAAAGCAAGTCTTATTCCTTAAGGAATTGGTTTCTTGACCTTTAAGTTCTTTGAGATTGATTGAAGCAAGTCTTAATCCTTAAGGAATTGGTTTCTCTTTATTCTTTAAGTTCCTTTAGCCATTGATTGATAGCAAGTCTTATTCCTTAAGGAATTGGTTTTCGTTTGACCTTTAAGTTCTTTGGAGATTGATTGAAGCAAGTCTTAATCCTTAAGGAATTGGTTTCTCTTTATTCTTTAAGTTCTTTAGCCATTGATTGAAAGCAAGTCTTATTCCTTAAGGAATTGGTTTCTCTTGACCTTTAAGTTCTTTTGGAGATTGATTGGAAGCAAGTCTTAATCCTTAAGGAATTGGTTTCTCTTTATTCTTAAGTTCTTTAGCCATTGATTGAAAGCAAGTCTTATTGTAAGGAATTGGTTTCTCTTTGACCTTAAGTTCTTTTGAGATTGATTGGAAGCAAGTCTTAATTTAAGGAATTGGTTTCTCTTTATTCTTTAAGTTCTTTAGCCATTGATTGAAAGCAAGTCTTATTCCTTAAGGAATTGGTTTCTCTTGACCTTCAAGTTCTTTTGAGATTGATTGAAGCAAGTCTTAATCCTTAAGGAATTGGTTTCTCTTTATTCTTAAGTTCTTTTAGCCATTGATTGGAAGCAAGTCTTAATCCTTAAGGAACTGGTTTCGTTTTGACCTTTAAGTTCTTTTAGATTGATTGAAAGCAAGTCTTAATCCATAAGGAATTGGTTTGTCTTTATTCTTTAAGTTCTTAGGGCCTTTGATTGGAAACAAGACTTATTCCTTAAGGAATTGGTTTCTCTTATTCTTAAGTTCTTTTAGCCATTGATTAGAAGCAAGTAGTAATCCATAAGGAATTGGTTTCTCTTTCTTCTTAAGTTCTTTTGGCCGTTGATTGAAAGCAAGTCTTATTCATTAAGGAATTGGTTTCTCTTTGACCTTTAAGTTCTTCTGGCCATTGATTGGAAGCAAGTCTTAATCCTTAACGAATTGGTTTCTCTTCATTTTTTAAGTTCTTTTGGACATTGATTGAAAGCAAGTCTTATTCCTTAAGGAATTGGTTTCTCTTTGACCTTTAAGTTCTTTTGGAGATAGATTAGAAGCAAGTCTTAATCCATAAGGAATTGGTTTCTTGACCTTTAAGTTCTTTTGGCCATTGATTGAAAGCAAGTCTTAATCCATAAGGAATTGGTTTCTCTTGACCTTTAAGTTGTTTTGGCGACTGATTGAAAGCAAGTCTTATTCCTTAAGGAATTGGTTTCTCTTTTTCTTTAAGTTCATTTGGAGATTGATTGAAAGCAAGTCTTAATCCATAAGGAATTGGTTTCTCTTTGTTCTTTAAGTTCTTTTAGCCATTGATTGATAGCAAGTCTTATTCCTTAAGGAATTGGTTTCTCTTGACCTTCAAGTTCATTTGGAGATTGATTGGAAGCAAGCCTTAATCCTTAAGGAATTGGTTTCTCTTTATTCTTTAAGTTCTTTTAGCCATTGATTGAAAGCAAGTCTTATTCCTTAAGGAATTGGTTTCTCTTTGACCTTGAAGTTCTTTGGAGATTGATTGAAGCAAGTCTTAATCCTTAAGGAATTGGTTTCTTTTCTTTCTTAAGTTCTTTTGCCATTGATTGAAGCAAGTCTTAACCCATAAGGAATTGGTTTCTCTTTGTTCTTTATGTTCTTTTTTAGCCATTGATTGAAACCAAGTCTTATGCCTTAAGGAATTGGTTTCTCTTTCACCTTTAAGTTCTTTGGAGATTGATTGAAGCAAGTCTTAATCCTTAAGGAATTGGTTTCTCTTTATTCTTTAAGTTCTTTTAGCCATTGATTGAAAGCAAGTCTTATTCCTTAAGGAATTGGTTTCTCTTGACCTTTAAGTTCTTTGGAGATTGATTGGAAGCAAGTCTTAATCCTTAAGGAATTGGTTTCTCTTTATTCTTTAAGTTCTTTAGCCATTGATTGAAAGCAAGTCTTATTCCTTAAGGAATTGGTTTCTCTTGACCTTTAAGTTCTTTTTGGAGATTGATTGAAGCAAGTCTTAATCCATAAGGAATTGGTTTCTCTTCTTTAAGTTCTTTAGCCATTGATTGAAAGCAAGTCTTATTCCTTAAGGAATTGGTTTCTCTTGACCTTTAAGTTCTTTTGGAGATTGATTGAAAGCAAGTCTTAATCCTTAAGGAATTGGTTTCTCTTGACCTTTAAGTTCTTTTAGCCATTGATTGAAAGCAAGTCTTATTCCTTAAGGAATTGGTTTCTCTTTATTCTTTAAGTTCTTTTTAGAGATTGATTGAAGCAAGTCTTAATCCATAAGGAATTGGTTTCTCTTATTCTTTAAGTTCTTTTAGCCATTGATTGAAAGCAAGTCTTATTCCTTAAGGAATTGGTTTCTCTTTGACCTTTAAGTTCTTTGGAGATTGATTGAAGCAAGTCTTAATCCTTAAGGAATTGGTTTCTCTTTATTCTTTAAGTTCTTTAGCCATTGATTGAAAGCAAGTCTTATTCCCTAAGGAATTGGTTTCTCTTTGACCTTTAAGTTCTTTTTAGATTGATTGAAACCAAGTCTTAATCCTTAAGGAATTGGCTTCTCTTTATTCTTTAAGTTCTTTAGATTGATTGAAAGCAAGTCTTATTCCTTAAGGAATTGGTTTCTCTTGACCTTTAAGTTCTTTGGAGATTGATTGAAAGCAAGTCTTAATTCCTTAAGGAATTGGTTTCTCTTTATTCTTTAAGTTCTTTTGGCCACTGATTGAAAGCAAGTCTTATTCCTTAAGGAATTGGTTTCTCTTTCTCTTTAAGTTCATTTGGAGATTGATTGAAAGCAAGTCTTAATCCATAAGGAATTGGTTTCTCTTTGTTCTTTAAGTTCTTTTGGCCATTGATTCAAAGCAAGTCGTATTCCTTAAGGAATTGGTTTTCTTGATTCTTTAAGTTCTTTTGGAGATTGATTGGAAGCAAGTCTTAATCCTTAAGGAATTGGTTTCTCTTTATTCTTTAAGTTCTTTTAGCCATTGATTGAAAGCAAGTCTTATTCCTTAAGGAATTGGTTTCTGTTTGACCTTTAAGTTCTTTTGGAGATTGATTAGAAGCAAGTAGTAATCCATAAGGAATTGGTTTCTCTTTCTTCTTAAGTTCTTTTGGCCGTTGATTGAAAGCAAGTCTTATTCATTAAGGAATTGGTTTCTCTTTGACCTTTAAGTTCTTTTGGACATTGATTGAAAGCAAGTCTTATTCCTTAAGGAATTGGTTTCTATTTCTTCTTTACGTTCTTTTGGCCATTGCTTGAAAGCAAGTCTTATTCATTAAGGAATTGGTTTCTCTTTGACCTTTAAGTTCATTTGGAGATTGATTGAAAGCAAGTCTTAATCCTTAAGGAATTGGTTTCTCTTTATTCTTTAAGTTCTTTAGCCATTGATTGAAAGCAAGTCTTATTCCTTAAGGAATTGGTTTCTCTTGACCTTTAAGTTCTTTGAGCCATTGATTGAAAGCAAGTCTTATTCCTTAAGGAATTGGTTTCTCTTATTGACCTTTAAGTTCTTTGGAGATTGATTGAAGCAAGTCTTATTCCATAAGGAATTGGTTTCTCTTATTCTTTAAGTTCTTTAGCCATTGATTGAAAGCAAGTCTTATTCCTTAAGGAATTGGTTTCTTCTTGACCTTTAAGTTCTTTTGGAGATTGATTGGAAGCAAGTCTTAATCCTTAAGGAATTGGTTTCTCTTTATTCTTTAACTCCTTTAGCCATTGATTGAAGCAAGTGTCTTCCTTAAGGAATTGGTTTCTCTTTATTCTTTAAGTTCTTTTTAGATTGATTGAAGCAAGTCTTATTCCTTAAGGAATTGGTTTCTCTTGTTCTTTAAGTTCTTTTTAGCCATTGATTGAAAGCAAGTCTTATTCCTTAAGGAATTGGTTTCTCTTTGACCTTTAAGTTCTTTTGAGATTGATTGAAGCAAGTCTTAATCCTTAAGGAATTGGTTTCTTATTCTTTAAGTTCTTTTAGCCATTGATTGAAAGCAAGTCTTATTCCTTAAGGAATTGGTTTCTCTTGACCTTCTTTAAGTTCTTTTGGCCATTGATTGAAAGCAAGTCTTATTCCTTAAGGAATTGGTTTCTCTTTGACCTTTAAGTTCTTTAGATTGATTGAAAGCAAGTCTTAATCCTTAAGGAATTGGTTTCTCTTTATTCTTTAAGTTCTTTAGCCATTGATTGAAAGCAAGTCTTATTCTTAAGGAATTGGTTTCTCTTGACCTTTAAGTTCTTTTGGAGATTGATTGGAAGCAAGTCTTAATCCTTAAGAATTGGTTTCTCTTTATTCTTTAAGTTCTTTAGCCATTGATTGAAAGCAAGTCTTATTCCTTAAGGAATTGGTTTCTCTTTGACCTTTAAGTTCTTTTGGAGATTGATTGGAACCAAGTCTTAATCCTTAAGGAATTGTTTTCTCTTTAATCTTTAAGTTCTTTTTAGCTATTGATTGAAAGCAAGTCTTATTCCTAAAGGAATTGGTTTCTCTTTGACCTTTAAGTTCTTTGGAGATTGATTGGAAGCAAGTCTTATTCCTTAAGGAATTGGTTTCTCTTTAAGTTCTTTTAGCCATTGATTGAAGCAAGTCTTATTCCTTAAGGAATTGGTTTCTTATTCTTTAAGTTCTTTTAGCCATTGATTGAAAGCAAGTCTTATTCCTTAAGGAATTGGTTTCTCTTGACCTTTAAGTTCTTTTGGAGATTGATTGGAAGCAAGTCTTAATCCTTAAGGAATTGGTTTCTCTTTATTCTTTAAGTTCTTTAGCCATTGATTGAAAGCAAGTCTTATTCTTTAAGGAATTGGTTTCTCTTTGACCTTAAGTTCTTTGGAGATTGATTGAAGCAAGTCTTAATCCTTAAGGAATTGGTTTCTCTTTGTTCTCTAAGTTCTTTAGCCATTGATTGAAAGCAAGTCTTATTCCTTAAGGAATTGGTTTCTCTTGACCTTTAAGTTTTTTTGGAGATTGATTGAAAGCAAGTCTTAATCCTTAAGGAATTGGTTTCTCTTTATTCTTTAAGTTCTTTTAGCCATTGATTGAAAAAGTCTTATTCCTTAAGGAATTGGTTTCTCTTTGACCTTTAAGTTCTTTGGAGATTGATTGGAAGCAAGTCTTAATCCTTAAGGAATTGGTTTCCCCTTATTCTTTAAGTTCTTTTAACCATTGATTGAAGCAAGTCTTATTCCTAAGGAATTGGTTTCCCTTTATTCTTTAAGTTCTAATAACCATTGATTGAAAGCAAGTCTTATTCCTTAAGGAATTGGTTTCTCTTTTGACCTTTTAAGTTCTTTTGGAGATTGATTGAAAGCGAGTTTTAATCCTTAAGGAATTGGTTTCTCTTTCTTCTTTAAGTACTTTGAGCCATTGATTGAAAGCAAGTCTTATTCCTGAAGGAATTGGTTTCTCTTTGACCTTTAAGTTATTTGGAGATTGATTGAAAGCAAGTCTTAATCCTAAGGAATTGGTTTCTCTTATTCTTTAAGTTCTTTTAAGATTGATTGAAAGCAAGTCTTATTCCTTAAGGAATTGGTTTCTCTTGTTCTTAAGTTCTTTTGGCCATTGATTGAAAGCAAGTCTTATTCCTTAAGGAATTGGTTTCTCTTTGACCTTTAAGTTCTGTTGGAGATTGATTGGAAGCAAGTCTTAATCCGTAAGGAATTGGTTTCTCTTTGTTCTTTAAGTTCTTTTAGCCGTTGATTGAAAGCAAGTCTTATTCCTTAAGGAATTGGTTTCTCTTTGACCTTTAAGTTCTTTTGGAGATTGATTAGAAGCAAGCCTTAATCCTTAAGGAATTGGTTTCTCTTTATTCTTTAAGTTCTTTTAGCCATTGATTGGAAGCAAGTCTTAATCCATAAGGAATTGGTTTCTCTCTGTTCTTTAAGTTCTTTTAGCCATTGATTGAATGCAAGTCTTATTCCTTAAGGAATTGGTTTCTCTTTGACCTTAAGTTCTTTTTGGAGATTGATTGGAAGCAAGTCTTATTCCTTAAGGAATTGGTTTCTCTTTTCTTTAAGTTCTTTAGCCATTGATTGTAAGTCTTATCCTTAAGGAATTGGTTTCTCTTCATTCTTTAAGTTCTGTTAGCCATTGATTGAATGCAAGTCTTAATCCTTATGGAATTGGTTTCTCTTCGTTGTTCAAGTTCTTTTGGCCATTGATTGAAAGCAAGTCTTATTCCTTAAGGAATTCATTTCTCTTTGACTTTATGTTCTTTTGGAGATTGATTGGAAGCGAGTCTTAATCCATAAGGAATTGGTTTCTCTTTGTCCCTTAAGTTCTTTTAGCCATTGATTGAAAGCAAGTCTTATTCCTTAAGGAATTGGTTCTCTTTGACCTTTAAGTTCTTTTGGAGATTGATTGGAAGCAAGTCTTAATCCATAAGGAATTGGTTTCTCTTTATTCTTTAAGTTCTTTTAGCCATTGATTGAACACCCCTCTTATTCCTTAAGGAATTGGTTTCTCTTGACTTTAAGTTCTCTTGGAGATTGATTGGAAGCAAGTCTTAATGCATAAGGAATTGGTTTCTCTTTGTTCTATAAGTTCTTTTAGCCATTGTTTGAAAGCAAGTCTTATTCCTTGAGGAATTGGTTTCTCTTTATTCTTTAAGTCCTTTTAGCCATTGATTGAAAGCAAGTCTTATTCCTTAAGGAATTGGTTTCTCTTTGACCTTTATGTTCTTTTGGAGATTAATTGGAAGCGGGTCTTAATCCTTAAGGAATTGGTTTCTCTTTATTCTTTTAAGTTCTTTTAGCCATTGATTGAAAGCAAGTCTTATTCCTTAAGGAATTGGTTTCTCTTTGACCTTTAAGTTCTTTTGGAGATTGATTGGAAGCAAGTCTTAATCCTTAAGGAATTGGTTTCTCTTTATTCTTTAAGTTCTTTTGGCCATTGATTGAAAGCAAGTCTTATTCCATAAGGAATTGGTTTCTCTTTCTTTAAGTTCTTTGAGATTGATTGGAAGCAAGTCTTAATCCTTAAGGAATTGGTTTCTCTTTATTCTTTAAGTTCTTTTAGCCATTGATTGAAAGCAAGTCTTATTCCTTAAAGAATTGGTTTCTCATTGACTTTAAGTTCTTTCGAGATTGATTGAAGCAAGTCTTAATCCATAAGGAATTGGTTTCTCTTTATTCTTTAAGTTCTTTAGCCATTGATTGAAGCAAGTCTTATCCTTAAGGAATTGGTTTCTCTTTGACCTTTAAGTTCTTTTAGCCATTGATTGGAAGCAAGTCTTAATTCTTAAGGAATTGGTTTCTCTTATTCTTTAAGTTCTTTAGCCATTGATTGAAGCAAGTCTTATTCCATAAAGCGATGGTTTCTTTGTTCTTTTAAGTTCTTTTGGAGATTGATTGAAAGCAAGTCTTTAATCCTTAAGGAATTGGTTTCTCTTTAATCTTTAAGTTCTTTTGGCCATTGATTGAAAGCAAGTCTTACTCCTTAAGGAATTGGTTTCTCTTTGACCTTTAAGTTCTTTTGGAGCTTGATTGGAAGCAAGTCTTAATCCTTAAAGGAATTGGTCTTTATTCTTTAAGTTCTTTTAGCCATTGATTGAATGCAAGTCTTATTCTTAAGGAATTGGTTTCTCTTTGATTCTTTAAGTTCTTTTTGGAGATTGATTGAAAGCAAGTCTTATTCCTTAAGGAATTGGTTTCTCTTACCTTTAAGTTCTTTTGGAGATTGATTGAAGCAAGTCTTAATCCTTAAAGAATTGGTTTCTCTTTGTTCTTTATGTTCTTTTAGCCATTGATTGAAAGCAAGTCTTGTTCCTTAAGGAATTGGTTTCTCTTTGTCCTTTAAGTTCTTTTGGAGATTGAATGGAGGCAAGTCTTAATCCATAGGGAATTGGTTTCTCTTTGTTCTTTACGTTCTTTTAGCCATTGATTGAAAGCAAGTCTTATTCCTTAAGGAATTGGTTTCTCTTTGACCTTTAAGTTCTTTTTGGAGATTGATTGAAGCAAGTCTTAATCCTTAAGGAATTGGTTTCCCTTTATTCTTTAAGTTCTTTTAGCCATTGATTGAAAGAAAGTCTTATTCCTTAAGGAATTGGTTTCTCTTTGACCTTTTAGTTCTTTTGGAGATTGATTGGAAGCAAGTCTTAATCCATAAGGAATTTCTTTGTTCTTTAAGTTCTTTTAGCCATTGATTGAAGCAAGTCTTATTCTTATGAATTGGTTTCTCTTTGACCTTTAAGTTCTTTGGAGATTGATTGAAGCAAGTCTTAATCCCCAAGTGAATTGGTTTCTCTTTATTCTTTAAGTTCTTTTAGCCATTGATTGACAGCAAGTCTTATTCCTTAAGGAATTGGTTTCTTTCTTTGACCTTTAAGTTCTTTGGAGATTGATTGAAGCAAGTCTT